>CM046885.1:18054105-18286194 GCA_025688845.1 Cucumis hystrix | reverse complement strand
TGAATCTATATATATATATATATATATATATATATATATATATATATATATATATATAAAATTAAAGCTTAATTAATTTAGAGATAATGACCAAAAGCTTAGGGGTTGTGTGGAGATCATTTGCTTTAAAAAATCCTGCTTGAATTCCACAATCAATTTTTTTTAATAAAAAATAATTATGAGTGATGGGACCAACTCAACATCCAAACCAAAATTTCTAAGGTAATTGATTTACATTGTGGATATTAATTAATCATGCCAATTTTTTTTTCCAAAATTAGACTATATTATAAGAAAAGTTAAGTCTAACTTAATTAATTGATTACAAATTATGAAATTGACTATTACATGATAGGTTGAAGTGATCATAACATAATACTAATACATATCATATTAATTTAATTAGTGCTTCTATGATTCTTAATTATAAGAAAACAATAGTGTTTATAATTAATAATGGAAATAAAATTAGACTAATTCATTGAATATGGTCTAAATAATTAGGTAATTAAGGAAATGAATATAATCAAGGGATGGTCTCTCTATCTCTCCAATAATCATAATATAGGAAATTAAAGTTGATTAATTAAGATGGTTGAATATTCCCTGATGTTGACATTCCTCTTTCCTTTTTATTAATTTATTTGTATTGATTAATAATTATTTTTTAGTCCTTGACATTAAGCTCAATTAATTTTACGTATAGTTTAAGGATGATTATTAAATTACATGTGTGATGTCACTTGAAAATGTGTTGATTATTTAAATTATAAGCAACCATATTGCATATGAAATGAAATTAATCACTAATTAATTTGCTCTTGCTCTCATGATTAATATAATTAAATTAGCCTCTTTAAGTTTGGTGATGCATCTGCCCTCTAACTTATCTTTAATTGGTTTATTAGAGTGATATATATGTAAGAAAAGGAAATTAAATTAAATTAAGAAGATAATTTTTCTTAATTATAGACTATCAAATGGTTAGCTTAATTAATTATGAAGATTAATAAGGCATGATTTATTTAAAAGAAAACTATGGTATACTATAAATAAAAGTGTATATGTCATCATGTAAAATGATATTTTGAAGTTTGAAGAACACACATACTATTAAATTAGTATTATATTGTGAAGAGATGTAGAGAATTTGGTTACAAAGTTTTGTATTAGTCATCCAAATTTTAATTAATATAGGTCTAATTCAATCCTTAATATTTATTAAGATTTAAGTCAATAACCCAACAAAAAAGATTACATGATATTTTCTCTCTTATTAATTAATACTATTCACACCTAAGCAATAATAGCATATATTCACATTATTTATATTTGAAAAATATCAATTAATTATACCAATTTTAATCTTATGTTAGAGAGATTCATGTTATAGAGTGAATCGATTTAACCTATTTACTTAGTAGTGTTTTGTAGTTATTTTGGACTTGGTTTAATTTCATTTAAAAACAATTAAAAAAATATGTATTATTCAATACAAATTCCAAAAAATAATAAAGAGAAAAATTATATACTTATCATATATAATTATTTAGTTCTTCCTTTTTTTTTCTAATTGATATTAAATTGTTGGATTAATATTTTTAAAATTTTAGTGTTGAAATCGATATTGTTTCTAACTTTGAGGTGGTAATTAATATACTTCAAAATTTAGAGAGATTAAATTGATATTCGTCTAATATTGATTAGAACAAACTTCATATATAGTCTAACAAACTTCATATATAGTCTAAATTAAAGTGATATATTTCAACCGACACGAATCTTTCAACTAAACTCTAATAATAAATGATATAACTTGTGAAGTCATTAAATTACAAAGTTAAGAAAAATGAATAGTTAAAAGGAGAATATTCAAGAATCTAAAAGACAACTATACAATAAGACTAAGCAATTTTGGAATAATGTCTACATCTTTTATCTAACCAAATAAAACAAACAAATAGAAAAAGCCATTGACAAACAAAATCCTCTAATAAGCAAACTTTGGTTATGATTGAAAATTAAACTAAGCCAAACTTTGCACCCTAAGTCAAAAGGGGACCCTCCTAATTATCTTAATCACAACTACTTATTTACAATATCAACGAGTTTAATTATGATTTAATGTGTTTTTTTTATGAAAATTTCATGTCATATAATTTAGATTAGGGTTAGGGTTATTCTCTAATATAACAAAATAAATCAAAATATTATAAAAATATGTCATATATCATTTATTATTTCTATGGTCGAAATTCAAATGAAAATAAACTATCATTTGAATTTTTTTCCCATGAATACCTGTTTTTTTTAAGATGAACAATAGAACATTAATCATTTAAATAATTCTTATGAAATATTAAAATATTGGCTTGAAAAATAAGTCAATAATTATTTTAGCATTATTCCCAATCAGAAATGCTATTAATCTAATAACCATTTGAAATTCTAAGGTTGTGGTTGTGAAGTTTCCTTCTGTACTAATATATATGAAATGAATGCATATGTATCTATTTAATTTTTATATTTTGAAGGAATCATAGGTTATATGTATATATTTAAATTTGAATAAATATGTCATAAAAATACACAAATTAACATTTAGAGGTCCAATTATGATTTAATTTGATCATTCCTTTTGTAATTTTTTAACTTAATAAAAAAATAGACAAATGCCAAACTGAGTATATAGATTACTATTTAAGCACATACCCTCTTTATTGTCTATTTGTATTTTGTCCAATTAATTGTTAGTTCTTACTCGTCTCCTAGCAATAATTTTGATCACATATATCATATTAAAGCATATTATAATAAAGTGTATCAAATTAAATTTAGTCTATAATTATTTTTTTTTGTTTTATAATTCAGATTTGATCCCTAGCTATAATTTTCAAAGTTTCAATTTAGCCCTTGTTAATGATTGAAACTCTCTCTTTTACTTGATGTCATCTTCTAATATAATTAAAACCAACATATTAACATATTTTAGATGTATTTAAGATGCAGTAATGTCTTGTAAAATGCAGCCCAACTGTGGTGATGAAAATGACAATTAGAAAATCAGTACACTAAATTAAAACTATAATTAAATTTAATTAGATGTATGGATGATAAACTTTCATTATTTCATACCTCCCCACAATCATATCAATGTAGTTATAACGTTTATCAAAGTTGTTAAGTTCGTCGAAACTGCTACTCTCTTTAATAGCAGCAGGTCAAGACTTCTTTCTGATATTTGAGATTTTGATCATCACAACACATTCTATTAGATTATATTTCTCTTGCTATCCACAAAATTGTAATTTAATTGCTCACATTTTGGCATGTAATGCACCATAAACTGACGTCCTTTTCGTATAGCTTAAAGATCATTCTCCACATGTTAATGTTGCTCTGTCAAAATGATCTTCATCTCTTTACTTTCTTATATATTGAACGAAAATGGTCATTCAAACTCTCACGTTTTGGGCCGGGATGTTAGGCCCTGGCCCGCTTTCGCGAGTTATAAATGGGCCGCCTTTAACTAGTAGAGCTTGGGCCGTAACATGAAAAAGCAGTAGTGGGCAAATGCTGTAATTCATACAGAAAACAGGAGTGAATTTGCAAACTTGGTCAAAATTTCTTGATATCGATAATAATATTTACATATCATAGCTTAAATGATTTTACTTTATGGCATGTAATGTCTATCCACTACCAAAAAAAATGACCTTTTTTAACTATATTTTCTATTGTTCTTTATGTTTTAATTTTTTCTTTACTCTTTTCTCTAGTACACTCAACTTTTTTTCAACTTGATCTTTTAAAATATTACCATGTGTCCAAATGTATTAGAAATTTGTTGAGAATTTAAAAACAAATTGAACGACCAATGACCAATTTTTAGAACACGAACGAACAAATATAGTTATTAATATGAAGTCTACTAATAAAGATTCACTCTATAATACAACTTGTTTCTTTTGAAAATATTGTAATTGTTGTTTTTGGTTAAATCACAACCTTAATTTGTGTCTAATAGATCATCGAAATTGAAAAAGTTATCTCTTTTAATCATATTTAATAGATTCTTAAACTAAAAATCATACAAATCCTTGAACTTTGAAAGTTGGGTTGGCCACAAGAACTACAGACAAAGAATGCTTTTATTTGTTGAGTTCTTTCAAAGAAAAGAAAAAAGAAATTGGGAATAAGAGTTAATATTTAGAATATTAGAAAAGTTGGGACAAAACGAAGACAAGAGTCATTTAAAACATACCATAGTACTATGCACTTAAAAATGCTAATTATTAGGGACAAAGAAGACCTTTCACATCCATGCTTTCACTTTATTGCTAAAGGGACCTTATAAAAGTTTCTTTAAAAAAAATGTTAAAACGGTACTTTTTTACATCCGTACAACTTATCATTTGAAGAGATAACAAGGCTAAAAACAAGTTTATTTGATGGGTTAAAATTTTGTTTGCATTATTGTTATTAAAAGTTTAAAAGTATACTTGCAACTATTAACTATTATTATACTTTAGAGAAGATTTTAATTTTTGCAATTATTGAGTTTTTATAATATCATTCATGTTATAGCAAAATTTAAAATATATAATTCAAAGTGTGACGTACTACTCTTCAAATAATAACTTATTATTGAGTTTAGAATATGAGTTAAAACAAACTAATGTACTAATGGTTAGTTTTCAAACCGCATGTTAACTTGTGTTTGGTTTGTTCAGTTATGAGTATGTTAGGAAGATTTGAAACACATACTATTTAGAAGATTAGAGTATAATATGTAAGTAGATATTAGGATGTTATTTTACTCTGAGAAATTTATTATATAGTTCACAAGCAAGATCATATTTTGACTGAGGAATAATTTTGGAGATAATGAGAAGCCCAAGAAGAAACCCCATATTGGTTGGTTTGAACGTTTGATTGGTCTCTGTGTCTTTTCAAAACTGAGCACACTGCTCTGAGTCATGGAGAGGTCCGGACATTGGCGACCCACCATGGAACCTCTCTCTGAATCCCAATGTGAACCTCTCTTTTACCTTTCTCACCTTCTCCATTTTCCTTCAATTTTCTCCCTTTAATAATGGGGGTCGAAAGAGAGTGTGAAAAAAGGCACACAACCCCAAAACCCTTGAAACCCCTCTTTTTGTTTGTCAAAATTGTTTGCTTCTTCAAATTGAAATTCCAGTTTCTGGGTTCTGAAATACACAAAAAGCAAAACCCAAGTAGAGAAGAAAAAGGTAGTAATCAGTATTCTCTTTTAGAAGTAGTAGTACAGTATGTGAAACCAAAAAATGGGTCAGGAAAAAGAGCTAAGCTAAGAGACATTGAATTTGAAATATTTTGTCTTGCAGTGTGGATTGCCAGCATTTCTCTGTTTGGGTTTGCAGGCAAACCAAGCAAAGAACAGACCCCACAGCCTCAATTTTTCACACTCAACCATGTGGTAATGGTAAGAAAAAACATATATTTACTATCAATTTTAGTTTCCTGAGTTTTTTTATTTTTTTATTTTTGTCATTGTGCTGTCAAAGAATTTGTTCTTGGAAAATCAATCTCGAGGTTTGAGTTTCTTTATTATCCAACGTGGAAGCTGAATGATAATTACACTTGATTTTAATAAATGTACTGTCTTTTCTGTGAAAAATGTTTTTTCTCTTTAAACTTTCAAGAACCGTACTCTTTGAAGCATATTTTGTCTATTAAACTCTTCATTAAGAAAGAACCTTCTCTTTCCGTTCTTACTTGAGTAACTATTAAAGCCCATTTTATGAGAGAAAGAGGTCTTGGTTGGAACTTCTTGAACCTGAAATGTTAGTTGACCTTGACAGGACAGAAATTGGATTAGTACTTTCACAGAGACAATTGAGATGGTTAGAAATTAAACCCTTTTAATGGTTTCACTTACCAAGCCTGCAGTGCAGAGAAAAAGGCAAAAGCCAGAAGGCATTCTCTCTAGTAACAGCTACATGGAAGTGTTGCACCAACATTGAGGTTGTAGGTCCACATTATTTCCTCTAGTTATTTCTGGTCATTATCCAGATCCCATTATCACTACTTGGTCAGAGCTCTAAAGAAAAATCAGAGAAAAGATTTAGAAAATGGAGGGGAAAGTTTGGGTTGTATCACATCAGATCCAACGGCAGAGCTCTAGATTTAAGATAGAATGATAATGGAAAGTGGAATCCTGATCCGAGAAATGAAGGCTATCTATTTGCATTGCTTCATCATTCTGGTGTTACTTAATGAATAACCATAATGTTTCGAATACGAATATTAAGGAAGGTTAGTCTGATAATTGAAGAAACGCATACACCCAAAACTAGCTGATGGGTGCTGTTTTCATTGCGAGCCATTAAATTTGTCAAAGATATCCCACAAGATCTTCTCGTCAGTTTTGGTTTGCTTGCATCATCATTTTCAGGCTCTTTTCTCTCGCCTTTCTCTGAGACTATATCTGTTCAAAAGTACACTGCTGAAACAGTAAAGTCTCTCTTTTTTCACATTTGATTGCCTTAAGTTCTTAGTTGTTTGATTCTGAAGAGAAAGTGTGATACTTTGTTACTGTATTACTCTTGCTTCTCATCACTTTGGCTTTCTTGTTCAGAATAGCTTAAAAAGAAAGGGACTGTCTGAAAAATGGTGCTGAGAAGACCTGGCAGGAACAGAAGTTTCAACAGAGAGAATCCAGATATTTTGATTATGATGATTGCAGTGGATCAGATAATAAGAGGTTGTGAGCAGGACAAAGGAGATGGCACAGAGAGGAAGGGGATGGGCCCTTTAAAGCCTGCAACAAAGAGTGAGTGGTTTCTGCATCCCAAGAGCTATGATCTCTCTCCCTCCCTTTCTTGCTCTCCACCCCCTGGTTTTCTCTTGTGCGGCTGATACTTCCTTCTATCTTTATTTAGTGGGTCCATTTCCTCCATCTCCACCTTCATGCAGAGTCCTCTTTTTTGCCTCTTCACTCTCTCTCTCTTCCTTTTAATGGTTCTCTGAGATGGGTGTCATTCATTTTCCAGAGCTGTACGTATTTTAGCTTTAAAGTTTGAGAACAGAGATTGAGATTATACATCTCCCTGCCGTTCAATGCTCCAAACTTAAGCTTCTCGGGGTTTGAGCGCTTGAAGCTATTCCATTCTCCTTTTTTCATGCAAAATTTTGTATCACTTTTCTTTTACCATCGGCTTTATGTTGTTGTGATTTGGCAGAAGCCGGAAAAGTGGGAATACAGCACCAGTCATTATTACTTGTTTTCCCCTTGTTTTTTTCTATAAAAGCAAAGCTTCTCTTCCACTTTATCTGAACTTTCACAATGGCACCCTTTTCTGGAGAAACAAGAAACCAAGTTCTTTGAATCTTCTCCTTTTTCTTTTTTAAGTTGTCTTTGATCACCTGTGAGTGAAGAACCATAAAGCAGCGAACAGTATAGCAGTTTTTTTTCGTTTTATAACTTGCAGGTTTAAAGTTCTTCACTAAGCCATCACATCCATTTAATTTGCTTAGAAATTCAGGACCAGTCATTTTTTTTTTTCAGGGGATTTGGTGTGGGGCTTTCGCTCTAAGTTTCTCATCCTATATAGGATGACAGAGATTCATCAAATGGAAGGTTGGTTTCTTTGTCATTTTGTGCTAATGGCTCAATGTTTATGTTCTGGCTGGTGGTTTACAGAGTGAGTTTTAATGTGGACCTTTATTTTCTTCTGTCTTGTATGATGTTATGTTTGTTCCCTCTTTTGTATTGTGTGTCAAAATAAATTGTACATCTTCAGCGAATGGCTTGTCAATATTAATTTTTTGCTGGTCCCTAACCGTAACATGTTTTTCACTCTTGTGGCGATGGGTTCTGGATATGTTACAACTACTAATTTCCCTTTCCAACACTGTGAATAATAATAATATAGCATAGCCTGTCTCTAGTGGAATGTGAATTTGGATGTCTGGATTGAGCTGCAAGTTCATTTCTTTTTCCATTCAACTGAGAAGTTCATTTTTTGTTTGATAATGCTATATTGACTTATAAATGCTATTGAAATCGCAGCTAAAAAGTGAATGTGGTTTGAATCGAGTATGTTAATCTCAGCTGGATTAAGAATGGTAGTTTTCCGTCTAGAATGCGTATGGGTGGGCGAATGACTTGATGAATGCTCTGGTGGATATGGCAAACCCAAATTCTGTTGTTGTAGGTGAAATTCTGCCTCTTGGCTTTTAGAACTCAGTTGATACGTCCAATTAATGAACTAAGCAATATTACAGTTGGATTTCCTACCTTTTTGAATCTGCGGGAGTCTGGATGCTCTGCTCTTACTAGTGCTGATAATCATATAGTTGATCAATTGGCATTTTGAGGTTTTCCAATGTCTACTGCCCTGCAACGAATCGATATGGGAGATGCTTGTCTGGGTCCCTCTGGTAATGCTGAGTTTCAAAATCAATTGGCAGTAGCCATTCCTATTTCTCTGTTTCAATCTACCTCTCTTGCTCCAGTGAATGATATTCGTGGAAATACGAAAGATTCAGCATTTCCAGACCCACAGTTCCAGCAATTAGAAACCTTGAGAACGTGCTTCTTACACAGTTACTCTAATGCTTCAAATTCTTCATTTGCAAGTTCTCTGATCTGTGAAGGTGATGAGTCTCTATGTAATGCAAATAATAAGTGGGAAAGCGATAGGTTTCATTGTATTCAGCAACTTTCTGGGGAGAATCCGGAAACATCCGATTCCCAGACCGTCTTGTCCATGGAACATTTGCACCAGAATGGCTGGATGTCATCTAACACTATGAACTCCAAGTTATGGAATGAGCTTTCTCTAAGCCTTGCTACAACCGAACCCGTCCTCAGTGGAGGAACCGATTTCCTGGACCAGTATTCACAGTTGACTTTTTCTGGTGCTACTCAACCTTGCTTGAACAGCACAGAATTAGCCTCGAACCTGAATTCAGGAAGCTCTAGGGACCTCTCTCTGAGTTATGGATTTGGTAATTCTGTTCGCCTTTCTCGAGCAATAGCAGGATCTAGATATCTTTCGGTCATTCAAGATGTACTTTCTCAAATAGCAAGCTATCCACTGGAAAGCTCAGATCAACTTAGTCATTCAACTACTGCAATTGGGTTTGTGCCGTTCTCATCATCAAGTTCCCTGGATGAGGCAACGATTGAATATGGTTCTGATGTAACTGGTAGATACAGTTCTCAAATGGAGCCTGAATGGCAAAATCTATCTGTTGATGCCAAGAAGTCCCATCTGTTGACTCTACTACAATTGGTTGGTTAATTTAATATAGTGTTTCTCTGATTTTGATCTTTTTACCCTTCTTATACTGAAAAACTTGATAGTGTTTCAGATTGATGAGAGGTACACTCAATGCTTGGATGAGATTCATACCGTGACTTCTGCGTTTCATGCTGCTACTGATTTGGACCCTCGCTTGCATACTCGATATACTCTCCAGACGATCACTTCGGTGTATAAAAACCTGAGGGAGAAGATTACCAGTTGTATTTTTGCTATAGGAAAGCATTCTAACGCAGCGTGCACCAAGGAGAAGGAAAAATCCTTTGAGGCAACATTCTTACAGAAGCAGTGGGCTCTCCAGCAGTTGAAAAGGAAAGATAATCAATTATGGAGGCCACAGAGAGGCTTGCCTGAAAAATCTGTCTCCGTTCTAAGGGCATGGATGTTTCAAAATTTTCTCCATCCGTAAGATTTTGTGGCAAATCTGGTTTACTTTTTGTGAAGATGTGTAAAATAAGTTGAAGGAATGTATGTTCTTTGGTGATTTTTCAGGTACCCCAAGGACACAGAGAAGCATTTACTTGCAGTAAAAAGTGGATTAACTAGAAATCAGGTTCTTGCTGCTTCAAGATTTCCTTCAACTTTCATGAGTTCTCCTCACTTTTACTGAGTTCTGCTATTCTGGACTTTGAACAGGTGTCTAATTGGTTCATCAATGCTCGTGTCCGATTGTGGAAACCGATGATCGAGGAAATGTATGCTGAAATGAGCAGAAGAAAATCCAGTCAAAATGAGGAGGGAATCGAGAGAATTCATTGTCCCAGATAAGCATTAGCAGTGAGAAGATGTGGCTCGAACTGTGAAAATGATAGACAGTATTGAGCACTGTATGGAACTTGAATTAGACTGAATTAAATTCCAACTATATATTCTTTTTGACAATTTAACCTGAGGAATTTCTTTAGCTTCGCATCCCTGGCTACATCATAATAGACAAAATAAAATGCAATTAGTCAGCAGAGAAAAACATCACCACAAACTTCATTCTGAAAAGAATAGGAAAAAGAAAACACGATCAAAAAGCGAAGTTGAATCTAAAAACATTATTTATTAATTGAAAACAAATAATTCTGAGATTTACAGAAAATGGTGCCCTCCTCCTCAACTACTCTTTTGATTACAAATGAAAGAATGACAATTTCTGATTTCTGCCTAGAAGTTTTCACTATCAAATATTCTGTTTCCTTCTTTATCTACACCCCACACCCACACCTCTCATTCACGAACTGATGGATTGCCAAAGAAAAAACAAAAAAAACTGTCCCAACTCCTCACAGTACATATAAATACAAAAAGTGATCTTTATTTTCTGTTGTGCCTCCTTTCATCGTCTTGTTGTTCTAGACTTGCAAGGAGATTCTTGTTTTTATCGGTTTCAACTTCAATCCCATACTTTCTGGTGACAGAAGCTCGGGAGCTATGCAAGAAGGGCTCAAGGGGCTTCTTGGGCTGACGCTAAAATGAGATGGCCTATACATGCCATATCCCATGAGAAAATACTCCATAGGTATCAACATTGCATCAGGCTGCTCCTCTGTCACCATTGACCCACATGACTGAACCTAAGATGTGAGAATAGCCCCTTTTAATTCATTGTAGTATAAAGCTCGGTTTAGGATTTTCATGTATATTTAATCTCCAAAAAAGAAAAAAGAAAGTTCATCATACTTCCACTAGGGCACTGTATCTTCTGTCGAGTTTGACAGTCATGTGGTGAGCCTCTGAATGGAACGGGGACCTGTCCCCAACAAATATCAATGAACGGCACTTTAGTTTCCGTAACCCTTCTGAAATGTCGGGTCTCCTGCATGGAAGAAAAAAAAGTTAAGGAGGGCAGGGCATTCGACCCCATATGTATCTTCTAACTAATGTAATTTCACATCAGAGGTATAGAGGAAAAGGACCCCAACAATTGTCAAGCACAAATTCAAAGATTGGAGTTAGATGCTTACCCATTCATTGCTTCAAGAAACCTCCAGACGTTTGAACTTTGCCTCTCGTCAAGTGACTGTTGAAAGAACATGAGCGTAATGTTTGATCAAACAAATGCTCAACTCTTAAAATCTGTCAAGTTTTCCAACTCTGGAATAACTGGCAGTTTAAAGTTGCTAAAAGAAAACGATGAAAATGCTGGAGTACTCACTCTTCTGCATGCTTGAACTAAATCGGACTCTGGTACTTGAGAACAACCACGAGCTTCCTACAACCAGCAGAGTACAAATGTCTAATCAAACTCAGTTGGGATGAATAACTCTAGAAAGAGAGTTTGAGTTTGTGTAAGTAAACCTGCAGTTGGTTTGTGTTTAAGTTGCGAAGAAAAAAGAGTTTAAAAGTTTACATTTTCAAATGCAATTTTCATATCATCAAATTGGTTTTGAAGGAATAAAAACCGATTTCATGGTCATTTTGAAAACAAAGCAATTTTCATTTTTAGACCTACCTTACTGAAATACCGCTTTAGCAACAACTCCTTCACTACCCCACACATGCCATAGAAATAAAGCAAATTTGACATCACCTGCATATGGAAAATCCGTTGATAAGATGATTCCAATAAAACAGAAGACGATCATAATAGTTCTTTCGTTCAGATAGATGACCTTATTATACAACCATTCTGTCCAACAGGGCGCTGTGCATATGGGAGAAATCAATATCAAACCATGAACACGATGTCTGTGCTTCATCTGCAACCAACAAGTGCAATCGATATATGACAAAAGTTTACAAGAGGAACTGAAAGAAAAAACCATGGGGGGGAGGATAAAGTAATCGCGTGGATGGTGAACAAAGAGAAAACTTACAGCAAAGAGAGTGAGGATGTATGCTCCAGCAGTAACACCCATACACATCACAGCACTAAGTCTGGGAGAAAGGGAAAGAAGAACAGTAAGTCATCGGATCCGTGCTATTCATTTCGGATAGAACTCAAGTGTAAAACAAATAAAACATCAACGCATCCGACTAGTGGAATTCAAAACTTAAAAAAAGTCTACGTTATTAAAAAAAAAATTGAAGATAGCCAAAAGGAATATCGAATTACCCAAAATAGTTAAGAACTTCAGCAATTTGATCTGCTAAGTCATCTGCAGAAAGTACAGGATCATCAGGGCAAATTGCAGCAGCTCCTAACTGCAACTCTTGAACAAGGTCCCATTATGAGAAGAATTCATGTGGAAGTAAAAAAGACAACGTACTTGTTGGAAAGTTCAGTTCATTGAAGCAACACAAAAAAAGTTACACTGTAGATTATTTTGTACATAGCATAGATTAAAAGTACTACTCGTACAAAGTAATTTATTTTATGTGTGTGTGTGGAAAAAAAAATAATGACATCAGTAGAGATATTAGGACATCCCAATTATACAAACCTCATGTCCAGGAGGGCTGATATGATATATGCAAAAGTTGTGAAGCAATAACGAACAAGCTTCTGGACAAAACATTAATCCTTGGAAGCAGAACATATCTGATAAATAATAAAACATAACACGTTTAAACATTGGTAACAGGAAAAATTAAAGAATGAATCTAAAAATAAAAGTCATAAGTCATAGAATCATCTCATTTTAACCCCATATCATAATTTATTAACCTTAGATTTCAGATAGCTATATCCTCTTTTAATAACTTCTTTTTGTCTATTTCAAAGAATAAGCTTGTCTAATGAAAATAATGGATTTCAAAAGTTACTATTAAAAGATTTAACAATTATGTGGGTGAAAACAAAACAATTGTTTTTTAAAAAAAACAAACCAAAAAGGCAGATGTTCCAGCAAAAGGACTGTAGATAATAGAGGTAAGAATAAGCAACATTCTGGATTCCAAAAAATTCAACACGTTAAATTTAAAACAAAAACTCCATCTAATCAACCTTAAACTCCAAAGTGTGTCTAATTTATTCAAAGACTCCACTTCTACACTCAAAATCATGTTTTGAATAACAATTTACATGAAACATTCTACATACTCACGATTTAGAGCTAAATCAGGATAAGTGAGCAGAGCTGGCTTGTCCAGGTCTCCAACCACGGTGACAGAAACAACACCATAACAGGTTTTCACAAGATACTCCTGCCAAAAAAAATCGATTGAAGAAATATTAATTTTCAAACGTAGTCATCTGAACTAGAGAATTGACGCACCAAAAAAAGGCGGCAAGTAATACCGAACCATAAAATGAACTACTATAAAAAGGGAATTGCAAAAGCTTAAATATAAGGAAATTCGCAGTTGAAGACGCAAACAACAAAATAGATTAAAGAAAGTTAGTCTACTCAAATTCAAAAAATGTATTTCTAAACTAGTAAAAATCCCAACATCCATCCACTTTTGGTAGACCGTTGAATTCCGAACGAAAATCAACACCAATTACCCTTAAAAAACCTAACTAAAATCAACAATGCACTTCCAAAAACCTTAATTACCTCCGTCTAAAACGATCATTAATTACACGAATTCATCCAATAAAAAACATAACGAACCCCATGTTTCAATTCAATCCAAATTTCCCAGCATGTTCTCAAAAAGCAAACAAAGCACAGTGTTCAAACACATGAAACCAGACGAATTTACACAAGCAACAGGAAATGCAGGTACCTTTCCTCCACAAGAGATCGACTCCATATCCACCGAAACCGAGTCGCTCGAATCCCCCATTTCCTTCTTCCCTTATTCTCTCACCTTTCTCTCTTCCCCTAAATCCTCCTTCCCTTATTCGCCACTCAATACACAGAATGCTCCTTCTTCCTTTTATATACCACCAAATCTCTTCAACAATTCCACCCCTACATTATTTGGGGGAAATTTTTCAACTCGTCCCTTCGAATCGTCCGAGTCAAGACGAGTCACCGACGCCGCGTTCCCCTTCCATCGCACATTGACAGAAACCTCACGAGCGCCCTGTAACGAACAAACTATAACCCGATACCCTGGTTGGTTTAACCATGGTTAGGAAGCCGACAGTTCGTTTGAAATTACTTAAATACCCACAATTTCCCTTGATAGCGACCTCCTCTCTTACCACACGAACAAGGGCGCTTTTCGTCTTTTCACGTTGATTTTTTAATTAGTAATAAAGAGGGAAATAGTAAGTAGTTAAGCTTTGACTAAGGAAGAGATAAAATGAAAATAAAATTAATATAAGGGAAGTGTTATTTTTATTTGTGGGACCTGCGTTTATTTAAAGTAACGTAATCATTTATATTATAAAGTATATAATCTGTCACAAATTTTGGGGAGAGGTTTTTCCTTATTTTTCTTTTTTCAAATATTCCATTTATAATATGGTATTGTGTTTTTGTTATTTATTGCATTGCCTAAAATTAGGGAGTGGATTTAATGAAAATAATTTTAGAGCATCTACTTGTTTTTAAATTAGTTTCTGTTTTTGTTAATTTTGTTTAATTACTTTTTTTTGTGCATAAATACAGTTGAGTTTTTAATAGTATTGTTGCATAAATACATTTGAGTTTTTAATAGTATTGTTGCATAAATACAGTGCATAAATACATTAAAGTTAAAACCTTTTTTTCTTCTTTTTCTTTTTAGTACGGTTAGTTGTTATATACCATCTTTTCTTGCCCTAATAGATTTCATCGGTTTATTGAATAATAAATTATTGCCTTTTTAATTAAACTTTCTATAATACTCCAAAAAAAACCATTCCAGGGATGATTTTGTTTGGTATATGTGTGAAAATGATAGATCAAATCTCCAACTTCAAGCAAGTATATGTGAAATAAAGTTCAACTGACATCATATGTGTGTTGTCACATTCTATATTAGAGGATACTGAGTTTACGATTTTTCAAAACAAAAAATATTAAACAATAACATACATCCAAACTAGTGTAATATTCTCGTGTGTATGGTGTTGCTTGAGCGAACATTTTTTATAAACAGTGATAAAATACTACGATTATTAGAAAAAACAGTAACAACGTTTTTTTTCAATTATTTATAGAATTCATATAATATTTTTTTATCGATCCTAAAACTTTTATTACCCCTTATATTATCTTAAAGAAATATCATCGAAACCCTTTTTAGAGATTTGACTTACAATATCACTTCCTTCGAACATATAGACAAAAAGAAACTATCGAACAATTTTATTTAATGAATTTTACAATTGAATAAGGGAATTTTTAAAAAATAAAAAATTGATAAAAATATTTATTACTAAAATACAAAATTCAACGATGATAAATATTTTGTGAAACGTTCTATTTTTTCTTATTTTTCTAGACAGAATCAATAAAAACGATGAAATTTGTATAGATTTAAAAATATTTTATGTTATAAGTTAGTAAAAGAAAATGGTTGAAAAATGGAAGCATGTCCACGTGTAAATCAAAAATAAAGATCTCGATCGTGTTGTGTTTTAAGGAATGCAATCGAAACATTTTATCTTTCAAATAAAATAATACAAAAAGTAAATATATATATATATATATATATATATATATATATATATAATAATAATAATAATAATAATATTAACATAAACATAACATAACATAACACAATGTGTTTAAGAGAAGTGGAAGCATATAACATGTTATCATTCTTATCCTCTTTTCTCTTTATGCTTTATTTTGTTTTGGAATTTTGGTCCACTGAAGATAAGTGAATGCTTTTTTTTTTTCTCTTTTGAAATATTGAGAGAAAGAAATGGTTGATCAAAATATTATAATATTATAATAAATAAACAAAATACAATATTTTGTTTTATATACACGCATGTATATTTCACTAGGTTTGGAAAATGATGTAATATGTAACTTTAGAATATTAAACATGGAGAAATTTCATTTGTTTATTCGATAAAGTCTTTTTAAGTTGAAAAGTCCACGTCAGTTTGTAATTAAACCTTAAAACATCATAGTAGAAATGAGGATTACCTAACACATGCAATGTAGTGCATCGTTTCTCATCCAAATTTAATTGTATTGTTTTTTCTTCGTACTTTATGTTACAAGTGTATTTTTAAGGGGGGGGAGGGTTCGTAAATTTGATATTACGAGTGCATTGTACAGTTAAGCTAAGTTTGTTTGTTATTTTAAATAAATTAAAAATTAACATGGTGTGTTTCATTCTGTTTTAATTTTAGTTATATTCGTTAATTGAACATTATTAGACAATTTTATTCCTGAGTTGAATTTGTTATAGAATACCTTATTTAAATTATATATTTATCATTTTGTTGAACAATTAGTCGAAGACTACATATAATGCACATGTGATTAAGTATTTTTTCAAAGTGTAAATATATTTTTAGATTTATTTATTGTAATAAATCTATTTACATTCGAATAAAAACCACTAGTGAATTTTGTATCTTTCCATTTAATTTTTTCTTCTATATCTCACAACAATCGTCATGCATGGCATGAGTTGGTCCCACGAAATTAAAATAGTGAATTGATTGAGCTAGACTTGATTCTTTATTTCTTTAACAAAATAACTAAATTGGAATTTGATGTTTATTGAGCAACAACAAATGACACAAAAAATCAGGCATAAAGTGTTTTTATGACGATAAAGTAAGTAGATATTACAATAATAAACGATGAAATCACGTCGACAAAGTAAAAAAAAAAAACAACACAATAGTGTTGAATTTTTGTTTGATCATATTTTATACTTTATCATGTGTCAAAATTTAATTGTTGTACTCTCCATCAACAATCTTAAAACAAAGTAATTTAGTTTTGTATATAGAAATTGTTTAATAACAACAATAAATATGGTGAAAAAAATTTATATAACAAACCTTTATATAATTTAAAACTAATAATATAATGCAGTAAATGGTGATTTTATTAGTAAAAGGAATGGACAAAAAATCGCACGCATGTGTCACGTGTTTAATTATTTAATAGTAAAATTAAACATACCAAATCACATAATGATTTTAAGGTTGGAAAATCAATATATTTAACCATAAAGTGTAGTTAGGTGATGTTATTATTTTGGAATTTAAATGGGACATGTGGTGCCTTTCCTTAAACTAGAAATCATGACCAAAAAAAATGACGAGGACAAAGAAAACTATACTATAAAATAAAAAGCAACATTTGAACCGAAGTTCTAATGTCATTCCCCCATCAACAACAACCATTAATAGCTCCACCCCAACTCAACACCAAAATCCCTTTCCAAGTTTAATCTTTAGATTTAGTCATCGATTGTTTGTTATACTAAGCCTTTTTCACTGTTACATCAAAAATTTCAAAAAGTTCTAAAGTCGTCACATGACGTTGAATTTTATTTGTTTTTTTCCGCTATTTTCTTTCTCACGTTTGAAAGTTTGTTCGGTTTTTCTTTTGGTCCATATATCTAGATATCAATTTGAACCAAGGAAATTGGTTGCATATAAAATGAACCACATCGATTTACACAACAAATGAAAAAATCGACTTTTATTCGATTCAATTTATAATTATCTATATGGTTCTCGAATCTGGTTATATTTTCTTTAGGGACATTTTCAAAAAATAGCAAATTTTACAAAATATTTATAACCTATAGCACAAATTTTAAATTCTATCAGTGACTATTATGGATAAAATCTAAAATCTTGCTATATCTCATAAATATTTTAATTAATTTTCCTATTTTAAAAAATGTTCATTTTTTTTATTTAAACAAGTTTGCTTTTTTTTTTCTTTTATTAAAAAGGAAATATATGACTTTTTAGATTATATATATAATAAGAAAATAAGAAAAATAAGAAAAATATGTAATAAACTATTTTTGTCTTCTTCCCATTTAGCTTGCTAGTGCATGTAACCTATATTCTAAGAAATAAAGGAAAAATAATTATATTGGGGACTTTTGAATGGAGATAGCTATCTGTTTACATTAATTTCAACATTTACAAGTAAAGCCACAAACAATTATTATTGATGAATTTATATGTGAAAAAGCTGCTACCATATATATATATATATATATATATATATATATATATATATATATATAGTTTAAATATATAGTTTAAATTTGCTATATATTTATGTTTCTTGAAATGGAAAATATGTTATGATTGTTAGGTTATTCATTTTTAACTTTCCTCCTTAATTTATGGTCACAAAATTCATAATATAACATTTAATAAATTGACTATAAATCGTACCTAATAAGATGTTCTTCAAATAATATCGATTAAATTAGAATAACACTAACACATTAAAAATGTTTGAATGCTATTAAAAATCGTGTAGGATTTACAGTTTATGTAATAAATATTTATTGACTTGTCAAATAATCAATGGAGATGGTAATGTAATATAAACTTTTAATAAAATCTCTTACTCCTTTTTAGTCACTAATTAAAAGTTTAAATTTACTATAAAAAAAATTTAGAATTCCAATGGAAAATAAATGGTCTTAAATTTGGAAATGTAATTAATTCACCTAAATGGATAAACATCTATAATTTCTCCTTTTTTTTTCTTTCCAACTCGTAGGCACCTTACTATGATGCTATATCGAATTAACATAATACTAAAACGAAACTATACTTAAAATAAATGTACTTATAAATATTTTCTCATGTGAACCCATTAATATATAAAAAGCAATTTTCAAAAGAAAAAAAACGTCCAACCTAATCAAAAAATCAAAAGTAATTAAGTAAAATCTCATCGTCAATTAATTTTAAGTTAAAGTCTCATACTATCAGATGTGGTATCAGAGTCAACGTCAGACCATGTTGAAAATTTCACACATTAAACAAACAAAGAAAACTCATACTATTTATAAGATAGAATATGATCTATATCTATATATAGTGATATACAATATAAATCTTGAATGAAACAAAATCAAATAAGTAGATAAATATCGTGTTATTCGAACAAATCATAAAATAAAAGTTGTAATAAGTGGGAGGAGTTGAATTGAAGAGAGTGAGTGAGAGATGTTTTTAAAAGAGAAATATTTTTGGGAAAATGAGAGAGGGGGAGAAAGCAATTAAAAGCATGGGGGGGACAATTAATGACATTAATTGAGAGTAGAGGCATAAAGTTATAGAAGGAAAGGGGGGATTGGAAAGAAGAAGAAGAAGTGCAATAATAGCCAATGGCAAGCATGTGAGTGTCCTTAACAAAAGCATTGAAAATTGATTGCGCAAATGAAATAGTTTTACTTCTGATTTGGCGCTCTTTTTGCTGCGGCTATCGCGTTCACATGTGCTTCTTCCCCCCTCGCCCCATATGTTGCTTACCACTGCCCTAATTTCAATCCTCCACCGACACATTTCAAGCCCTCCTTCTTTCCTCTTTTCAAATATCATCCCTACCTCACTTTTTATATTATAACAAATTATTGCAAACTCGAATTCAATATTTATAAAATATAATAAAATTTTAGATTCCATAGTGATAAACGTTTATGAAAGACTGTCACTGACTTTATGATTTTTGTTATATTTAAAAATGCATCGAACTTCGTCTTTTAAAATTTTGTTTTCGTTAAGTTGGTGGATTTCGTAAAATTTATATATCTTTTTTCTTTTAATATTTGTGGTTGAATGTATGTTAAGGAATTCGGTTTTTCATTAATTTAAACTTTTCAGTGAATGGTTAGTTTAAAGTCATAGACATCCATTATAACTTCTGATATAAAAGAAAAATTATAATATATTGAAATTTAAGGATTAGGTTGAAATAAAATACAAAAATTAATGAAGTGTAGATGAATTTAGGGTTTGTGAGTTTAAATATGTAAGAGCTAATATGTACTTTTCATGTTTGAATGATGAGAGGCCTATAGTTTGTTTTTTTTTATTCTTGAATTCATTGTTTTTTTTTTTTTTTCTTTTTGGATCTTTCAATGACTATTTGACCAACGGTAGTTTTTTTTATATTATTATTATAATAATAATAATTTATAATTTGTTTTCAAAATTGAATAATTAATAGCCTAAAATGACCACTATATTAGGTTAGGTTTGGGAATCCAAAAGAGAGAGACGTAAATTAGATCACAAATGTGGAGAAATAAATTAGAAGGATATAATATCCATTCATTCTAACAAGAAACATATGTATATAGTTCATTAATTACTCATTATACTTTTTCTTCGTAAAATTTAAATTAGCTAGTATTGAACCTTTTTCAGTAAAAATTGAGTGGAAGATTTGATCGAACCTCAAATATTTTGGTTCTCAACACATGCAAGTACCAATTGACTTTAAATTTTGTCAACGATTCACTAATATTAGGTTTAAGAAAGCGTTCAAAGTTATTTTTTTGAAAAACATTGCAAAAGTAAATCCAAACCGTGCAATTGTATGGTTTACACTACATATCCTCGAGTCTTTTTTAGAAACTATATAATATATATTATTATGTATTTGTGAAATATGTCGAATAAATAGTTGGATGAATTTTGCTACGAGTCTTTGATGCATAACCAGTCATTGAATAAGAGAGAAGAAAAGGAGAACAAAAAAGAGGGGTTCTGTCCAGAATAAAATACGTGCCGACAATTCAATTCACACTCACGTCTCTAAGCTTCGGAAAAATTATTAAATGGTGGGCTAATGATAAATAAATAATAGTAAAGCTATTCATTTTCTTTTAAATTTCTTTCTCCTGCATTAAACTATATAACTTTATTAGTCCTATGGTAACACCTCAACCAAAGCTTATGATATTAATTTTGACATCACAGGAATGTACTTCATAAGGTCTCTTGACCAAGGATCTACGTTCTCCGTTCTTGAATGTTAGCTTCTAATAAGGACGATTTGTTATCTACATATTAAGAAACGATGGTTGATAGTTTTATAAAACTTATTCAATGATATGTAATTGCTTGCAGTGGATTTTTTAAATACTTGTTGTTGTTTTTTTTTTTTAAATTATTATTGACTAAATTGAAAAAAACACTCAAATATTAGTATAAGTTTAACAAATTCTGATTTGTTTTGATTTAATAGAAATAGCTATGGGTCTGGCTGTAGCCCAATCGTACATAGATTACGGGCCGTTCTATAAGGCACGGTTGGCAGAGCGTAGGCCCAATACTTGGTGCTTATTGCTCTGCCTCTGCTTTGCGAGTTGTTTTTGTGATCCAAAATACATCTTTAATTTCTAAACTTAGTATCGTACAGTGGCGGATCCATAAAATTTATTGAAAGATGGTTTCAAATAAAAAAAAACTACATAAGTAATACTTAAATTTTGGTTGGAATAGGGGCTGACAAACATAGTTACCACTAAACTGTCTACAAATATTAAGTATTAATTTGTTTTGTTTATACATATTATATAAAGACAATAAATCTGAGGGACCCTGGGCCTATACTAAATTCGTCGGTGGTACCGGTAGATATAATAATTTGTGACTACTGATATTCGACGTAGGAAAAATGGTTATTGACTTACAAATAAACGTTAGGGAAGAAACAAAAAGTAAGATCAAAACAAACATTATCAATAATTGAAAATAAAAAGTTGTATCATGAGTCACATTTGTAACGTAAGTTGGCAAGACAGATTAACGTTAACATAGATGATCTGTACTAAATTTTGTAGTACTCGATGGTGACTAAGTCAAACTACAAAATCCAAAAATGCTTTTTCTTTGATTAGACTTTCAAGAGCAACAATACTACCAAACACCGATTTAGTGTTTGTCAAGTTAGTTTTGCAATGTTTAACACTGCAAATTGAGTAAACATAATAGAGTTACGTTTTGAAGGCCATATGTTATATGAGTTATTTCAATTGAATATACGAAACAGCCAAACTCGTAAAATTGTAATTTATTTATTTTGTAACGGGAAGGAAAGAAAACCTGAAAAAAAAATATCTAATGCCAAGTCAACGATGAGATGAAAATAAGTCACAAGTTGTAAGATACCTCACGTAAAAGTATCATACTATACATGTAAAGAGAATATCCATAACTTTACCATTTTCTCATAGAATAAGGATAAAATGAATTATTCTTATTCTTAATAAGTTAGGGTAAGATCTTATTTTATCTTTTATTGACTCATAACATATACAATCAAACGTTATATATGGTATGAGAATATTATTTAAATTTTGTTATAAATTAGAACCGTAAATTATAGACATAAATTTGAAAAGGGAAAATAAATGATTAAACAAATAAGTGAAGTAAATATTTGAAGGTAAAAAAATATTAAGATTAAGTTAGAAGGGAAAAATATCGGGAGAGGAGTGAGACATAGAGAGCGCCAGCGGGATGATGCTATAAATATAAATTCCCTACGCCAAAGACGTGGTCATTTATTGAAAGGAAACCCATCCTCTTTCTCGCCGTCCTCCGCTTTTCTCTTCTTTTAGGGTTTCTCTCTCAAACTCTTAACAATGGCTGACGAAGCTCAGTATTCATCTGCTACTGATACTCCTTCCAACAAGCGCAAGTACGACGACCAACCTCCACCACGCCGTCCAACTGGCTTTTCCGGTCCCATCACTTCCCCATCATCCGATTCCGCTCCCTCCTACAACAACGTCCCTCCCCCTATGGATGAGATCCAGCTCGCTAAGCAGCGTGCTCAGGAGATTGCGTCTCGCTTGATTATCTCCAGCGGTGGCGTTGGGGCCGGTGCTGGACCTGGCGTTGGAGCAGATGTCAAACGTCCGAGGGTTGAGAACGGCGGCGGGTATGACTCATACGACAAGGGTTTTAGTTCTGGTCCAGGTGATTATTGTTTTGATTTTTATCTTTGTTTGAATATTTCATGGTCTTGCGTGTTTGTCGAAGGTGTATTGATCGTCTCACGACTCAGTGAGCTTAAAGTGAGTCGGGTCTTGTATATGGGAAGAAAACAAGTGGGAACACTCGGAGAAAATCTTGTGGAGTGCTAGTTATATATGTCTGGTTCACAGGGAGTGGTTTGTGTATAAAAAGGTCCAGTGTTCTTGATTTTCTTGAAGTGGCGTGCACTTTATTTTATTGCATTTCCAGTAGAGCATACACAGGGGGATTAAATGAAGGTTTCTGGATTTCAGTTTAGTGGTTTAGATTGAGCTCTCTATCAGTTATCAGAATGCCTATGTTCCATGTTCAAACCCTTGTTTCCTGTAATAATAACTTTAAAATGTGCTGGTGATGTATTACGGTTTAAAAGCAAGAATTGTGTACATGTTTAGATGCTCATTGGTAATCTTGATTTGTGTGGATGCAGACCTGAAGCCTCACATGTCAAATTCAGCCCCTGCAGCAATACCTATTTCCTATGGTTTCCAAGGGTCAAGCAAGAAAATTGAAATTCCAAATGGGAGAGTAGGCGTAATTATTGGCAAAGGTGGTGAGACCATCAAGTACCTTCAGCTCCAGTCTGGGGCAAAAATACAAGTTACTCGTGACATGGACGCAGATCCCAACTCTACTACCCGGATGGTTGAGCTAATGGGCACCCCTGATCAAATTGCTAAGGCCGAGCAGCTGATAAATGATGTTCTTTCTGAGGTTGGTCTTTTCTTAATTTTGGAATTTCATGGTGTGCCTTTGGGAGCAGCATCGATATAAGTTTGTGGTTTCTCGTTATAACATTGACATGCCATGTAGCAATACATTGGTTTGGATAATGGATTGACTACCGTCTTACCAAGTTTTCAACTTTGAACTTTATTTATGGGCAATATGTTATTCATACATTCGATGCAAAATATGATTGTAGTTGAAGATAAGGCTTTTTACTTGGCTTGAAAATGTGTTTGTCTCATAAAATTTATCATTTGAAACAGGCTGAATCTGGCGGTTCTGGCATAGTATCACGAAGACTAACAGGCCCTTCAGGATCCGAGCAGTTTGTTATGAAAATTCCTAATAATAAGGTTCTTGAAACATTTTTTTTGGAATTTCCAAGTATTGCTTGTCTATCTTGAGAACGAAATTCTGTTCACTTTTTGTACTTCTGATCGTGAAAATATTAATTTTTCTAGGTTGGCTTGGTTATTGGTAAAGGTGGTGAAACAATCAAAAGTATGCAAGCTAGGACTGGAGCACGTATCCAGGTCTGTTCTATCTTTACGTGTATATATATATATATATATTACATGCGTCTTTTAGAAGGCTTCCCAAAGTTAACTTCCGTTCCTTTTTATTTCAATTGTGCAACTAATTTTCACTTTCTTTGGTCATGTAACATAGAGCATTTTGAATTTTTATTATATGGCAATATCTACTCTTCTTTTCTGTAGGTGATACCATTGCACTTACCCCCTGGGGACACATCTACAGAAAGAACCTTACAGATTGATGGTTCAAGTGAACAGATTGAGTCAGCAAAACAGTTGGTTAATGAAGTTATCAGCGAGGTGTGTTTGCAGATCTGGGTTACATTTTTATTTTGCCTTGTTGTAGTTGGAATTAATACCTGGTTAACACCTACTTCCATTTATTTTTGTGTTATAATGTTTTTTCCTGCTTGTTTTTGGTTATTTTTTATACAACTGTGGATGCAACTGTTTCATCTTATTCTGAAACTCCTTTAGTTTTATTCTCACAAAGAAAACTCTAGTTTTATAAATTTTAGGGTTCTACCTCAACACGAAGGTCAGCATTAAACACGTGGTGTTAATTGGACTTTGGCATATTTGCTTTCCTTTCCTTGTAGTTTACAGTATGCTGTGATATGGGAGGCATCTGGTATTCTTTGGATTAAATTATACCTCCAGTTTTATTTAGAAAATGATATCTGCTTCTTGTTCTTGTTCTTTTTTTTTTTTTTTTTGGTATTATGTTTCCCTTTCAAATTATGTTTTCTTACACATTCATGTTACCCTGTTTTATTTGTTATAATTTTGTATTCTAATCATTCTACAACATTATGCTGCTTTTTATTTTTTGGGAGGAAATAGTTGAGAAAAAATTCCTGTTTCTATGTGGTTCTGTTGGACAACTGGACTCAACAAGAAATTGATTTATTTTTTCCTTCACTAATGGTACTTCTTGGCTCTTCTTAATTTTACTCTACTAGTGTACTGGATCTTCTACAATTTCTGGCTTAAACACTATACAATATGCTCAGCATATGGTTTTCTTGTTCCTTTAACGACTATTAATCTGCTGCTGTGTCTGCAAGTCTGCAAAATCATTTATTGCTAATGCTAATGCACTAATGCTCTGCTAATATGCATTAGCATTTTGACTACAGTAGGAAGGCTTGTTCACTCACTGTGCTCATACTTTCGTCTTTGAGGGGGGTCCCTTTGTAGGTCTATGGAATCAATTGCTGCTTTGTGGTTTCACTCAAGGAATTAGAAACATTGGAATATTTCAGCCTGTTATACTTTTAGATCTCTTATAGATTGAGACAGCTTTTAGGTCTTTCACCCCTAATCGATCTGGATTTGTTATTATATCTGCAATTGTTTATTCTATATATCCACTAATGCAGAGATGGAGGACATAAGGTTCTGGGATTGGAAAGAGGTGAAATTATTTTACAGATTAAACTGCTTGGTAATTTTTTGAAGAGTGATTATTGTATCAGAAAGGTTCCCATTGGTGATTTGCTGGCTCCTTCGGATATTTCAGTTTATCAGTCAAATATTACTCTTATTAGGTTGTTAAGGTTATATGATATCTCTCCTGTTTAAGATGTTATCAGCCCATTTGGTATTATTCTTGGTTTTATATCTAAGTGTTATATTATTGGGATTATGGCCTGTTCAACCGTCACACGTGCTTATTAATTATGTATCCTGCAACTGATATTGTTATTGGGAACTATTGTAGGGTTAGGGTTATTGGACCATTAGTGACACCAACATGGAATCCTTTATGTTGGTGTTCTCTCAACGTTGCTCTGGTATGGTTCTGAATCCCATATTATAATGATATAAAGTGATGATGTGGAGAGAAGTTGCAGGTTTATCTGTTGGATATTCAAGGTCTTTAGTAAAATTTGAAAAGTCACCTTACCATTCTATCATTCTTTTTCTGGTGGTTTACTTTGATTTGGGAGAGTTTCATCTTTTAGTCTAAATTATTCATTGCTTAATTGTCTATTTACTGTGCGTACCATTTGTGAAATTATTTTAGTATAATATAGGCATGCGGGTTAATTTGTTGGATAACCGTACTATGATGTATTTTTGGTACCTTGATATTTTAGTGTCAACATCACCTGATCGTTCAGTGAGTTCGCCTTTGATGGATATTCCAGAAAGTCCTTTAGACCCCTGTTTTGGTTTAATTATTTATTATTATATGTTTTCCACCAAAAAGATGAATACTCTAAGCATAAATTGTTTTCATTTTTTTTTACTTAAATTGACCTTAACATTTTCTTGTAATTGAAGAATATTTTCTTGTTTCCATCTTTATGGGCTATCTTTAGTTACTTCGGAGATTATGGTTCGTTTTTAACACAGGTCTGTATATATTGTCAATGTCTTCTTTCTCATCGTCCAAATTGCTTTTCAGCTTTTCTGGAAGTATTTTTCTTTTCAATAATTTGCAATCAAAATTCTTTGGACTATAAAATATTTTTCACTTTATATTCTATTGGTGTCTGAAGATAGTACATGGGGTTGTTTAGTTTTAGCTTGATATCCAGCTAATTGATTATTCTATAGAAGATTTAATAATTGGGGAAGACATTGCTTTTGTTGTGCTTTGCTATGAACTTCTTTGCCTTTTGGGGCAATTAAGTTCATATATTCTGTTCTGTAAAAGCTTTTGTAGTCGTCTGGTTCTCTTTGCACCCATTCACTTCGAATAGGGAGAGGTTGAGCTTCTGCTGGAGTAACTCAATAACTCATCATCCAGTACGGTATGTTGGTGTTTTATACTCTTCCTAATGCAGTATAAGCTCCTTTAATCCCTCTACAAAACATACTGACTATGGTTTTCTTTTTGCATATCCTTGATTTCAGATTTGGCATTTTCTTTCCATTTTGCATAATGCATATGAATGTTGTGCTTTCCTCTTCTTACCATGCCCTATGTTGGTTTCTTACGCTAATTGAGAAGGATTCACCTTTGTTTTCATTTTTATGTTTAATCTCCCAGAATCGCGCGAGAAATTCAGGTATGTCAGGCGGGTATAATCAGCAAGGCTATCAAGCTCGACCCCCTTCAAGTTGGGGTCCTCCTGGGGCTCCACCAATGCAGCAGCCTAATTATGGCTATGGACAACAAGGCGGATATTCTGCTCCTTCGTCTCAGTATAACATGTCACAACCTCCTTATCAGGGTTATTCCCAACCAGCATCTGGTGGATATGCTTCCAATTGGGACCAGTCTACTGTTCCGCCAAATCAACCTGCTACTCAAGGAAGTGGTTATGATTACTACGGTCAACAGGCTTCACAGCAACAACAGACAGCTGGAGGCCCTGGTGCTACCGGAGACAACAGTGGTTATAGTTATGGTCAACCACCAGCCTCTACTTATAGTCAACAGGGTTATTCTCAAGATGGCTATGGTGGTAATTACCATGCACCTCAGTCTAGTTATGGCCAACCGCCTACATATGATCAACAGGGTTATAGTTCTACCACAAACTATGGTAATGTGGCTAATGCCGCTCAAGATGGGATCAATTCATATGGCTCTCAAGGGGACTCTTCACAGACGGTCCCTCCTGCTGCTGCACAACCCTCTTCAGTGAGTCAGCAAGGTTATAGTGCAAATCAACAGCCTAGCCCTAACCCAGGGAGTTACCCTCCACCAAGTCAGTCTGGGTATGGAATGACCGCACCTTCCCAAACTGGCTATGGAAATCAACCTGCTGCTCAGGCTGCTTATGGGGCTGCTTATGGAGCTCCTCAGACTCAGAAACAACCTCCTACTAATCCTCCAGCCTATGGTCAAAGCACTCAGTCACCGAGCACACCTAGTGGCTATGGGCAACCTGCTGGATTGCCGTCTGGATACTCGAGTACTCAGCCACCCGCATCCGGGTACACTCAACCAGATTCTGCTTCTCAACGTGCTCCACCATCCAGTTACGGCACTGCTGCAGCTCAGCCAGGGTTTGCGCCACCTCCATATGGTGGTGTTCCTCCAACAAATCAGTCAGCTTATGGGCAAGCTCCACCACCTTATGGCGGCACTTATGGTGCCGGTTACCCTCAGCCCCATTATTCATCTGAAGGTAATGCAGGTGGTGCAACTCGTGGGGGCTATGAATCTGCGTCAACTGCTCAGGCAGCGACCCAAAGTGGGGTTGCAAAAGCGTCACCAAAAAGTTGATAATATTGTATGTGTTTGCTTAGGTGTGTATGTTGCGGAGAACGGTTAGCTTTGTTTTTATGGTTTTTATTAGACAGGTAGTTTTATAAGACCTCATTAATGCCCGAATTCTTTACTGTACTCTGTTTTGCTATGGTTAAAACGGTTCTGGAGTTTTTGTCTCTCTTGCACAAAACACTCTTTCTCTACAGGCGGTGGCGTCTTCTTGATGATATTGATTTTTTATTGTGGCGTTGGGGATTAAGACTCTTTAGGATTATTGTAACTTTGAGCTACGGAAATAGTAATATAGCATTTATTAAATAAGATGTTAAATATGAAAAATTCTTATTTCAAATATAATAACTTATAAAAACTTATAACAAAATAATACAAATACATCTTTTAACAGTTCTACTTTTTCTATTAAAATTGATGTGTTGGAAAATATTGATGTGTGATATATTGTTATAGTAAAGCTGAATCCTTGACTTCTATGTGTGATACATTGTTATAGTGAATATAAATACAGAAGTATAATTGGAAAAACGGAAAAATGTGTACTGCAGGTGAACTTCTATTTCTTTTCTCAGGTAAATTTAAGTCAGAACCCAAAACCTATAACCCAAAAAAAGTCGGATCTCTCCCCCCTGTATCCTAGATTCTTGTATAGTTTAAAAGAAATTATTCCTAAAAGCCATGAATGCTTTGGGTGAAAGTAACAAGATGAATGCAAGGACGGAACCAAATAACAATTTGATAGCATATCGGAAAGGATCATGGTCATCTGCATCTGTCGAGCTTGTGTGGGGTGCCAATGCCGTTGCGGATGGAAGGGCTTCAATTACTGCATCAGCCAAATCTGAAATGAATGAAGAATTGCAGTTGAGGGCAGGCACACGGCCCCAGTTTTGGATCCCAGATTCAAGTGCCAAGTGCTTATACTCCATATCTATCTCCTCGAGAGTCTCAATGTGCTCACTCACAAAGCTGGGAAGAGACGAGTATAATTATTATAAACAAAACGCCACCAGTGCAGAATAATATCGAACTTCACTTAACACGCTTCACCTTCTCCATGTCTTTCAAAACAAGTAAAACAAATTGTAAACACGATCAAACAGCATACTGCTTATAACCAGTTGATTGCTTTAAAGCAAAAAACAGTTGCCTTTTTAATTTTGAAGAAAAACCACGTAAACAGCCAATCCTTTGGGATGAAGTACAAAGTTGAGGAACGACCAAGAAAGCCCAAAATTATTCAAAGCACTTTGGGCCTAAGGTTCTCCATCATTAACACTAGCACAAGGAGTTCGAAATATATAATTGTCACATGACTTAACTTCATTAATATTCACTCTAAGATCATATGAGAACCAAGATGATGAGAAGGCAATAATAGGATCCCCTAGAATTATGAAACTACAAGGAACCAAAAACCAAACAATCAAATTAACAGTTCGTCCTTTTATGGTTTATGAACAAGCCATACCTCACGGGAACGGCTAGGAGACTCTTAATACCCTTCTGGCCAAGCTCAACAAGAACTTCATCTGTGTATGGCTTAAGCCATTGTACAGGTCCAACACGGCTCTGAAAATGTAATACATAAACAAGAATAAAAACCACGCGGATGTACTTAGGAACAATGAAACAAAATGATAGAAAATCTGAATAGTTGTTGGGGCTCAAAATGTTAAAGAAAAAGATAGGAAACCATGCCAAGCTTCAAATTTATTACTAACCTGGTATGCAAGAGTATGCTCATTCCCAATTCCTCTGGCTTTCAGCTCTTGCATGATTAGGTAGATGCACTCTTCCATTTCATCTTTGTATGGATCTCCAGCATTCTCAACATAACTGACGGGAACCCCATGTGCACTAAAGAAAATCATGACCTAAGGTGCAAATAAATGATGCTATATTAAGAACTAATTGACTTGGACATCCATTGCTGCATAAAAATAAAGCATCTCTCTAAAATAAGTTTCAGCAAAAATTAAGTACCTCTTGAGGATTGGCAAAATTCTTCAGCTCTGCCTGAATCAAGTCAGCCATTGACTTAATATACCCTTCCCGTTGGTACCAGGACTTTATAATTGAAACAGGCAACGATGAGAGATATGCATCTTCCCTGATAGACAACTCATAGTCAATAAGTTCAGTTGGTAGCAGTAATTTTTTTAATAATAACAATAAAATAAAAATATTATAATACTAGACACGATCATCACCTGAACATCTTCTGGAGAACACGAATACTAGACCCAGTCGTAGAAATAGAGTACTGTGGATACAATGGCAGCACCACAAGTCTTGTTATCCCATCCCTCTTAATCTGCCACACACAGCAAAAGGAACTACCAATTTTTAACTTCACTTCAAACAATGCTTCAAACAAAACTTGAGGTTACAGGCATATTAGGAAATCCCGTGGTTAGTAGTAAATATAAAATTCTTCCCTCCATTCGAATTAGCAGGCAAGGGGAATAAAGAAAACATAGAGCGTACTTGCTGAATTGCTTCCTCTGTGAAAGGGTACCAATAGCGCATTCCCACATATACATTAGTAGACATGTTTTTCTCCTCCAAAGCCGTTTTAAGCGCTTGCGCCTGCAACAAGTATTCACAAATTATCAATATTGAACATTTGTTTTTTGAAGGAAATAAGAGAGGTCAATCAACCTGTTCATCTGTGATTTTACGCAAAGGAGAGCCACCTCCTATTGAAGCATACCCTTCTTTGCTTTTGGGAGCACGGTATGTAGATATTAATTTTGCCAATGGCTCTTGGAGGAAACGGAACAACCTTGGGAGTCGGATAATATCCTATGTATCATGAAAAGAAGTAAGAACGGAGAGCTATTGGCATGTTAATTTGTTGTTAAGACTAGTTGCATTAATTAACTAAGATACCGGATCTGCAAATAGATTGTACAGAAATGGTTGAACATCATCAAGCGTTTCCGGCCCTCCAAGATTCAAGAGCAGAACTCCAACCTTGTCATCCACTGCCTGAGATTGAGATTCTAAAGCAAATTCACCAACGGTGAACGTTCCTACTGAGCAACATGCTTGTCCCAGACGGCTTTTCTTCTCAATGGGGCCAGAAAGATGTAACCCCTGAATTACATCTCTGTGACCATTGGAGCTAGAACAAGAAACCACTAATCCTGTAGACCTATCACGAACTTGCAAATTTCCAGACGATTTGCAAGAGAAAGTCACGCGAGATTTCGGCCAATAGCATAACCTGAAAACAGGAAATATACATTGAATTCCTAACTTCGACAATATAACACCTAAACCCCCCTTAAAATATCAGTCACTGCCACGGCATCCTCCACACAATAAAATAACTAAGAAACTTCCTTCCCGTCAACTCCAGCTACTATAATGCACGATCACATAACTTCACATTGATCGAACTAAAAGAACTGATTCCAAGTATACAACAGGGGCTAACTTCATCCAATAATCAACATAAAGTTCAAATGGGGGCGAAATTTTAAAAGGGTTCAAACGATATAAACCAAAATCCAGATTCCAAAGCAAGAAGAAAAGGTCGGTTAAGAATCCGATAAAGAACATGAAGCAGAAGTGATATAAAAGAGAACTTACGATGAAATTCTTTGATCCGAATTTAGGGTATTGGTGGAACCGTGAAGCTTGATATTGGAGAGGGCGAGAGAGGAAGAGGCGGCGTCCATGGAGTCGAAAATTGGAAGAACAACGATCTAAATCCAAAACCCCAGAAGAAGTTGAGTACAGAAATGAGTGAGGAAGAATGGAATTGGTCGATTATAAAAAATCGAGAAATGGGAAACGTGGAATCGGAAGGAGGAAGAACGGTAGAGAAGTCAAAATTGGGGGAGGGAAGGATCCGGGAAATGGAAGCGCCAACCACTCTCTCAAGCTTCACCATTATATATTCAAAGTTTGTTTCGTGTTGAAGACTCAACGCATCTACGTGTGGGCCGTACTCCTAACTCTTTAATTTCTAAATTTCATCCCTATAATTAAAAAAAAAAAAGTTAAAATTTAATTTCCATAATTTAAAAGTTAGGATTTGATTTTCAGGTTTCGAAGATAACATATTTGCTCAAATTATCAAAACTCGGGTTCTTCTTAAATATGTTCTTCGATATTTTTACAAGCCCCGTTTAAGTTCGAGGTGGATTGTTTGTGTAAGTCATGCGCTTAAAAACTATTTTACGACACTGAGAGTAAATATCCTTTGAAGCTTATTAATGCTACAAATTTATCACTGATATCTAAAGTATATCACTAATAATTTTTGTTGATTTGCAATTTTTAAGAATATTGCTTGGCACTAGTTACCAATATTTTAATTTTCAAAAAAAGAATTATTTGATTTTTTTGGGTATTTACACATGTCAACAAAATTGGTCTAAATTTGTATCAAAGAAATTTAGGCATTTTTGGTACTCATTAAATAATACATTTGTTCTAAGTGGTTGTTTGATCCTTATCTAAATTACAAAAAAGAGAAAAAGAATAAATTGAAACGATCAATTATTTTCCTAAAATTAACTCAATTCCTTCTTTTCACCCTTGTAATATGTCAAAGGTGGAATGAAATATTATTCATTATGATCCAAAGAATGAACTAAAGGTGTCTAGTGATATCTTATAACATAGATCACCATTGATAGCAATTGTTTATAAGAAGGGTCCAATATCATTCTTTCCAAAAGAAAATTCTCATCCTATGTTAAAAATAGATTATCCTTCTAGATATGAAAAATGATCAGGTAACCCATGTTTTATATGAAATTTTATTTTGTCTTTTATCAGATGGGTTAAAAGATTTTTTTTTCTTCGATGAAAATTTTGTATACATAAGCAACCATTAAAATTCACATTATTTTACTGAGTTAAATTAAATCTACACTTCAATCCTTCTAAAATTTCATGGGTTGGAAAATAAATGAGGGGCGGAGACGAGGGAATCATCCCATCTCGCCCCGCCCCGCCCCGCGAACCTCCATCAAATGGTCACAAAAGTTTTCCAATTCAATCCCATTTCTCTATTCTGAAATCTTCACATATACCAACCTAAAAATGACCAACTTCAACTTCATTTGGCAAAAAAGGGGGGAAAACATGTTATTTCCAAATATAGAGAAAACAAAACTGGCTGATGATACTAGAAATCATTGATTATAGTGTAAATTTGATTGGTTGGAGCATTAAGCAGATGTGAAACTAGTCTCAACAGTCCGAACACTACTTGTTCATTCCAAATTTCCAATCAACATCAAAGTCCCTTTCTTTCCAAGACACTAATGAGATTCTCCACTTACTAGACAAAAAGAAGGGTAGGAAGGAAATGCAGGTAAATGTAACTCAAAATAGTTAAAAGATCCAGTAGAGATTATACAGACGAAACATTTTAGAAAGAAGGATATCGAGTATATCTTCATTCGACATTTGAAAAGCCGGCACCACCTTCAGCTCGAGTCCTGTCCATGGGCATAAGCTTAGTCATTTAGGGGACTGATAGGGTACAAAAGAAAGATGAGAACAAAGATAATAAAGAACAAGAAAGTCAAAGTGAGCTAGCTCAATGGTAAGTGAAGTGTGCTAGCTTGATAGTAATTGAAATATACTCATTTCTCTTCAGGCTAGAGGTTCGAATTTTCACAACCCCATATTTTATACTAATGAGCATACGGAACTTTCATTGACTTTTTGAAAAAGATAAACACCGGAACAAGAAATGGATAAGAAACTGTTAATAGCTCAATCCAGGGGCATCCTCGAATAAGTTGAGTAGAGATGGAGTGGTCAAAACACAAGGACAATAATTTGAGAGAAAATAATTATAAACAAAAAAGATGGATAAGGAGAATGTATAGTTATAACGTATTCAGTGTCTTCTACCGTGGAGATTGAACTGAGTGAAAGACACTTCAGATTAATGCCTTCTTGGAGGCAAAGAACAAGTAAAATATTTTCAATACCACGCATCAATGGAAATGGCACTTACTTGTGGTCAGAAGGATTTGGCGTGATTTCGTAGACAATTGTTGCAACAACATCTCTCTTTAGCTGTTGATTAAAATGAAGATATTTAGTTATTTAAATCAACAAAATCATCAACTGATTCTTGGCCACAACTTTACCTGCGTGGCTTCACCTTTCAACCCAATGTAGTGTATCTGAGTCGTGTCACCACCATAATTATCAGGAAAATGCAAAGTGATGTTTCCCACACCTTGAAATTTGGAATATCTGATTATGTATATAAACTAGCTGTCAAAAAATAGTTGTAATCTAACATTGAAAGAATTCACAGGCTGGATAATTATAAGGGGAAAGAAAATGCTCAATTTTTTTGCTATCAATTCAAACATTTTCAGATGATCTGAAAGATATGTTCCTCTATAAAACATCCTTACCTTGTCTGGTACTCTAATACTCCTTGCAAATTCTCAGCCAAATCCCACTCCTAGAATAATATAAAATGCGTTAAAATTACAACATATGGTTAGGCGTCAAAATTTCTCCATGAATCTCCGCCAGATATGCTAACAGGCAGTACCTGAACAGCTTGCATACTTTGAGCATCTGAGAAGTCAATACCTTCTCGATTGATAAACCTGATTATGAAGGATAACTTGCGTATAAGAACTAACGCAGGGAGAGAACTAGAAGGGATAAAACTTAATATTCACATAGAAAACCAAGTATGTGAAAGTTCCAGAACATCGAACTTACACCCTCATCTTTGAAGGACTAGTACCATCTGGAGCACCAATGATAGATATGCTTTTGATCTTAACATCTGATGTAAATCTAACCATAAAAAAAGTGGTAATGAATTTTTAAGAAACAGGGAGTACAAAAAGGGCACACCATACATAAGCAATGTAGCCATCACTGCAAAACAATGATACAGGCACAGAAATCTTCATGACATAATATAAATTTTATTATTAGATAACTAAATTGTTCTTGTGATAACTGCTTTCGAAGTTTCAGACCAGCCAACAAACACATAGATTCTTAGACAAACAGTTTTCTCTTGGTAGGAACATGAAATTGCGTTTAGGAAGGGTATGAATTTACTTGGTGAAATGGTTGAGTACATATGGGAATTATTTAGGAAGGGTATGAACGTTACTAGAAGAATAAAAAAAATGGGGAAGTCGTGAAAATTTATGTCTTCACAAAATTATTTATTTCCATATTCGCCCTGAGATATATAAAAGGGATGGTTGAGAAACTATAAATTTTATTACATTAAAATGTAAATTACGAATAACCATTACAATAACTGTACTTATTAACAAGTACGTATCAATGTTATTAAGGTATCAGGTATAGTTAGAATCCAAAGGTACAGGAACACCTACGGGATGAAAACTAGCAGTTCAGGATCACCCTCGTTGCTTTCCAAGTGATCCTGTTGTATAAGAACGAAATATATGAGGCTACTTTATCTTAGCAATCGGGTACATGGCACTGATACACGCAGATATAAAGGTAAGGTACCCCAGATGAGTTTAACCGATGCTCCCAAGCTTTAAATACTGACTTCACACTTCCTGGAGTTGCCTCATTCAAAGCTGAAACCTAAAAGTATAGCAGAACCTGTGATCATAAATAAAATTTCCACCAGCTCCTTCGAGGAAAAAAATGTATTATACATGTGGGTTCGACATGCAATCATCTACAATAACAGTTCAAGGCTCGTCCATAAAAGTTACTCAAAAGATTCAATTGATTCCGTCCACAATTATCAAGGAGGCAACCAGGTAACCATGCTTGTTAAGCTTAAATCAAACATGCTATTGACGGAAGGGGCGATTATCGTCCTTATGTGATGTTAAGAGTCATGTATTTAAGGAATTTCCAATCTTATGGATGAAGAAACTCAACATCATCATATAATTCAACATATTCCCTCATAATCTAACCTCTCCTATTTCTTCTAGCCTTAAATAAACAGGAAGATTCATCAGTTTCATCAATACTTCGCCCATAGTATTCATTCCAACGTGAGCAGACAATTACTTATGCCTTAAAAGTTATGGGGAAAAATCCATCAGCATTGCTAACATCTACTCATAGTTGTTCCAGTTATTGAACAACTCCAATAAGCTTGCCAGACAAGATGGCAATGGCAAATAATATATTTCTAAAAAAGTTATCAAATCCCCTTGATAATAACCATTGATGTTCTTACTATGCGTGCTATGTTTATTTCTCGCATAACTCAAAAAATATGAATAAAATGGTGGAAATATTAGCACAATCCTCTTCCAATTTCTTCCCAAACGGCTAGGCTGTAAACCCAACTTGGAAAAAGGTAATGTAATTAAGATGTAACAAAAAACAACAAAAGAAGTGAACCAGAGATGGAAACAAGAGAACAATAGTGCACGGACGATCAGCTACAATTGAGTTTTGTGTTCATTTGAAGTGAAAACTAAAAAAATTAACCACTAACGCACTAGCTTCTACCACTAACCATGAAATTCTCCAACATCATTCCCACTAAGCCATTAGGCCACTTCCCTCCAATTTAGGAGGCACTACCTAAATTAAACCCATCAACATAAATTAAAACTACTTACAAATTAAGTTGCACTAATTCTTAACCTAAGAAAAACCCAATTTGCATGTGAGGAACCATAACCAAAGGCAGGAACAAAGATTCAGCTCATTCATGAGATCATGGGCAATTGCAATTCACAGAATATTTTCCAAGCATTGTAATTGAGAAGGAAACTAAAAAATTATCATTCAGCTAATGGGTATGGAGATAATTAAAATCCAAAGCCTGGACAATCAAATTTCATATTGAACGATGGAAAACGATTATACGAATATGTTTGAAGTGATACGAAGTCGTAAAACGGATTGTCAAAGAAGAAAATTCATATGCTAGAGATAGATACAGATATGCACTAACTCTGGGGAGGTCTATGTGCTTGTAAAGAGACCAATCAGAAGAACAATCGTGATCTTCGCAGCTGTGATCGTGTAAGCAAGCCATCTTTGAGGCCCCAGAACAATAGGCAGAAGGAAGAGAGATTTCAGAGGTAAAAGAGAAAGTGCGAGATGCTCAGAACGGCGCCGTTTCTCGTGGAGGATTGTTTTCGCTTTGATATAAAGCCATTACGAGAAAGCATCAATTACATTTTGTTTGTTTCTTTAATAGCCGTGACTAAAATAAATCAAGAGATTATAATTAAAGAAATTATTAAGGTCATGATGATATTTTCTAACGGAACAAAAAAATAAATGAAAAGTTGTATCCTTAATTATACTAAAAAGGAATAGACTCGGTTGATCTGTAATAATCCATCAACACATTATTTGGTAGCCTTCAACATAATTAGCATTTGAATTTAAAAGGTGGAATAGAAATAGGATCGTGAAATGTCGAGGAAATGGAATCAGTTTTAGTATTACAAATTCGACCCAATACATCCAATCTAAACATTACAATCTCATTCCACGATGAGTCTCCAAACCACCGTTATCGTCTACGATGTGTGTTAAATGAACAAATTTAGGGTTACTTTGTTTACATTTTTTTCCCAAAAAAAATGACTATTTACAAATAGATTATTATAACGATCAACTTAGACGAGCACCTTCAGTGACCAACTTTGAGAATTATTTTAGTAGCCAACTTCAAAAAACGACGTATGATGTCGAATTTTGACAATAACCTTTTATAACAATCAATTTTGATGGTTACTTCATGCAACCAACCCTAGTGAATACCGTTTTTATACACTCGAATACAAACAATTACAATCGAGACTGTTTTAATTAGTCTACAATTCAAATATACACTTCATAACTTAAATTCTACTTCACATATTACAATAACCAACTCAAAGTCACGAAGAATCTCGAATATGGATATGGATTGTAGATATGATTTTCCTTTTCTTCTCCATTGTGTGAACACTATGTGCCCCAACAACCCTATTACGTTGGATTTCTTAATTAACAAGTGAACTCCTTTTTTGTCCCATGTGTTCAATGACCGATGTTAAATGTACTTTTCATTCGAACTAAGCAAAGGGAGAGAGAGGAAAAAAAAGTTAAGGCTTCACCAAAAAAATTAATTATTGTTTAGATTATATACATGTGTGTTTTTCTTTTAAAATACATCTTAATTTAACTACAAAGTATTCAATTACGATAGCTTTGAAAATATGGGGGAAGAAGCACAAATTCATAGATATATAATAACTTTAAATTGGTCGACACAATATTTTAATTAAGTGATATTGTTCTAGTTAAATAAAGTTTCAATCTCTTAACTTTCACGTGTATGAATTTACTTGATCTCGAACTTAAAAGAATTTTTTTGAAATGTTTAATAGAATCTTGACCTTTCAATTTGTGTTCAACAGATCCTTGGTTAATTTAATTGATGTTTTTAAAGGTTCAAATACTTATAATACACAATATTAAAAGTACAGAGTTTTATTAGACACATATTTTAATTTTATATTTTAATTGTTCAATTAAACGTTAAAAGTTAATATATGTTATAAATTCATGAACCTATTAAACACAAGTTTAAAAATCTTTTTAAAATCGACTCTCTATTTCTAATACGAAAATAGTTAGTGGAATGCCTCTAATGAGCTCTTTCCGGCAGCAAGTCTCGGCCGCTGCCGATTCTTTTATTCATCTTTGACACATACCAGGTTTTTACCCGTTCGAAGGACTACTACTACTAAGTATGCCTAAAAAACAATAAAAACAAATTAACTAATTAGTTAGAAACCAATACTATTTTTATAAATTGTAGATTTAAAATTTAATTCCTACCTTTACTAAAAAAAAATTAGAGTATCGTTGAGATGACAAAAAAAAAAAAAAAAAAAAAAACCATATGCATACGGTAAATCAAAAATATATTTATTGATTGAATTATGGTATACATCTTATCTTATAAGTAACGTATGGGAATGGACATATCATATCATAATTTATCCGTTATAACTAGAAGACAATTCAAGTACTTTGGTCAAGACTCAAGGCTAATTATGAATGGATTATATATTATATAAAGTATCATCCACAAATTATTTCTCTTTTAATGCAATCTCGCTTTCTATGATATTTTCTAAAGAAAAAAAGAAATCACATTCTCTGCCCTCTATTATATTGTCTTTCTAATACACTTTATTATTTTATATAATAATTATCTAATTGGTATAAGCAAAAAAATTTCTTTGATTCTATTTCTAACTTTCACGAGTGCACGTTTGAGTTAAGAAGTTATGTTAATCTTGGAAAGCAACTGGCATATACGATTTAGCATCGATGTCGAGCCAAATTTTCCTTTCAAGACAGTGGTTCGACACGGTACAACATGATCAACCATTATTTTTCTAACATATTATTTTGTCTACTACTACTATACTGCTTCCTTTGGCATATGACTAATTGTTGAGGAGAATTATAGGATAGAACTAAAGTTAACATTTAGTAATTAGTTCTTAATTTAAATTAATTGGTACTTTATTATTTAAATATATTTGCGTAAGATTATAAACAGTCACCTTAGGTTATGTAATGTGAAACTTTTATGTTATTAAATATAGATCTATTCAAGAGCTTTCTCTTAATTTAAGTGATGAATTTCTTTTGTTTAACCACGATCATGATTTTTAACTTATTTTTAAACTGTTTTTTTTTTAAAGGTCCGTCTTTAAATAAAACCAATTTAAAAATCATCTCGATTATTTATTTTCAGACTTGTCCAATCTATAAATCGATATCTTCACAAGTTTTTTAAAGCATTGATTAGGGTAAATTTTAGAAATATGTTTTAATATCATAAGAAATATTAATTAGGAACACTTGCAAGAATGACAAAACAAGTTATAATAATTAAGCTCATAGTACGCACACTTTATTATTTGCGAAAATTGCAAAAACGAAGCCCATCCCACACATCAAGATGTAAAATGTCACAAATGCTCTTGTTACTACTATATGTTTGATACACCTTATACACGTTTGATATACCTAATACACCTCTTGATACATCTGATACTTCTTGATACACCAGATACATTTGATTGATGCACCTGATACTCTTTGATACACCTGATACCTTTTGATACACACCTGAAGCATTACTAATACTTGTTTGATACACACGATACACTGCAGATACATTTAGTATTCTTCACTTATACAATTGATTGATTAAATGCACTTGATATGCTTGAAGCCCTACTTATACACTTGATATATTATTGATATACACTTGTAAACTTTATTCATATACTTGATAATGATTCATTTTATTGATATGCTTTAACAATATATTGTTCATATACTTGATAATGATACACTGAGTTACATCATTCATATACTTAACAATACTCTAATGAACTACATAAAATTTGAAAAAACGAAAAATCACGTAGTAAGTATATTGACCAACTAATACATATAATATAAATATATCACAACACTGATATACGAAAGTGAGACAAAGTAAAATAAAAAAAAAATAATAACGTAAAAAAACAAAACAAAATCATTTGGAATCAGACTAAACTCAAGATACACATCAAAGAAAGTAAAAAAAACATCACAATTGAAGTTAAATTACTCCGATCAAGAATCATTATATTATATTTCATATTGTAATTATTGTACTATTGATATTTTAAAATTAAAATTAAGATATGAAGAATAAATGATTTTTCTAGTATAAGAATAAACAAATAATTAGGGCTAATAAATAAATAATGAGTAAGACATTAAAAAGAGGAAGAGAAATAAGTTATTGAAGGGGAATTTTGGAATAATAACAAATTTAAGATTAAGAAGTGAAAATTTGACATATTTGCAAAATTCTAAAACAACGTGATATAATTGTTATATCATATTCTCAAAATGCTATCTTATATCATATTCTCGAAATACTATATTAGGCAATTTTTCTATTAATTAGTGTATAAGTCAATAATAAAGATTTTATTAATTAACACTTTTACTAAAGTTGAAGAAACTAAAAAATAGTGAAAATGATAATTTAATATTCAAAAGGAATGAAGAAAAAATATCAGAAATGGACGGATAATAAGATTCCACAGCCAACCGCGAAGGAATCTCGCCTAATATTGATATTTTCTATTTAGTGGGTCATAGCTTTCCCTATCAACTTCAACTTGCAATGTATTCAAGTTGTAAAAATGACCTCAACTATTATCATTACACGTGTAAGGTCAGGATTCATCACCAGGGGCAATTAAGTCTTTTATAAAAAACCCGCAAGAAAATTTCCATTTTTTTTTTTTATATATATTAAGTGAATTTGTAATCATCGTTCTATACCCACCGTGTAGCCCAAGTTTCCCGGCAAGTTCATGGCTCGAATCCCCACCGGAGTTGTACTCTCTCTTTTATTCCTTGCCGTAATCGGTCTACCTGCCGGAGGCCGGGACCTTCCCGGTGATTTTCTCCGGTTGCCGTCCGAGGCACTGAAATTTTTTCGCGGAGGAGTTTCCGACGCTAGCGAAGAAGACTCCGTGGGGACGAGATGGGCTGTTTTGATCGCTGGTTCTAATGGATACTGGAATTACAGGCATCAGGTTTTTTTTTTCTACGATTGATAAGTTGCACTGACTTTAATTCATTTGATAAGTTTGTGTTGTGTTATGATGTTGACCTTTGTGATTGATTGGCGTTTTCGTGTTCGTATTTCATACTTTTTACTCGAAATGTCTGTTGTGCATTATATCTGTTGCTGATACTTGTCTGATCCATTTTCTCACTGCTTTTTATTTTTAACCTAAACTTTATCATCGGCGATTCTTCTTGGCGTGAGATCGATTTTCTTTTTTTCCATTTAAACTAAGTCTGCATTCTTTTGATCTTTACTCTTCGTCGTCTGCTTTTTTGATCGATTGACTTTTTGCAGTTTTTCGATTAAGAAAGTGTAGTAGTTCTGTTCTTATCTGTTTCATTTTTTTTTCAATACATATATTCGTAGTTTATTTTAAAAGAAGAAAAATTAATTAAGCCTTCTAATTAATTAAATATTTGTTGCTGTTAATAGTTCTTAAAAATTGAGCTGAAATTCTCGAAGAACATGGTTTTTTCAACGCCCTTCCATTTGTCGTTGCTTCCATGTGATCGATATAACTTTTCGATTTTGCTCCAAAATAACCACGTTACCTGTAGCTACTCTCAAACAAAGTTTCCTTGTTTATAATTGTCACGTTGAACGAGTAACTGAGCGTTTAAGGCCACTTTTGAAAAGTTTTATTTCTTGTGTTTGTAGTGATTTTTTTTTAATTTTAATAAGTAACAGTTATTTTCAGTGCTCTATTTGGGTTGCAAAATTTCTACTCCATACTAGCCATAGTTTAAATTTCTTTTGTACTAAAGTGGAGTAATCTTTTATCGTATGTATATATATTCATGTATATCCGGGCTAGCTAAGGCACACCTGAGCATTTGGGTGTCAAGAAAACTTGTGGGATATTAAATTCTAGGTAGGTGGTCACCATGAATTGAACCCATAACCTCTCAACCATTTTTCAAGGTCAATAAAACCGTTTATTATCTTAAATCTTAATAAAAAAGAGTTTGTGACTCCTCTATGGAAAGTAAAAAGAGCTATAAACACAACCGGTAATTAGAGTTACAAATCAAAGGAGAGAATGGAGATATAATTAAGAATTAATATAAATTTGTTGAACAAGGGTAAGTCAACGGAGTCTAGGTGCTACTATTCTGCTCTCAACCTTGTTTTATTATGTGAGTGTCGTAGATGGTTTAATTGATTAAAAAGGCTTAGAGAATGCTGAACTCATTTTCCACCAGGCTGATATCTGCCATGCTTATCAATTGTTGCGGAAAAATGGGCTAAAAGATGAGAACATCATAGTCTTCATGTACGATGACATTGCCTTCAATCCAGAGAACCCAAGACCTGGGGTCATCATCAACCATCCAAAGGGTTCTGATGTTTATCATGGAGTCCCGAAGGTTTTCTTTTTCTCGTTGCTTTATCGATTCTAATTTTACACCTGATTCATCTGATTGTAGCTACTTATGCACTCTACGTTTTGGCCATGGCAGGATTACACTGGTGAAGATGTTACCGTGAACAACTTTTTTGCTGCCATTCTTGGAAACAAAACTGCTCTTACAGGGGGTAGTGGGAAGGTTGTTGACAGTGGCCCTAATGATCATATTTTCATATACTACAGTGATCATGGTGGTCCTGGTGTGCTTGGTGAGTGGCTTGTTCTGTGTAGTTCGCATACTATTTGAGGTGACCTATCATGCTTATCTGGCACCATCTCTTTGGATATGTTTGTTGCTCGATGTGCTTGATTTATATCTGTAAGCAATAGCACGATTAGTTTACATTTCCATATTATCTTTTAAAGGCAGCCAACCAGCCAAAACTCAATCTTAAAAAGCGTGCTTTGATTTGAAACTGATAGTACAGCCTCATTTACCTAGGAAACACTTATTGGTATCATTATTGTAAAAACATTAATCGAAAATAAACTTGTGTTAGATTTCTCTAACTAGTTTGATAAGAAATTTCTCATCTCTGATATATCTTGTTCAGGGATGCCTACCTATCCTTATATGTATGCTGACGATCTTAACGAAGTTCTAAAGAAGAAGCATGCCGCTGGATCCTACAAAAGTTTGGTATATTATTGTACTGTTCATTGCTTGAGACTGCATCTGTCCTTATAATGTAACCATATCTAATGGGAGTGGAACTGTTTGTAATATTTTAGGTATTCTATCTCGAAGCTTGTGAATCAGGAAGTATCTTTGAAGGTCTTCTTCCTGAAGGTTTGAACATTTATACAACGACGGCATCAAATGCTTATGAAAGCAGTTGGGGTACTTATTGTCCAGGGGATTATCCTAGTCCTCCACCAGAGTATGATACTTGCTTGGGTGACTTGTACAGTGTTGCCTGGTTGGAAGACAGGTAAAAAGAAAATAGTAGGCTTGTTCTATTGTTTTTATGCTTTGTTATTTTTGTTTTTGTTTTTGTTTTTGCTTGGTTTTTTAGTTTATCAGTAAAAGAAAATGATATCAATGCCGAAATCCAAAAGGTAATGTTTTTTTATGTTGTGCAACTTCGATTTTGGGCATTTGTTCTCATTTCTATGTTCTCATCGTTATATGTACTGCCGCACCATACTTCTGGTGTCTAGTGGAATGAGTCTCACAAAATTATTAGATCCAAAAGCAGATTATTACCTTTTAAATAAGGGATCCAAACGCAAATGACGTGAGTTAAAATAATGAGGAAGTGGTTTATTTTATTCAGAACCTCACGATTTTTACTTTCGTGCTGTAACAGTGATAATCACAATTTGAAGACAGAAAGTTTACGCCAGCAATACGAACTGGTAAGAATCCGTGGACCTCCGTTTTAGGAGAAATCGACTTCCCAAGTTTAAATTCGGTTCTTAAAAATGAAAAATTTTCTACGAAATTTTTTCATCCTTTTGTAATTGTACTAAATGTACCAAGTCCAAGTCTAAAGAACATTTTAGTGTGTTTATCAAAATTGAAAAAAAATCCCATTATGCTCGTTTGATCTGATTTGAACTGTTGGTTTCTTCAGGTGAAAAAAAGGACGCTAAGTGGCCAATATGCATATGGTTCCCATGTCATGCAATACGGTGATCTAATGCTCAACAAGAACGCTTTGTTCTCATATCTGGGTACTGATCCTGCTAATGAGAACAACACTTTTGTCGAGAAAAACTCCTTGAGGCCAGCTACAAAGTTCACCAATCAGCGTGACGCTGATCTGGTCCACTTTTGGGAGAAGGTTAGTTTCTTCTTTTTCTATTTTCAAATGGATAATATATGAACCCTGTTTGGTATACTAGTATATAGTAAATAAGTGATATTTTGAGGTTCGCCCAATTGATAAAATTTCCTGTTTTAGATAGTGAGAACAAAGCATTCTTGTGCGTTAGATCCAATTTTCGAGACTTCAATGGCAATTTTTTAAATACTACACTTGTCACCTCTCTAATATAGGGATTGTAGTATTTACTTGTTAATCTTGGGTTTTTTCTTGCTTAAAATTAATTTTGGTTTCGACATCATTCAAGACCCTCTCACCCCATCCGTGCTTGTTGATCTTAGTTTCGCAAAGCTCCAGAAGGCTCCCTGATGAAAGTCGAAGCTCAGAAGAAGTTCGTGGAAGCAATGTCCCATAGAGCTCATATCGATAACAGTGTGAAGCTAGTTGGAAAACTGTTGTTTGGAATTAAAGAAGGTCCTGAGGTGCTTGAAGCCATCCGTCCCGCAGGACGACCCCTTGTTGATGACTGGAACTGTCTTAGGAATATGGTATAATTTCAATATAATTGGATACTGCACAGCCCATTTCAGTCAACCAGTCAATGATGTTTTGTTATATTTTTACTCAGTATAAGTTAGTTAATTCTGAAATGATTCAATACAAACAGGTTAGGAGCTTTGAGGCACGCTGTGGATCTCTGTCTCAGTACGGAATGAAACACATGAGATCCTTTGCAAACCTATGCAATGCTGGAATCAGCAAGGAGCAGATGGCGGAGGCATCGGCGCAAGCTTGCATGAGTGTCCCTCCGGGCCCTTGGAGCTCTCTACACAAGGGCTTCACTGCATGATGATGAAACCCAAGCCACTCATCGGATTTGGAAGTACGTTTCTCCCACCATTGTTTATATCACATCTATGTTCAAATGGGTCTGTCGACGACAAGTCATTTGTAAATAGAACCACAGGCCATTGTGTAAGGTGAAAAAAATAGGGGGGCATATAATTGAAATGTTGAACTGAAGAAGTACTTTTAATCATGGTCTTTCAAAAATCACTATACGCATCTGTTTATAAGAAGGCTCTGGTTGTGTTGGCAAGAACTATCAAAATTCCAAATGTATTGATTGTATGTAGTAGAATTATGGTGTGCTTTTTACATTGAATGACAATATATTTTCACATGAATACAAAATTCCAACCTCCAAAAGAAGAAAAGTGAGAAAACAAAAATGCATGATTGCAATATTGGTGAGAAAAGGCATAAGAGGTGGGCTATACTTATAGATGAGATATGGGTGAGAAGGGTAGGCTCCACTCCTTTCCTCCTTCGCTTGTTTAAACTTTCGTCAATTTTAAAAGTAGAATGGGGAGTTTGTGGGTTGTGGTAGTTGAAAATGGTTAAATGTTTTGGTATAGAATTTAGTGGGGGAAGAGATAAATCCACATATTGGGATTATTGGGATACTGTGTATGTGTGTGTGTGTGTGTGTGCCCCCCATTCTCCACCTCCCTTGATCCACATTCTTCTATTATTCCCACTTTTGCACGCTTTGTTTCTTTCCTTTTATTATTTTAATACCATCTAATTTCATTTTCTTTAACTTTATTGTTTTAATACCATCAATTTATATTGCAAAAAAAAAAAAAAAAAAAAAAAAAAAAAAATACTTTTTTTCCTTATTTGAATTTAAATTTTGGCTTTTATATTATATTATTTTATTTTTTTTTTTTTTTATTTTTTTTTTTTTAAAACAAATTATTAATATAAAAAAAAAAAAAAAAAAAAAAAAAAAAAAAGTTCCTTTTGCACCTTATCTGAATTTGAATGTTGGCTTCTATACTATATGAGTGTGCTTTTATTGTTTCTAAGTTTGTGATTGTAATTTTTTAAGATACAATGAAAATAAGATTCACTCTTTTATTGAGTTTAGTTAGATAGAATATGTAACATGTCATCTTAGCAATGGCTTTAAATTTGCATTATTGCTTTCTCATTGTTTAGTAAGGGGATGGAATATCAATTATTGAAACTCAATTTGGTTGTTTTGTTTAAACTCCAAATTATGAATCGGAATTGGTTCCATATATAATTCTCAAAGAAAATAAAGATTTCAAAGGTAGTTTTTGGTCTTTAGAACTTTAAAATTTTATACTTTTAGGCTTCAATAATATTAGTTCCTAGTTGAAAGGAAAAGTTGATTAAGAGGTATATGTGATGATTTAATAATTTATTCAAATGATTGTGTTTGAAGAAATTAAACTAGTTGCCAACTATATGAATCAAATGATTTTGAATTCAAAGGTAACAGTTAGGGAATTGGATATTTTTTTCTTCTTCTGGTGGAGCATAGAATTTTGATTCTTAAATTAAGATTATGTCAATTACTAACCAACTAAATTTACCTTTTTATTAAGAGTTAAGTAGAGACGAAAACTAATATAGGAAGATACTTTTGTAGTATGATATGATCATTTTGTTTCTTTTAAAACGAGTATGATTTTAATATTACAAAATACAAAAGTATGGACAAAAGTTTCTTATTAAAAAATCAACCCCACTACTGAACAAAGGCACCAAGAAAAAGAAGAAGAAGAAAATCTTCTTCATATGCTCTCTCACTTGGAAAAATGAAAAGGAACAAAAGTCTTTTTATCTTTTTCTTTTTCCTTAAAAAATAGATAAAACAAATATGGAAAGGTAAATTCACATAATGACTCAAAGCCTTTTTATTTCATAACCTTTATTTATATATAAATAAGCATGTGCATTTATTGGTAATCTATTTGTTTTTTGTTTTTTAATTAGTTTTTAAAAAACAAAAGTGTATTTGATAACTAATTCACTTTTTTATTTTTTAAACAAAAAAAACTTGTTTTTAAAATTATAAAGAAAAATTGAAAATGAAAAAGGGAATCTTTACAAAAACAACATTATCAAATATATATGGTTTTTATTTTTATAAAAAAATTTAGAAAACAAAAAAATAAAAATTGAAATGGTTACCCGACCGACATATTCTAAAAATTTAAAAATATAGTGATAATTATAAATAAAGAAGAAAAAAGTCAGTGATTTTTTGTAGTTTGAAGTTTTGAAGTTAGGGAAGGAGTGAAAAGTGAAAATAAACATAAGCTTATTATTAATAAACATGGGAAAAGTGCTTTGCATTATATTGGAAGGTTACAACAATCTCTAATTTTTAATTTAACTTGTTTGTTTCTAATTAATATAATATCAACTTGACAATATTTGATCTTTTATATAACATTTCAGTCCTTACATATTCTTTTATATTCTACATTTAAATCCTTTGACTAATTAAAAGTTTTATTATGTATAAATGAAAATTAAAAAAATAAAATAAAACTTTATAAAATTTATAATTATTAAGTAAGCAAGTGAATGGTATGAAACATGAAAGTCTCAAAGTTGTTTAAATTTTATTTCATAATTTTAGATGTAGTTTTATTGTTTTTTTTCTTTTCAATTTTATCATCTTTTAAAACTCGTTAAATAAGAATATTACTGTCATTTTGTTTGATGAGTTTAAACCTCGAGTAGGGAAGCAAAACTAACCTTTCCAAAATTTTACATTTTCTAAAACTTTCCTTGGAGTCGTACTTAATTAATTTTTTTTATATTTTTAAAATCACAATTCTTAAATTGCTAGGGTTTTTATATATATGTATAATCTATCGAGTATTTTTTATCTTCTAAAATAAAAATGAAAAATCCACTTCTTTTAGTTATTTTAATTAAAAAATCTATACATATTTTTGAAGTTTATAAAGAGTCTTTCGACTCGAATTTTAATTGAGTGGAGTGAACTAATATGTCTAACTGATATAATATTTATTTTCGTGTTCACTATTTTGTATCAAAATTTAAAATAACTTATATGTAAATGATTATTAATTACTTTTATTTGTATGGGATGGTCTTGGAGATGAAAAAAAGTGAAAGAATATGAAGAAATATAGAGTCGCATTTAATGATCATATTGTGGTGTTTTGAAACATCACGACTCTCTTCCACAAAACGTTTTCTAAAATCACAATGGATAAAGTCAAATTGTTGGTGAAGAATCCTTTGTTTTTCCATTAATAATTGTATCTATCAAATTAAAACTTTATCCATTTTTATATTTTACAAAAATCTACCTACCAATCATAAATTAAAGTATAGAAAATAATATAAATACAATTAATTCACATATTAATCATAATTAACTAAAAATTCCAATAATACATTAGAACAATACTACGTCACTCACAAAGTGCTAAAACTAGATGTCTTAACTATACCAAATTAGTTTCTAAAATAGTGAGGTGGATTTTTTTTCTTTCTAAATCGATGTAAGGTTGAATGACAGAAGATATATATGGTATCAAACATTCATTCGTGTGAAACTTGTTCCATCTAAATCAAGATCGGTCACTGAGATGTTTTATGAGTCAACTAATCGATTAACTCTTGAGACAACATCAAAGGTAAAATATATAAATCTAAAGACAGTAAGCTTGCATATTTGCTTAATCATCCCCACTTCCAACATTTCACTTAGTTCCTTCTTATTTTGTAACAAACCAACAAATATGCATGGCATTAATTTCCGCTTTCAAATCAAGAGAAACACACATATAACAAATAATCTAAACTTTCTCAAACATATAACTTTCACCAAACCAATATTACTTAAAAAATTCTACTAGTATAGTATATATGGACTTAATTTGTACATTACTTAAAAACAAGACCCATAACCTACATGCAGGTATGAGCCCACATGGTACTAGGAAAAGGCACAAGGGAGCATGCATCTTCCAAAAGAAAAATATCAACACCATGAGGTTAATTTGACCCTACCAGTCGAGCTAGTGAACACATACCAATAGAAAATAACCAAGCTAAATCTAGGCTGACATCCTGTAACCTCAAACCCTCAAAACACCTATGACATCGTTGACGTTACACGTAACCAGAGACTATCTATTCAAAGGGAGAGCTCTAACTAAGTGTTTCTTATGTGTTTAGTTGAACTAAGTACTCATAATTGAAATGAGGTAGACTCAACACCACCACACTGGTGCAAAAACCTTTTAAGGTATCTCGGTTCAAAACAACTCGAAACCGTGAGAAACACGTAACGTCATTCGATTACAAACTAGATTTGACAACGAGAGTTTCAATTTGGGTACTAGAAAAAGGGAGAAGGTAAGAATGAAGGGTAGAAGTAAATAATTTTGTTTAAGGAAACCATAATATAAATGTTTATAAAAGAAAGAATTGAAGGGGTCATTGATTGGAGTGAAATGAAAGTATTGAAAGTTCAATAATTCGGAGAGACCCATCGGACGTATAATCGGTTTGGGTATTGACCGGACACGACATTACGAAATCACTTTTATTCAAATGCTTTAACCATGGTTAGTACTCCAAACTAACCATAGTTAAGTTCCCTTCCCGGTTCTATCTAACCTCTAAGCTCTAAGCTCTAAGCTCCATCACATCGGCGGTTCCACACGAAAACAAAACTTAAATAATATTATTATTAATTATATAAAAGAAAGTTATTATTTTATTTTTGTTAGGAGAATGAACGGACGTTAAATATTCCGTCAAATTGGTTAACGTCGATTGGAGAAGAGAGGAAGGAGCGGGACTCTCAGTGGACGGTAAAGCAGATGATGAAGCAGAGCCGGACGATGGTTTGATGGACGGTCATAGATGGATATTGCTGAACCGTTTATGCGATGTGGGACTTGGAAGAGCGTATAAAAATAGAGAGTTGAAAGGGTGAGAGGCCATTTCGTTGTATCATTGAGGAAGGACCTCTCTGTACTACTTCTCTTTAAACTTCCCTTTTAACTTTTTCTCTCTCTCTTTCTCTCTCTCTTCTACATATTTATATTTCTCTCTCTTGATGTCTCTGTAATTATTTCCTTCATTTGAAGCTTTCAAACCACCCAACAGCTTAAAATTTTGTTAGTATTAGTGGGTTAATCGATCTAAGATGCTCGGGTCATTGACGAGTTTTAAGGCATTGAAATTGTTGTAAGAGATGAGATAATCGACGGGGGGGAATTTGAATCTGGGGTCTGTTTTCTTGGCTGATTCTGTAATCGATTTTTTTTTTTAATAAATTCGGAGTTGAATTTTTGGAGAAGAGACTTTGAGTTTTGAAGGTTTGGTAATTGAAATCAATTCACTGTTTAAGGTCTTTGTTGTTCTGGGTTTAGATCTTATCTTCTGAAATTAGTTTCTAACTCTTGAAATTTTCGTTGTGCAGATAAATACAGAGCGATTTTAGTTGTTCGTTTGAGGGGTTTCTAAGAGATTTGTTACCTTTTTTGAAAGTGGAAGAAGAATTGGACTGAGAAAAATGCAAGCGATTATCGGACTCTGGGATTCGGATTTACATTTCCCTTGTTTTCTGCGGTGAAATAAGCAGATTTCTGTTCTTTGGGAGAGCTGATTCTTGGGGGGAAAAACCCAGATCAGAAATTTCAGGTACTGATTGGTTATCTTCTTGGTGTATTTTGTAGGCTCTGTTCTTTCTATTCTAATTGTCTTCATCCGAAATTTCAGGTCTGATTTTCTTCCTGTTCATTGCTACCTTCAGCATCCAATAGCTATCGCTTCCTCCTCTGTTCGAATTCTTAGGGTCTGATAATATGTTCTCAGAATTTAAAAATTCGAGTTGCTTCTTCCATAGAAGGATCTTCTCTTTCTCTCTGTGAGCCGTTGGGAAATCTGGATCCCCTGTTTCCATGTGAAATTCTTCTTGCTTCTTTGAGTTCCTTACATTTTCAAGATTTTCCCTCAAATTTCCTCTTAATTTCAGACCCAGCGCCTTCCCAATACTTTTCTTCAGAAACCCAGACCAGTTTCGGCTTTTCAAATTTCGTGGATTCCGTCTTCGGATCATCGAGAAAACCCCATGTTCTGGTCTCTAACTGTTTGATGTTCTCCTCGAGTAGAGTTTTTGCAGTGTTGATGGCGAAAACGTCATATTTCACTGCTTGAAATTTCTAATCACCTTTGCTCTGTCCATTTTTCTTCGTAACTTCGGGATTTTCATCCGAATCCAATTGACTGCAGAACCTGTTTTTTATCCATTTCCCCTTTCGTTTCTCTTTGCTACTTTAATTGTAGAATCTTCTGGGTAATCTTTCTTCAGACTAACCCCCTTTTGAAATGGGACAGGTAGTGTATATAATTAAGCATATGGAGAAAGAAAATCTCAGAATCAATAGCCATGGCAATTTCGTTAGTAATAATCTCAACGGGAGGGATAGAACCAGCGTGGACAGCTCGCTGTTGTTGCGAGCGAGATCCGAAGCCGCTGTTGTCGCCGTCGCAACCAGACCGCAGCCAACGCCGTCGGAATTTGTGTTACAATGGGGAAACCGGAAGCGTCTCCGTTGTATGAAAGTTCCGGTTAAGGCCAAGGATGTTTCCGCCGCAGCACCGGCTCACAGAACCACCATCCGAGTGGACCGGCGAGTCGTTAGAGCCGATAAAGACTCGATTATACATAACCACCAACCAACTTCTAATCATAACCTTAATCCGAGTAATGGGTATTTGAATCTCCGTCAACGGCCGATTTCTCCTCAACCGCCAGTTCTACCGCCGCCGCCAGCTCCATCTCAGCGTATTCTAAGGTATTCCCTGTTTCTCTCTCTTTCCTTCAACGCCAATCTTTTGTAATTTCTTTTTTAATCTCTTTGATCGTTCAAATCTCATCCGATATTTGAGATTCCTTTTTCCCGGCCATGGGATTCAAAATCCCGATGTATTCTTTTAAATAATGGGCCTTCCTATTTGGGCTTTTATTTTACTGGGCTTTTTATTTGGTTGCTGTAACTCACTGCATTTCTAAATATCTAAGAAACATATTATCGCTATTTATATACTCATATCATAATCAATATTTGGCAAATAGTCTATGCTTAACATTGTAAACAAAATTAAATAACGTTTATTTTTCAAACAATAAAAAAATAAATTGTATAGTTGCAACTTTGTATTGGAATCTGATGAAATGATGAACCGAACATTGAAGGACGCAATTTAGCCTCGTTGATTAGGACACGTCTTCCATTTCTTCCACGTGTCGTTTTCACTGTGGAATAATAGCCGTCGGATCATAAATCGCAGTGACCACTGGTGTCCCCAGAGTGTCTCCAGATCGGCTGTCGTGGAGTGGACACGTAATCGCGAAATTGTAGATCCAAAGGCTGAGGTTGGGGCGAGGTAGTCATGATTTGAAAAGACAGGTTTGTCCTTAAGAAAAATCTAAGCCATTGAATGAAAGAATAGAGACGAAGTCTCCCATTTTGTACGCAAATTCTAAGCCAGATTTCCCCCAACGAATTCCAACATCCTCCAAGGTCATTCCCGTAATTTCAGCCCACGAACGTAAATAAATTAAAATTTCTTTTCTTATTTTTTCCCTTTTTTTTTTCTTCTTCTTTAATGAGTAATCTTTCAATCTTTTGTGAGATTTGTTCTTTAGGCCTTTTGTTTTGGTAATCTATGTGTGTGTCTTGTGGGGTTGGGAGTCTTTTTTTTAAAAAAAGAACTTTTTGGTGAAACTAAGTAGTAAACAAACAGAGACTGAGTTTTTGTTTTTAAAAAAATTTGATTAGGAACTCTGAGATTTCCGGTACGATGAGAGCCCAATCCAACGGCGGTGTCAGAGCAATTACTTCTCCGGACAGAGCAGCGCCGGAGAAAAGACCACCACCTTCTCATCACGACCACCACCATAAATCCGCCGCTACCTCAGACACAAAAAAAGGCGGATCATCTTCCGGCAGCGGAGAACCAACTGCACCGCCGCAAGCGCTGCCGGTTTGGCCACCGAAGTTCGTAATAGCTTTAACGAACAAAGAGAAGGAAGAAGATTTCATGGCGATCAAAGGGTCAAAACTGCCTCAGAGACCTAAAAAACGAGCGAAAATTATTCAACGCACCATCAATGTAAGCAAAACACCAATCCCCCCCTCTTTACTTTTCCAGATTCTCTTTCTCTTCCTTTTCTTTTATTTGTTTTAATTACTATTTCTTCCTTAGTTACGAACTGATTCTCATGCGCTATAATTATTAATTATTATTATTATTACTTCTGCTTTAATTATTTATTTCAACCCTAATTTTCACCGAATATTTATTTCCTAGTAATTATTTAATGAGAGCATTAATTAAAAAATAAAATGAAAAAGGGGATGTGGGGGTGAGAGAGAGAGAGAGGATATTAATGGGGAGTGTTGTGGCAATGGAAGGTTGATGGAATGCCACGTGGAGAGATATGGTTTGATTGTTATTTACCGGAAATGAAGGCATAGTGTGTGGGTGGATGAATGGTTTAATCAATTACTACTTGACAAATAGACAATCACTGAGTTGTCCCATCCTGGCGTTCAACAGTTGGGAGTCCTTTGAGTTTTTTTTTTTATCTAAATAATCATGTTCACATTCAACCCTACTTTTGTAATAACCTTAATTTCCCTCTTCCCTTTTACTTTTCTATAAATAATATTTGTAAAAGTATATTACATTTTGTTGAGGATTTTATTTAATTTGTGTGTTGGTTTGGTGTTTGGTGGTGGCAGCTGGTGAGTCCGGGGACGTGGCTATGTGACTTAACGTTGGAGAGATACGAAGTAAGGGAGAAGAAAATTTCTAAAAAGGTATGTATTTTTTTTTCTTCTATTTTTTGTGTTTATTAATTTGTGTATTGTAAGAATTAATTTTTGTTATTTGAATGTGTTTGGGATGCAGAGACCAAGAGGGCTTAAGGCAATAGTGAATATGGAGTCAGAGTCGGAGTGAGTAAAAGAGGAGAGTTTCTGATCATACCAAATTAATTTAGAACTTGTGATTTTGTGGAGAGGAGGGGAAGAAGTTTTTAATTATGTGAATTACATATATATATATATATATATATATATATATATATATATAAGTTGTAGATTTTCTCTTGGCTAATTGATTTTATTAGCATAATGAAATTGTAACTATTCTAATTTTCTAGTTTTAAGTTGATCCTTTTGATAACTGTTTTCAAGTAGAAATTACCAATTCTTAGATTGAAAATAGAAATGAGGCTCGAAGCTACATTTGTTTATGGATTAAAGAGCTTTTTTCTTTTTCTTTGTGCAGAGATATCTTCAAATAAATTCTCGATGAATGAGAAACTCGAATTATCACTTTACTTCAACTGTGTCACTTGATTCTCTATCTTTTTCCTTTTTTTCTTTCTCCTCCTCGTCCTTCTTCACATACTAAATCAAAAGCCTAATTTCCCGAAGTTCCCAACTTTAATTTCCCACACTTTGAGACCCACACAACACCCACCCTTCCTCTCCTTCAACTTCAAAGTATTCTTTCTTCAACCTCTTTTTCTTTTAAAAAAAGTTTCATTCCATGGGAAATTTGAACCATATAAGTTATTTCCTTTGGTTTGACAAAATCATAAAGAATAGTCTCATTTAGTGGAAATTATTATTTTATTATGAGATTTTTCAAACCACGTGTATGAGATTTTAACAAACTACAGATATTCAACTTTCTTTAAACCATAAGGAATATTAATAAATAAATTAATAATAGTGTGTTGTTTAACTAGTTTTATGATTTAAACACGTTAAACAATTTTTAAAATTAGAGTCCAATTGAATTTGTTCCCCAACACATATTCGAAAACATAAGATAAAATACAAAACATGAAATTAAGGAGAGGAACAACTCTAGTTTACCAAAATACTTCTCTTCTAACTTTTACAGGAAAAAAAAAAACATTCTTAGATTTAAACATAATTTTAAACCTATAATGGCTTGCCAAGGTATTAAAACTTTAAATGTAAATCATAAAAAGCTAATATTATAATATTTAGAATTGTAAATTTCTTGGAACAATCAAATAAATTTCATGTTTGTTCAAAAGGGTATGCAAAATAAATTCCATTGAGTATATAATATAAAAAGAATGAATAAACAAAAGGAAAAAAGAACTCAAAATGAATATATATTTGAGTTGAGCATCACAAAGATCACAAGTAGACTTTATTAGTGAACAACAGAAATCAACCAATATACCATTTCATTAATATATTTAATTCTCTATATGCTTTGGATTCGTCCTTCTTAGAGAAGGAAAAAAAAAAAGCAAAAGCAAAAAAGGCAACCATGTTCTTTTCATCAATTCTCTAGCTGTAAAAATTGCCAACCATAAAATTATTGGCACCTTTCCCTTTCGGGTTTTCATTATTCGTTGCACATGCCTCACTGCCCCACAAATTCTACTTCAATTGGACTTCTGTTGGTCCAGATTTCAGATATTAAATATGCCTTACAAATCTTGGAATTCCACAATTTAATAATCCTCTAACTTAATTCGGTAGTACACAAAATGATTTCTGATGGTTTTTTTTTTCTCTCTCTCTCTCTCTCTTCAAGAAGAAATTAATCAATCAATTCTAGTGAGAATTACCAAATTGTTATGGCTAAGCGAAGAATCTCAAAGAAATTGTTGCAGTTAGATATAATAGGCGAGTGTGTTCATATGAATGCATGAAAGAGTAAAGAAGAAGAGAGTATTTAAAAGAACGAAACAATTTATTTACTAATCATAACCAACAAAATATAGCACAATCGTGAACAAACCAACACAACCTGCATTCTATATATAAGAATGTGTAAACAAAAGAGGTCGTCTGTACCAAACGTGTAGAAATTAAAGTCCCTTAGAAAAACATCTAAAACAAATTCCTCCGCCGCGTAAGGTTTTACTTCAAGAGAGAAGAAAAAAGAAAAAAAGAAAAAAAGAAAAGCAGACCATCACAAATACATGGAAGAGTCCATGGCAAAATCAATCACCACATCCGAAGGCCGATACCTCAGATCCTGAGAGTAGATCCGAAGGCGAGAGCAAGGAAAGCAGCAAGGCAAGCGGAGACGGCCGAAGGAGCAATGGAGGTGGCAGGGGAGGCCGGACTGGGAGCCGGAGCCTCCTGAGCGGCGACGGAGGAAAGGGCGAAGATGACGGCAATGAGAGCCAGGAGAGAAAGTTTGGGGAGGGCGGCCATTGGGTAAAAGAGGTAATGGGGGGTTAGGGTTCCGGCGGGGGAGAGGAGAGAACCGTTTGATTGGGAAATGAGAAAGTGAAATAGTAGAAGGAGAGATATATAGAGAGAAACGGGGAGGTGCAAGCTGGCGAATGGTTGAAAGACAGCTAATATATGGGTGTGGTTCCCTTTTCCACAAAGAGCATCAACGGGGAATATATGCATTCTCTTTCCACCGCACAACAATTTAGCCATCAACAACTACACAACAAATATTAAGTATTTTTTGTTTTTAAATTCCATTTTACACCTTTTTTTTCTTTTTCAACGGATTTATTCCATTTATGCTTTTTCTCAATTTTAAACTTTAACATTTCTTTTATATATATATATATATATATCACTATTATTTTGTTTTGTTTTTTTTGGAGCTTTTGCAAAAGTAGAAAAAAAATTATGATAATAGAGTAATATCCCAGTATTTTCCAAATTTGTAAAAGTAACAAGTTTAAATGTGATGATTCTCTCATAGTCTTCGAATAATCGTCTGATATCATTAATTATTTGTTATAGTTGTCATATTTGAAATATGTAAAAAAGATGTGTGAATTATTTTTTCTAAATTTTTTTGTTATTCGATGCAATTTCTCTTGTTTTTTAGCGTAAAAGAGGTAAGAAAATAATTAAAAATTAAAAATTTGCATTAGATGAAAAAAAAAATTAGAAAAAAATAACTCATAACACGTCATTGTTCCATATTGCAAATTTAGCAAATATAACTAGTAATTAACGGTAATCTACTTTTAAATTTGTCATTTTTTGCAATTTAACAAATATAGATGATCACATGGGCTCTGTTATTATATATATATATTTGCTACTTTTACAACTCCACTAACAATTTTATGTAAATGAAAAATTATTTAGATAATCTATCAATATTCTCCGATATTTGATATATTTTGTAATTTTTCTTTTTTTCTTTTTAGAAAATATCGAATTAGTGAGTTATATTTGTTAAGCTAATACGATATTTGTTCTAGTTGACATATTTTAAAAAAGAAAAGTCAGCTTCATTAAGATATTTATACTTATTAATATTAATCCTCGCAAACTAGAGGTTTGGAAGGTATTTAGATGATTTTCATTCATCCTAATTTTATTAGACTTTTTATCAGTAATATCGATCTCATCTATCGAGTAACTTTGATGGTATATGCACTTGTTGCGGTGAGATCAAAATATCAAATTTAAATGATTTATTGCATTTTATCCACCGATCTACACTTGAAATGTGTACCGTTGCTATATGTTTAGAGTCACTCTTTCCACCAATTAAATAGTAATGACTCGTGATCATATATTTTTTTAATGTACATGCGCACTAATCAACTATTTTAGTCCAATGAATTTTATTTTAAAACAATAATAATAAACCATGGACGACATTAATCCTAAAATTAAAATAATTATATTAAATACCTCTCAAATTCTCACATTTTATATAATGTCAAAATTCAAACGATGCTATTAAAGTTTCAAACAAAAAAATTTTCTTTTGGAGAGCGATATTCTTCCTCTCAACGGCAATCGATGTGATAGATTATGTATAGAAATAAAAATACATACACAAAATTATTTACAACTATAAATAAAATTAAGAAAGTAATTAGCATTAATCTCATCGAATTAATTTAGCTAACCAAAAGGAAGCAAAACAGCGTCGTTTGGTTCGTAACGTTAATGAGTCCGTTGTAAAAGTGGAAGATTCTATTTGGTTTAGGGTTAGTGGAAACCATGGGGGTAAGTAATATTGAATTCATCCAGATGCGACAATGGCGCGTGTTATGTACGATAAGCATCGAAGGGGTGTGAGAAGATGGGGACGGTGGAAAATTAGAGCGTGGAGTGAAGAAAACCAAGAAAGGGGAAGAAAGAAAAGTAAAAATGATGGGGATGGGGCCGACAAGCCAATAATGAATGGGAAAAAGGGTTGTTGTGGACGTGGGGCCCAGGATAGAGTGACCGCGCTGTGTTGTTAGGAAATGACAGGTAAGAGTGATTGGCTGCTGGCTTCTTTTTAATATGGTTCCAGAAACTTCTTTTATGCACGCCAATATCGTCCTTTCCACACATAACCACTTTTTTTTTTCTCTTTTTCTTCTTTTTTATAATGTGAATGTTAGGGTGGTAAAGATTTGAAATTGAGTTCAATGCCAACAAAGTGAACCAATTAAGGGCATTTTGGCATTGTAATTAACTCTCGAGTGAGATTTTGTATAATCTAATGATACAAATTAGGTAATGTTATATGATAGCATGGGTGGAAAAGATTATGATAATACATGTATAAGGGAGTATTGAGGAAGGAGTGAAAAGGATTGAGTAAGGAATGAAATAGTAAAAAGGAGAGAAGGAAGAATTATGAAAAAACCTGTAATTCCCCAAATATGGAGTGGGTCAAACGCGCCCTTAAGATTTACTTGAAGGGTGAAGTTTGGACTATTTATCTTTTTGGAATTTCGAGAACTATATATAAATATATTCAACTAGTTTTGAAAAATACATGGTTGAAAAGAAAGAAAGAAAGAAAGATAGAGAGATAGAAAAAGGTATTGACAAGAAAAGGAAACAAATAATGACCGTTCATGCCAACTCCTCAAACTTCATTCTTATTTAAAAAGAAAAAGAGAACAGATAGATGAGGGCCATTCAAATATGATCATTTTCTTTTACAGTGGGAGATATTATAATAATTTGCATATAATTATCTCCTACTTTAATAACTCAAATTTGGCATCTAGACTGGAAATCATGACAGGGCATTCTCCCTTCTCATCATACTCTGCAAACTCACCTCCATTTAAGTCAATATCCTCAAATTTAGTCCCCTCTATCTGCAAACAAAACAAGGCAACTCAACTTTAGGAATAAATCTGTAAGAATATATACGTAAACTATTCTTCAGAATTCGTAAGTTAGGCCAAACTATATGCCAGCATGATTAAAATAAAAGAGTAAGTATCTATGTCATACTCTTCATTTTTTTTATCTAGTTATTAACCTTGCATGCCTAAATTTCAAAAAATATTAATCTTCAAGGACAGAGAGAGAGAAGGTAAAAAAAATTATAGTCTCATGCCAAAACGTTGTGAATCTGCATGATCAACAAGTTATATATGTTTGATTTTGAAAAAATGAAGTTATACATGATCGTGGAATTCAGAAACAGGTAGGCCGTGTTAAATACTTCATGTTCATTACATCGGTTGGATGGGAGATTAACTGGAGGACTTACAGATTCTACTTTCCATCCAGGTCCAAATATAAAACCCATAGGTTCATAACCTCTGCAGTCAAATAACATCAACGGAGAGAAACCCCCTGATTCACTTATTTCCTGAGTCAACGGTTTACCTCGCCCCGGAATCATTGTGATAGTTCCTTCCCTCCCACAGAACTTGCACTATAAGATAAAGAGCATGAATGTTGTAGTTGAGTTTGGAGGAAATCATTAAGTGCAAATGGAAACTATTGAACCTACTATTTGAAATAAAGCATAATCTGATATAAGACAATCATCTTGGACAACTAATCAAATTTAATTTTCTAGCCATTTCCTTAAATTTGCCACAAGTTCTTAATTTCAGAACTAAATTTCACACCAAACACGAAATGCTGAAAAATATTATAACTTCATGGTCAAATGATATTGGAAAACATTAGTTTTCAGAAAACATATCACCATTTTCGATTTCCACATCACTTAAAAACTGATATCTTAATGTCAGTTTGACTATTGACCCAAGTTTTCAAATACAAAAGCAGTAGCATACCACATTATTTTATTTTTCTAAAAAAGTGCACCAATAATCAAATTAAAATAAGGAATGGATGAAGCTTAAGTAAGAAACAAATCCTAAGTTAAGTATTAGTCTTTTTTCTTTTGTCCACCTGTAATTGCCAGGCTTGGACTAACTTGTGCACATCTCCGCCTATTTTCATGAGACCAACTAGAGCTCGTTCCAAGCCTTTTATTATTTACATGGACCTCACTAAACACTAGGTCAACCCATGGTGGTGACTAAGAATTAGTGATCTTGGGTGTCAATTTTTTCTGTTTTTCTGTTCAACAAGTGTGGGTGAAGGACTTGAACCTCTGAAATCTTGGTCGAGAGGATATGTCTTTAACTAGTTGAACTACACTTAAGCCAACTGTGAGCGTTAAAAAGTTAAGAATACCAGTGACTGGATCCTACTAGTACCATTGCTTTGAAAATTGATTGAAATGAAGCGCCACCACAATCTGACAAGAACTTTATATCATTGTATAACTTTAAAGTGGAATTACAAAAATCAAAATCTACTTCTAATGGTTACTAGGAGACAACCACTCAGTCTCATACACACACTTTTTTAAATGTATAGAAGCCAGAAATTTCCTACTATTTCCCTTCATTTTCTCATCAACCTGGAACGACCATCTTTATGTCAATAACTGATCTACATACTTTCCAGAATATGAGCATCTTTAAAAGAGAATTACCTTTTGAACGAGATTAGTAGTCCCTTTACCCGCTTGGAGAGGAATAGTTTCACCCAAGGTCACACACGTTTCTTTCTGGCTCACCTCCCCGCATCTCCCGCATTTCACCTTCAAACGGAAGATAGCACACAAATAATACAAACAAACAACCTCAATTAACACAATCAAGGAGGAAAATACGGTAACAACCAACCAATAGCAGCTAGAAAGAAAAGGAAGCCAAGAATCATCACCAAACATGATGTCCTCGGATCAATTGCAGGGATAAAACTCGGCAAACGACAATATGTCATTTCAAGTCAAGAGGAGGATGATAAAGTGGAACATGCAGACATATCAAATTCACTTCGAATTCGACGAGTACTAGTAAATAAGTTGCAAATTCAAAAAAGGATTGAAGAAATGTAATGGAAAAGAAGGCAGAACGCTGGAAGAGATTAATGAAACAAACTCAACAAAATTGAATGATATTAAGAGGATTACTTTGAAAAGGTAAGCGAAGTTGGGGTCGTCGCAACCATCTTGAGGCTGAAGATTCGTGAGGTTCTCGAGCTCCGCTTTGATCTTAAGCAAGAAGTTCACCATTTCTTTGAGCGGTTTTGCATAATCACATTTCCAGTGCGTGGAATTTTCGATTTTAGTCTTTGGGAAGAAGGACCATGGGCTCGGGTCTTCTTTTCTAAAACGGATGACCCGAAAGGAGTTTTCCTAAATAATTTTAGTCTTTGATTTGCTATTTTAGTGTTGATTTTTGTGAACCTTTTTTATTATCATTTTTGCTATAGATTTTGGAAACATTTTTTTTATTGTAAATTATTGTTATTATTTAGTTAATTTTGATTGAAGTTAATTTCAAAAGATCAAACGAAACAAAGATGTAGAATTTTTTTAGTACAGCTTGGATAGAGGGATTTGAACCGAGACCTATCAGTTCAACTAAGTTCATGTTGATTTCTTAAAATAATTATTTAAGATAAATGTTTTTCTTTAATCATGCAAAACTAATAAATATTGGTCCTTAAACTTTGTATTTTGTTCGAACTTTTGGAAAAAAACTTACTTTGTCTCTATGGTTAGAAACGAAGATCATATGACTTCTATATTTAGATAATTATGCTCTAAATATTCATCCTATTAATTACATGGATAAATAACTTAAGAAACATTTTAAATTTATTTTATAAATTTTTTATATTAATGAGAAACATAATCAACATGCTTGAACCAAATAAACTCAAATTAAAAACTAATTTTGTTCTTTTCTTTTTCTTCCAAAACTTAAATCTCTCACGTACCTCTGACTTCTCATCATTTACTTGTTAAGTTTCTCCAAACTGAAATCTTGAAACAAATCAAATTTGATATTGAGTAAAAATAAAACGATAACATCCACAATAAGATAAAGAGGATTTTTAAAAAATAGCAAATTTTACAAAATATTTACAACTTATAGCAAATTCTATTACGGATAGTAATTAATATGCTATGATTTATAAAATTTAAAATTTTGTTATAACTTGTAAATATTTTAATTTATTATGTTATTTTTAAAAATATCCCTAATAAACTTTGCAAGATTGCAAACAAATATTTATCCATTGAATCACACAAACCCAACAAGAAGAAGAGATAATTAAGAATTAAAAAAAAACAACTCAATAAATTACTTAATACGTGTTTAATTAAAAATTAAAATCTTAAATAATAAGATTTATCTTATTTCACAATTTAATAATTAGTATACAAAATTTGAACAAAACAGTATTTAAACCTATAATATATTTTAAAATTCTATTCAGCAATCCTCCCTAGCTGGCACAGTTGATCGAATGGCCATCGTCATCGCCAGTACAAGTGAGAGTGATAGGAATTAACATGAGAATTGCCCACTTCAATCGGAGCTTCCTTAGTCTCCGCGGGCACTGCCAATTTCTTCACCGGAATCTCCTTCCCGACATCGGAGAGGCAAGAAGGCAACAAACGGAAAATCAGAGAGAAGAGACTCATTTCAATAGATCCCCTAACAACTTTTGCCCTACTCGAGAATGAGATAGTACACTATGTTGATGTTTCTGTGGAAATTGATTATGAATAACGTGAAATTATTTAAAGACTGTAAAAGATGAAAGAATATGAGAAGATCCAATTGCTTGCTGTACAAGGACCAGCCGTGGATCCCAAGCACCAACACCACCCACCCATGGCGGCTTTTGCAAAATCAACGTCTGGGGAGTAACTATCATTTGTTTATTTAGGGTTGAATTATATTATATATAATACCCATTTCATTTGTATATTCAAAAGTTGTACTCATGTTCTTCAATAACTTTTATAAAACTTTAAAAAATATCTCTAGAGTAAAAACTCTTTAGAATTTAATAGAAAATTCAGATATCAAGATGACATATAACACTTTTTTGTTTGTTATTATCACTACACCCTTTTAAATTCCAATTTCGATTGAAAAGTTGATGAACATATACTTTTATCATAGTTAAAGATGAGAGGTAATATTGCAATTTTTTAAAATCTAGATATTTTGTTAGTTAGTATTTATTTGGAAGCATTTTTAAAAATAACAAAATAAATTAAAATATTTACCAACTATAGTAAATTTTTGGATGAAGATAGAAAGTGATGGTCTACCAATGTCTATTATTTATTGAATATTAAATTTCACTATATGTTGTAAATATTTTGTCAAATTTACTATTTTTTATAATTTTTAATTAATTTATTTATTAGTATTTAATTTAAAAAGAAATCAAAAGGTTGATTTAATTCTTAGTTTTGTAACCATTAGATTGGTCCTTAGTAATTTTCAAATTTTATTTTTGTGTTCAAAAGTTAACTAAAAAAAGGATTGGTTTTTCTCTTTTAGCTTGGGATAAAGAAAGGTGAAATAGTGAGAAAAAAAAAAACAAAATAAATATCAAATAGAGCTAAATTTTCTCTAATTTTGACTTAAAAAGTAAATTTCAGTCCTAATCTTGAAAAAAAATGTTAGTCATTAGGTTTTGTTGGTATCATTTCATTTTCAACCACAAAATTGTATAGGTAAAATTAAAAAGAGAAAAAAAAAAAGTAAAATGTGCTACACGAATGAGAATTTTCTCACTATGTTATAAAAATTATTTAGTCATTAATTAAAAATGATCATAGAAAGATAAATTAATCAATAGAAGTTGATATAAATGAAAAGGTATACTTAAGTCTCTAAAATTTAGAATAATAACTATTTTAATCATTAACATTAAACATTTAAAATGATAGAAACTTTAAGTATTGACAGAAAATAATAATTAAAAAAATACTATTATATTAAGGAGTAAATTATAAGGATTATTGTTTTGGAAAAGTGTTGTGGAGTTAAGTGAACATTTTGAAAAACAAAATTGTATTAGGTAACAAATTAAGCATATGATTGCTTATAACTTAGGAATAAATATTCTAAAATGTTAGGTGTTGATTGAAGTTCTAACTTGTAACTATTTAAGTTCATTTGAAAAGTATATGACAATAAGTGGTTTGAGAGATTCGGTTTAAGAAAGTATTGAAAATTAATGGGAAATGGATGATCAGAAGTTAAGTCATGCAAAATATGTAATTTAGGCAGAGATGTCATGCTAATAACATACAAAACAGAAGATGCATCTTCCATTGCTATTTAGAATTTCCAAACTACTTTGGTAATGATGTTATGTTTGAATGATTTCTAAGCGAAAGTCTACAAGATTTCCATTTTGCCCTCCATTCCATTTACCCTCTATACTCAATCTGCCTGTTTTTAGTGTGATTTTTAGGATATAAATCAGTTTTGGATGTTTTATTACATGAAGAATTATGTTGTGTTGCACCAAATTATCTCTGATCCAATGACTCTTAAGCAATTCAAAAAGCATAGCTTTTAGCCATTGGTGTTTGTGATTTAAGGCATCAAGAGAAACTCAGAGTTTGATTTGGTGAGAGTTTTTCGATGGGGAAGAATATCATTTGTAATGGTTTGATGTTCAAAATGTTGGTTGGGATATTGACAGTCATAGTTTGTGGAGTTGTGGAGGTTGGTTCACTTTCTAAACATAAGAGTAAGAAAATGAACTCTCTTAGGAAGCAAGCAACTAAAAGCATTCAGGTACCAATCTCAGTTTCTTATTCTTCTTCTCATTTGCTCATTCAGTATTTTCATGATTCACTAACTTAAACTCCCTTTTTACGTAAAGAAATGAATAGAGTTACTACAATCACGAGTAGACGAGAGACTAGTTTATTGTTAGAAAAGAAGAGTTTATATAGTACACTCCTATAAACCTTAGAGCCAAAATTCTAAGTACTCATGCATCTTCGGCTGCATTTTTCTTTATGTTGCTTGTAGAGCGAAGATGGCGACATTATTGATTGTGTTAGCATCTACGATCAGCCAGCTTTTGATCATCCTGCTCTCAGAAATCACACCATCCAGGTCTGTTTTTTTTCTCTCTAGTTATCAATTAGAGTACTGAAATTTGGTTTACAAGTTGAAGAAGAGGCAGATTTTTATGCTATTTTAAGCCATTCACCATTGGTTTGGCATAGATGGCACCTACTTATGATTCCACCATGGATAAGCATTCAAAGAAAGGAACAGCAGAAGAGGAAGGGATGGGGGAAAAGAGTTCAATGGGTGTGAACCAACCATGGATGAAAAGTGGCAGTTGTCCTAAAGAAACAATACCGATTCGAAGGATCCGAAAACATGTCCAACTTAAATCTAATTCAGTATATAGCTATGGAAAAAAGAGACCGACGCCTTTGCTCGAAATTACTCAGCTTTCCAACAGCCGAAGTTCGCACTTTCTATTAAAGAATCATTCGGTTTGACCAACAAACATTTCTTTTTTCCTTTGATGAATTCCATGTTTGTCTTTCTCAATCTTACCATCTACTTGACAATGGTGCAAAACAGAAGGCAATTCTGCTTGCTGTTGGAGACAACTTCAACGGAGCCAAAGGAGACATTAAAGTATGTAACCCCAACGTCGAATTTGATGATGAATACAGTACTTCCCAAGTGGCTCTATTAACCGGCCCTTACTATAACTACGAGGCCATCGAATCCGGATGGGCAGTAAGCACCACTTTAGACTCAACAACATATTTGTCTCTCATTTCAATTTGCGCTGGTTTTAACATGTTTATATGGTGATATCTTAAACCTTCCAGGTAAATCCAGGTGTTTACGGGGATCGACAGACTCGACTGTTCGTGTATTGGACTGTAAGTTAATGCAGACAACAGACTGTCTCCTTCCCTTGAATGTCATCAGATAGACAGGAATGTTAATTATCTCTAAACATAACTAACTTAAAATTGTTTTCTTTTGGTGTTATTAGGTTGATGCTTCCCATAAAACAGGTTGCTTTGATCTAACTTGCCCTGGTTTTGTTCAAACAAGTAATGAAATTGCTCTTGGTTCTGCTATTTATCCAATCTCAACTTCAACTGATCTTCCATTTGAAATAACTATGTTCCTTTTTAGAGTAAGAAATGATTTAGTTTCCTTTTCAAATCCATTTATATGCTTCTTTTCATATATTATCATCTTCTCCATTCTATCTTCCCTCTTCCTCTTTCCTTTCAGGATTTCGAGACCAATAATTGGTGGGTACAATATGGTGAAAGCATTAACATAGGTTATTGGCCTTCTGAGTTATTCAAAGCTCTAAAATATACTGCAGAAACAGTACAATGGGGAGGGGAAGTTTACAGCACAAAGTTAGGAGGACCTCCTCATACTGGAACAGGTATGGGCAATGGAAAGTTTCCTGACTACATTTCTGGTGATTCGGGTTGGGTAAAACGGATAAGAGTTCGAGACAACTCGATGATTTTGAAGTTTCCTAATTTTGTTGAACACTACTCCGATGAATATGATTGTTACGATGCCGATTTTATCCGAGAATATTTAGACGATCCTGAGCTATACTATGGAGGACCTGGTAAGAATTGGAGGTGTCCTTGAAGGGGACTTTTACAAAAATAGGATATCCATGAAGTACATTAGGATCCCTTCATGTAATGAATAATATAGTACGGTAAAGATGAAAGTTGTTTTTTTTGTTTCAAATTCTTACTTGCAAGTTGCAATGTTACCTTCCTTCTTAGGCAACTTTTCCAGTATCTAGAAAGAAAGAACCTTATAAATTGATACATGCCTGATTATCTAAAACATAATATTTAGAAGTTATAGACCAAAACAAATTGAATTAGGATTTATTCATAAATTACATTAACTATGTGTTTGGACTTAAAATATGTAAAAGATTCAACTAGTAGAAATCAATGTTGACTAGGAAAGAAAAACATTGCACGAGTTTAAACATAAGATTTTTGTAGATCATATGCTTTTTATATTTAATATTATATCATCCGCAAATGTAAAAATGAGATAAATTAATATTTGAATAGTTATTGTCAATTATTTAGTGATAATTAGTATCATGTTAATCAACTCATCCAAGCATCAAAGAAGCATGAAATGGACATTTCGGAGGAAAATTCCCAACCAATTCGCCTAAGCATTAAATCAAAATTTTCTTTCAAGGTCTAAGTTGAAGTCCAAATTCCCATGACAGCACTGAAAACTGGGTTTGAAGTCTCAATTTAGAATAGAACTCGTCGTGCATGTGACAGACAGATGTGGTTATTTCCTTAAAAGAGCAAAAACCAGATGCCAAAAGTGTATATAGCACAATGTGATAACTCACTCATATTCCCATGGCATTGACATGTAAATCTCCAGAAATGTATTTACATATGAATATAAACTGTTCTGAGGTAGGGGAACAGGGGGGAGAAGGTAAACAAAACATTATACTCCAAAAGCAGTGTGTAAAATAAACTAATAAACAACATAGTGAGACAATTCAAAGATAATTGAGGTAATGGAGAAAGGAAAAGGGGGAGAAGGAACTTGCTAAATTGAGTCATACTGTTTTCTCTCATTTTGAATAGATTGGAAAATTCGAGCAGCTGATTCGTTTGCAGATCTTCTATTGTGTGGGACAACTCGAATTACGCGTGTTTGGTCGGAGTCTGAAGGTTGAGGACCTTCCTCTACAAGCGGCGGAGCTACAGGGAAAAGTGAAAGTACATTGTGGCTTTCAGCAGTTCGATTGGCCTTATTTCCTTGCACTTTGCTAGTAGGACTACAGACAGGACTGCTTGCAGTACTTACTTGTACTTCACTCCTTTTGGGTGCTTGAGACTTGGCAGTTCGTGAAACAGTTTGATTTTCATCTCTATCTCTCTGTGTTGAAACATCATATGAAGTTTGATGCTGTATATTGGAGGCGGCCACACCTCCCGATAATTGATTTGGATCTCCTGTGTACCAGTTAACTTGATCAACAGCAAAACCTGACATACCCGGGTTCATGACTGGCATGCCATAAGGGGGGAAGAAGGAACCACCAACCATGGGAGTGGTAGGAAGGGCTCCAATTCCTTGATGAACAGAAGCTGGAAATCCATAGGATGGGTTCATCATTGGAGCCATTGGACCATAAGGTCCACATCCTCCATAAATAAATCCAGGCCCAGGGTAAGGCTTATAGATGAGTCCTTCAGAAGGAGACATTACAGGGACCAGCCAGTGATGTGCTGATGTCTGGTACCAACTGCTTAATTTATTATCAGAAGAAACAGAAATTGGTTGTGGATTTACTGAATAAGGCCCATTAGTTGAAGGCTGGCAATTAATTGGCTCAAGAGGAAGAGATGTCTTCCCAACAGCATTTTCTGCTGAACATTCCACATTGTGTTTTGGCTTCTTAGGGTCATCACTGGGCTGAAGTTGCACATGTGATTTGACAGTGTAGTCTGACCTAAGTTTCTTTGCAGGAAGAGGGCTTGGAGAAGAATTGTCCAGAAAGACACCATCTTCAAGTAATAGATGAGGTGATCCAGCAATTAACCGTTGGACCTGTTTGCGTCATAGATCAGTCATAGAGAGAGAGGTAAATCAATAATGTGAACCTCAGGGCACAAAGGCTGCTATCTGAAGAAACTAGATCAGTTTACCTTGATAAGTCTATGCAACTCGAATACTTGGACCTCAAACACTCTCTGTTGACTGCAGAGTAATAAAAGTTCAAAGAGTAAATCACCCAACATCATAAGTGAAATCAAACACCACATTTTGAAGTTGATAACAACAATTAATTCATAGCATTGAAACAGAATCAGCTCATAAACATATCGTTAAAGTAGTTGCCTGCACGTCACAACCTTAGCACAGAACTGACCATTTGCAAAATAGCTCAACTAGCCTGATTGGGGGAAACAACCTTAAATATTCTATTAACAATCTTGCTGCATACAGTTATTATCTACAAGATCTGAACTGATTTCAACATTCTAGGTAGCCTATTCAACCACAAGATTCTCTAACCTCCCAAAGTCATCACAACCTTAAAACTCCCTCCAATTAAATTTGCTGCCATCACAGCCATGATGCTCTCAATAAATGAAGGCAACCATACCTAGGAGGAGTATATGACATCTACGTACAATGCTTTTTAATGTGCAAGTATCGAATCACTTTCTTCAGGGATCTAGTTAATGTTTAGTACAAATGTGAAATGCTTAAAGGAATCAAACGCTCATGAATAATAATAGATAAAGATAAAGATAAAAAATCCTCATTTCCAATTCTTCCAATGGTAGACATGCTCCAAAACTGCCCTAATGCATCACAAAAAACAAAAAAAAAAAAACTCAACCCGTGATCAATGAACAGAAAAATCAGAGTTCTCAAACAGTCAACTAGGACTTCATGAATTAACCCCATCAGCAAGCAAATCAATAAAATGGAGACGTGATGCCCAGAATAAATGTAATATTCATTGGTAAAACAGAGTCTTTTTCTTTTTTCCCCTTGATTGAAAAGCATGGTAATAACAAGAAAAGCTAGCAAATATACTCTTCTTAAGTGCTGCACTCAGTTGTAGAAGGGAAAGATCTAAAAAGAACATTAATTTCTTCCATAAAATCGATTCTACTAAATCTAAAGAAGTTCTGTACTGTCAAAATATCCTCCCATGAATGCTCCTGCAATCCTTTGGATGCTCCATTTCTGCTCTCATCCCCCAAGTGCCATCAAAGGAAACTTTCCACGTGATTACAGAAAAAAGGAGACTGAGCAGTACCCAACCGAGACAGTCATACATTTACACGAAGCAGAATCCAATGGACAATGAATGATCAGATAATCAGTTGTCTCGGAGGTTGCCCAGCACAAAGTAACTGTATGCACATTGCATAGTCCCTGCTAAAAGACGATCCAGTAGCCATGTCAAAATATTATTGAAGGCCAAAGATTCACTTAAAAGGGAACCTGAGATTATGAGCTCTTACCTTTACTAGGGCATAAAGTGATTCGTCATTCAAATATATCTACTTCTATACTTCCAACTTTAGTACTTGAGCACTTAATTAAATGAAAGAACGATGTGAGCACAAAAAATCACAAGCAATTAGACAGAAATGAAATAGTTCATTGAAAGGAAGTGCTGGTACTTGAAATCCATATCATCATCTAAATTCTCCACAGATTCAAATAATTTTCAATTTCTACATCAGTTATATAATAATCATGACATTCAGATGCATCACCCCAGGGAAACAGAAAAGACACCTACAATAGCAAGCAACTTACTTGATAATTGCTCTTCTGGCTTTCCAGAAATGTTTTTGACCTATTATTCCTACAACGTCATCCGGACAGATTTCCGAGCCAGAAAGTGAGTCAACCATTGAATTCTCGGAGACAATGTCACTTTTGTCTGCATTTCCCACCTGCATGGAACTATAAGTCCTTCCTACATGATTCTCAACATTGTCAACAGGAACAGTCAACCTCTCATTCTTTAATGAAGAATGAGTGTCCACTCTCGAGCAGGGAACGCTGTCAACCTCCCCAAATCTTGTAGGCTCAACTACATCAACGACACATCCACTCTCATCCAATTGAATATTGGATCTTGAATGTCGATGAAGCCGATCATCGCTGTCTTGCAATTTGTCAAATCTGGTATTGGATTTATCTTGAAATATTTGATCTTTAGATATATTGGTTTCTTTCTGGAATCCATCAGTATCTCCTCTGTCCGATAAATTTGTTGTGGACTTTCTAGGATGAACCCTACTTTTTTCATTCACCTTCTTCCCATTTGTTACTTGTCTTGAGTGGGCACTAGAGGATGTAAGATCAAGATCATTTTGACCTTTCTCATAACCAGCTTGCAAAATTGTAGAACAATCAGAATGTTTTGGTCCAGGAGAAGACAATTTTTCCTTGTGGTCACTATATTGAACTCCACTTTTACCCATCCTCGATTGGTCGTATACCGGTACCATGAAATCATCTTCATCTTCTGCTTCTGTTGTGTGCTGACTCTGCTCAGGCTGAACCAATGGAGGATTCTCATTTACTTCACCAGATGGAAGAGCTTGAGTATTTCCGACCTGACTAGTAGATGTTGGTGATGACAGATTTAATGGCAGGTGCAGATTTCCATCGGCTCCTGTACCCTGAAAAGATTTTCATTTGGGGTGTTAAAAGCACCATTTTCTGAACAATCAAACTCTCATGGTTCTAGTAGCTCCTTATATGCGAACACAAATTTTCACTAATCTAAGTAATCCGTCTGTATGGGAAAAAATAAAACCATTGAACTCGAGTTTGCAATGATTAGTCTGATACAAGATTGTTAGCTAGGAACTAAATAAACTAGGAGAAGGGAATAACAATTAGGCAACAATAAACTTACAAAATAACCGGTGTATTTCATGCTCCAGCAATAAACAAACATCAATCCAAATGATCACAGTTAAAAAGTAGCATATCAGACTATTGAAATTGGTATCCTTCGATGGTCCGTTCACTACATATAAATTCAAGAATATGTTGTGAACTTCCCCAGATCCCACATCAAATAAAACTATTAAAAAGCTCAGATACAAAAGTTAATTTTCAAACATATCAAACACAAACTACTATCTACCTGGCTTGAGGATGGTATGGCAACTGGTTTACTGGAGATGTTTGTCTTGAGAGGTAGAACCCCGGGACTCGAACGTTTGGATGGCACAGTGAACTGTTCATAGAGGGCCATCTTATTCCTTGGAGGCGCTCTTGGCCAACCTTTCTCGGTATCATTAACATGGAGCCTAGGAAACATAGGTTCCATCGTCTTCTCGTCATCCTTTCCTCTCTTCATTGTTTCGTTTCCCAAATTCAACCCAAAGTAAGGTTACAAAGAGATGTATTCCCACTCATTTTGACCTCCAAAACCAAAGACAAACTTCAAGGAGCTAGAAATTAACCTCTCAAGTCAATAAAGTCTATAAAGTAGTCTAACTTGATTCAAACCCACAAGTTATCGTCCTGAAATCAGCTCGGAAATATGCAAGGCAAGCCCCCCCAGAAACGAGCTCAAAGTCTAGAAGATTTCCTAAAACCAAGCTATCATAGCCCAAAATACAAATAACCCAAGTGATGAAATTGAAGTCGGTTTCTTGTATGTATGAAGAACGAACACCAACAACAATAACAACAACAACAACTTACCCGGAATTCAAATCCAATCCGATCGAATTGAGGTGGAGCTTCAATCAGACGGAAATGGATGGAGAAAGAAAGCAAAAGGTTATGAATCGTTGAAGAGAGTGAGAAGAAACGATGAAAGAGGAGAAATCGATAAGAGAACAAGGGAATCGGGAAGAAAGAGAAGGAAGAAGAAGGGGTAAGGATTAATTCATGGATTTCTCTAAAATCATAGGAGTCAAGAAGAGAGAAAAAGGGGCAAAAGTGCGAAGGAGTGGGGCCTATTAGGATTGAGCTAGAAGATCCTTTTAGATATAAACCATGATCTCCGTTTTCTACCAAACCCAATACTTAGGTAAAATATAATTCGATAAATACTTCACCCAAATTCCTACATCATTTTTTTATTATTATTCTTTTTTTTTAAATCAACATTCTTTTCTTCACATTGGAAATTCTGCTCAAACTATTTACAAATTTGAATGTTTTTGTTTCAAATTCAATATTAACGTTTTAAAAATTTTAAATTTTGTTATGTTACCTGAAAATTTATATATTGAATCTCTAGACCGATGGTAAATATAATTTTAATTTTTTGAAACTCAATAAAAAAAGAGAGTATATATTTCATATTTCATTTTTCTTTTTTTTTGGTTTGAAAATGCTTATTCTCTACGCATCAACTTTTTAAAACAACTTTTAAAGACATTAAAATATTTCTAAGCATCTTACTCAAAAATTAAAAATAATAATAATATTCATTTTGATAGTATCTTATAATACATGAGAATCATGAAAAATACTTTCCTTAATTATTAATTATTAATTATTAATTATTAATTATTATTAAATTTGTTTTGATAATTATATATATATATATATATATATATATATATAATTTTAGAAGTCAAATGAAAATTAATTACATGAGTTATTTATAGATTTTTAACTAAAAAAGTTAGATATTTTTCACGACTGAGAGATATTTTCACGAGTTTCAAGTAACAAGGAAAAAATATCTTCTAATAATTTAAGTCTTCTTCTTTTTCTTTTCTTCTTTTTCTCTTTTTTACATCTCATTACTGAATTCAAGGTTTACGTAAAATATAATAAATTGGTAATATTGAATTTCATTCATGATTTCATGTGAAACATAGATCATAAATAAATAGATCCAACCCCTTATTTATTAATGGTGATGAAGAAAAGTGAAAACAATTTAATTTTGTAAGTAACGTTAACAAACTTTTAAATGTGGGAGTTTTGATTTTAGTTTTCATAAGTATATATATGGGATTTGAACTATAGACATTGTATGATTGCTATCGTTAGTATATTTGAACGTTCTTTAAGCTTAAACTCTTATTAACAAATTAGACGATCATTTTACAATATAATAAAAGTATTGATCATATGTTTTATGTTGATGTTTAATCCATGAAAAATGTATAAATATTATGATAATTATAATTGGTGGCAATTTTAAGAATAATAATTAAATATATATAGCAGCATTTATAAAAAATATAGCAAAATCTATCACTTCATAAACTTTTATATCAGTGACAAACCTGTATTTGCAACATGATCTATTAGACTTATATGATTGATAAACTTTAATAAATTTCGCTAGATTTGCAAATATGTTACTATATATTTAATTATTTTAAATTTAATTGCTATATTTGTAACTATAATTTGAAATCTAAAATATCAATATCGTGGATGGACGTACCATTAAAAATACATATATTTTCATCAACAACGAAAAACTTTGAATTTATGAAAAAACTTAAATTATATTTATTGTTCTTGAAAAGTAAATGATATTTTACTATTTGATTAATATTTATAAAATATAACAATACATAATTCTTTAATTTACAAATTACAAAGAATACATTTGAATATATGGAATAATATATTTAATCCAAAGCTGAATTTATCGTCACATTGGCTGAGCCACTGAGGTAAAAATATCTTTTTTAAATTAAAGCCAATAACGTAGATATAAATTCCAACGGTTTCTTATCAATCCAATGGCAGACGAACTTTCGATCTTCACCGTCCTTTATCTCCTTAGGCATCTGGACTCCCGCCCTCCACGTAATACCTTGTTCAATTTTAGTTGCCACGTGGAATCTACTATCCGTACTCGGTGTCTCACAGCTGGCAGCAGCAAAATACTGATTTTTAAATACCTATTTTAATGGCTAATTTGAAAAATATAGTAAATAAATAAACAAAGGATTCCAAATATATTGATAATATTATCACTAAGAATAATGAGGATAAATTAAATAAGGTTTAATGATAATAGATAAGTTGTGATTGGATTTAGTCAAAAGAAAAAAAAAAAAAAAGTTGTGATGGCAAGAAAATGACAACTAATAAAGAAATATATCCGTAGTATTTATCTAATCTTGATGCCTATTGGTACATGTCATCATTTGGTCATATAATAAAGAGAAAAGATAAAAATTAGATTATTGTTGTTTTTTAAAAAAAAACAATAAAATAAGACTTGTGAGTTTAGTCAATAAATAAAATTAGTCAAATAATAATAATAATAAACAATAGATATTGATAAATTAATAATATATTAATATCGTTATTGAAATTAATCCTAAATGAATTATTTCTTTTATTGACGTAATAATATTGTGTTGAGTGTTTGACATATAAAATGAAGTATTTATGTTTATTTTCTTGGTTTCTACCAATGAGTTGTCTATTGCTATTGAATAATTGTGTTGTAAAAATCATAAACAAGTACCTATAAATAATTTAATAATATATTTTTGAAAAAAAAATTATGATTTTTAATTTTTAAAACAATTAAGAAAAATCATAACATCACGTTTTAAATATGTTATTTCATAAAAATATTGATATATTTACTAATAACTTTTGAAATACTCTTAAACTTTATTTTTAAAAAAGTTATTCAAATAGTTTTAATAAATATGAATTTTTTAAAAAAATTCTCTCTCTAAGTAATCCAAATATATGCTTAGAATACTTAATGAATTAAAAATTATCATTTTCCTTTCATTTGTGAGGAAAAAATTTGGCACGTCGTTATATAATATATCATTGTTATTTTATGGGTCATGTGTAATGATTCATTGTTGTTTTTTTTTTTTTATCAAACAAATGGAAGTACTATGAATATTTTTAATACTATTGTCGTGAAACTATAAATTTTTTCAAATAAAACTTAATATTGAGTTGATCGATATAGTTATCATTGGGGTTTTACTTGTGAATGGGGACCTAATTTTAGTTTTTTATTTTATATAGTTATAAAATTTTGATTGAGTTACATTTTTCAAAAGACAAAATTGATTGAAATGCATCATTTTCACAAACTTTGTTGTGAAAAAATATGTGTTGAGCAAGAAATTTTGATCAATTAAATTATGCTACATCATCACACTAAATATGGTCCAATAAACAAATAGGCTCAAGCCAAAGTCAAAGAAACGGATGGGCCCAAGTCCAAGCCCAACTCGCAAATGGGCTCAAGTCCAAGCTCAACAAACAAATGGATCCAAGTCCAAGCCCACAAAGCAAATGAGTCAAAGCTCACCTAAAGCTCATAAAATTGATCTATAAATAGAGATCCTTGTCATTCATTTTTGAGGTCTTTGGTTGAAGGAAAAATTGAAGCTCGTATCAACCTCGAGATCAACAACTTCTGAAAGATTGAAGACTTGGAAGATTAAACTTTCCTTGGATTCCATAAGATCGAAGTTCAAATCGACTTGCAACTACAACATTCTGAAGACCGAAGATCAAGAAGTTCTAAGTTTTTAACTTGTATTCAAGAGAAAGCATCAAATGAGTAATTACTATAGATTGTATTCACAATATTCATCAATATATCAAAGTTCAATTCCACGAATTACATTTTTTCGAAATCTCATGTGAACAATATGATAAATCAGAAAAGAAGGTTCTGATATAAAAAAAAAACAAACACACAAAAAATTCCAAGCATTACCAAATTACATTGCAATACAACCAACACATTTATTGTTAGAGAACCCGTAGAAAACCTCATCAATAGCCCAATACGAGTGTCTTAACCCACTTGTCCACAATAACAAGTTAACTTTACAAGGACATAAGTTTAATAAACTCTTTGACATAATCAACCAGAATCGCAATCGAAACACCATATAGTTATGCAAGCATCGTAACACCCATATATAAGATCACGTTTTGATTATTGCACACACAAATTCACTAATGGCCCAAGTCGAACACGCATTATTGGTACAAAAAACCAAAACAAAAAAAACAATGAAAAATTGTATAGGATAGCATTTTAAGAATATGATATAGTAATTATAGAGCATTGTTTTAAAATTTTGCAAATATGGCAAAATGTTCACTTATCCATCTTAAATTTGTTATTATTCATAAACTACCATTCAATAACTTATTTATCTTCCTCTTTTCAATGTCCTACTCGTTATTTATTTATTTTTTCACTTTTTAAGGCACTAATTATTTGTTTATTTTTATACTATAAAAATTATTTATTCTTTCGGTCTTAATCTTAATTTTAAAATATCAATAGTACAATAATTGCAATATGAAATATAATATAATGGTTGTTGATCGGACTAATTTAACTTTATTTGTGATTTTTTTTACTTTTTTCGATGTGTATTTTGAGTTGAATCTAATTTCAAATAATTTTGTTTTATTTTTTTACATTAATTTTTTGGTTTTACTTTGTCTCAGTTTAGTATATAAGTGTTGTGATATACTTATATTATATGTATTAGTTGGTTAATATACTTACTACGTGATTTTTCATTTTTTCAAATTTTATACAGTTCATTAAAGTGTTATTAAGTATATGAATGGTGTAACTCAGTGTATCATTATCAAGTATACCAACAATATATTGTTAAAGCATATCAGTAAAGTAAATCATTATCAAGTATATGAATCAAGTTTACAAGTGTATATCAATAGTATCTCAAGTGTATAAGTAGAACTTTAAGCATATCAAGTGCATTTGATCAATCAATTGTAAGTGAAGAATACTAAATGTAATATGCAGTGTATCAAACATATATTAGTAATGTTTCAGGTGTCTACCAAAAAATATCGAGTGTATCAAAGAGTATCGGGTGCATAAAGTGTATCAATCAAATGTATCAGGTGTATCAAGGGATGTATTAGGTGTATCAGAGACGTGTATAAAGTGTATCAAACGTATATTAGTAATTAGAGCATTTGTGACATTTTACCTCTTGATGTATGGGCTGAGCTTCGTTTTTGTCATTTTCGCAAATAATAAAGTGTGTGTGCTATGGACTTAATTATTACAACTTATTTTGCCATTTTTGCAAGTGCTCCAAAAATAATAGCCCAAAAAATTGTACCCATCTTGTTTCTCCACAGCACATTGCTCCCTTGAACTCTTGGGACAAACCAAACAAGTCGCAAAAAAACTTTTTTGAACGTAAGATATGAGCTGAATAAACGATATCAAATAGTGTCTTCCGATTATAAATTTGAAAAATTAACTAACAAAAGACTTCCATACAAAAAATAAAAATAAAAATACTAAGAAGAGAAGAATCTAACATTAACCATTTAAAAATTCAATTATTACTATGTAGAATACGTTTGTTATTTATTAATTTTTTGAAAAATATGAGTCAGCAGAAAGTATTATAGATTGAATTTGTTAGTTACCCTAATGTGCAATATCGACAAATATTCATTACCAAATTTAGATTCCAAGTAATTAAGAGCAATAAGTTCGAAGAGAAAATCGAATGATTCGCTCAAATGGCGAACACTCCTCCTCCTCACCAGACGTGTATTCCTCTGCCTTCGGACTCAGGTCACTCTCTATTTCCCCTTTCTTGCCTTCTTTCGGATTGGACTTCCATTTTCATTCATCATCAATTTCATTTTGTTTTGATCTGTCTTTCTTCCTCTTAATCCATACTTCCTTGTTTCAACTTCTGCCTTTTGGATTGACGTCCAATTCTCCGTAGCCTAGGATGACGTTGTTTTCTCTCTTGTCCAAGCTTTAATTTCTGTTTGTTTGCCCAATGAGGAATCGCGGAATAAACTCGATTGATGTTGGAAACTGATTTTTGATGCAACAGAATCACAATGATGTAATTACCCTTGGTTAGAGTAGAAGAATTTTTTCCGAATTTTTTATAGACATACCGCTCTTTATGTCACTTCGTTTTAGTTTCAGCTCATGCGGATAGGTTTCGGTTTTCTTCATTGCTTTTGCCGCGTATGGTTTCCTGATTGCTTTACCCGCGCATGTTCCATCGAGAATTTTAGTTATTATGTTCATTTTAAATTTGAGATGATGGAATGTTTTCTATGGTTGATATTTTGCGCGCTGTTTAATGTTAAATGGAACAGTAGAAGAGCTTAATGACCATTCGTTCCTCAGCTTCTGTGTTCATATTTTCATTTCGCTTGAAGATTTTTTTGTCATCTTCCAATGATTTCCATTTCGTGTGGGTGTTAGGTGAAAATCAGACCGATCCTGAAGCCAACGCAACCTTGGTTCCTATACATATTGTTACTCATGTATCTCAGCTGCCTAAAGAATTTGTTGAACCATCACCTGAAAAGCCTTTGGTAGTTGGCTTTGATTGTGAAGGTGTTGACCTGTGTCGCCATGGAAACCTATGTGTCATGCAGGTAAATAAAATGCTAAGAACAAATCAAAGTTTTACCATCCTTGTGGAGAGTAATAAATTTTAGGGCAGAGGCGTGTGTGTTAGTTAACCTCTTAACTAAGGGAGTCGGTGGTTCTAATTTATAATTTCAATTTTTCTAATCATCTGGTGATATAGTCAATTGAATCAATTCATAGTCCAAGTTGCGGCCTTGCAAGAGAATGACTAATGTCTAATAGTCTAATAGTCTAATATTCTATTAGAAAACAGTGATCGAATTAGTTGAATTTATCTTTTCATCTATGTTCATTTATTGGCAGATTGCATTTCCAGATGCTGTATATCTGGTTGATGCTGTTCAGGGAGGAGAGGAGCTTGTGAAAGTCTGTAAGCCTGCTCTTGAGTCCAAAAATGTCACAAAAGTTATTCATGATTGCAAACGAGATAGCGAGGTCTCTTTTGGACTCTGTTTTCACCATGGAATGCCGTCACAGAGACATGACATGTTTTAGCTAATATTTACTCTACTTTTCCTCCCTCTGTAGGCATTGTACTTTCAGTTTGGTATCAAGTTGAACAACGTTATCGATACACAGGTGATTATCAATTGTGAGAAGCCTGACACTCTTCACTTGTTTACACCATTTTATCATGCATTATATTTTATCTTATTTTAGAGTGCTTAGCCACTTAGCATGCCAATATAATGTTACTAAAGCATAAGTATTTTTTGTATTTTTCATCTTCTACGTTTCATTATTGAACTGAAACTGCAATATAAGGCCATATCAGGAGAATGGATCTTACTAATCCACAGACCATGCTCCCATTGTTTCTAATCTAGGTTCCTTGAAGTTCTCATGATGTTAATTTTTTTTCATCTATTTTGCACCTGTATGGTTTGAATCTACAATCTGAAGCGTTATTATAATTTTTCAAGTATACATAATCATTATGAAGGTTTATGTGAATATATTCTCTCAGTAAACTCTAGTTTAGCTTATTATGGGATTATTAAATTATTGGAATCTGCTATCTTGTAATTTTTAAGGTTGAAAGTATGCATATATTCAAAAAGAAGAGAGAAAGGGAGAGTGTGGTTATCTTGTGACTTTTCAAATGCCACTAAAGAGTTTGCTTATTGATTTAAAAAAGTGATCTAAACAATTTATTTTAAGTTTGAGCTACCTTGTAATTGCTTTGGGGTTAAGCTGCAATATGGAGGAAGGCTGAGTTATTTGGACCTTCCTGCTTTAATTTTCAATTGTATTACTTGATTCAGATTGCATATTCACTTTTAGAGGAGCAAGAGGGACGGACAAAGACACCAGATAACTATATCTCATTTGTTAGTCTTCTTGCAGATTCACGTTATTGTGGTATTATTTTAATCCTAGTACCTAGATATTCTACATTTTTTATCATGGAAATTTATGCATATTTTAATTTTTTGGATAAAATCACCTACTCACTCAAAAGTATTAACTGATAATTGCTTATTAAAAGGCAGCAAAGCTTGATTTATTGCTTGGCATCTTCATCTAAAGACAATCCCATATTTCCTACGTATTATGATGGTGGTGTTTCCATGAGCTGCATGGTTGAGGAATAGTGATCCACACAAGTGAATGAATACCTTAAAGTTTATTTCATGCTAAAAAATACAGAAGGCTGCCACTGGAAAATGGGAAGCACGCCTTTCCACCTAAAAAAAAACTATTACAAGAACTAAAAGAAAGGAAAATACCCAACTAAAGACTATTTCACAACCAAAGAGAGAACAAGATTGGCAGGATAAGGCTAAGAAAATCAAGTTGTGCCTAGTCAAATAGATTATCAACCAGAAGAACCTCCTGCTTGAATAGGGAAAAAGAGTAGAAAATTGAAATTGAAAGGCATAAGACTTTTTCTTACTTTTGTTACTCTTCTCTTGCTACTGAAAATGTGCTGCTTGGTTTCTCAATGTAGAATATAGGCTGCTGGAACTTCAGTGCAATGTTCTTGTAAATCCTTGCTGAATCTCTTGTTTGATAATTTATGAGAACAAACTTTGGTGCAGTTTTCAAAGTAAAAGTGCCTTAATATGTGGCCTTTTACTGGATGACCTTTTCAAATACGAATGCTAGTGACTGGATTAAATAAGGAACCATAATTTGCAATTGCAAATTTGCAACCTCAGAGATATGTTATTGCCAGATGACGGATATCCTTCGCATTCATTCTGTCCTATCTTCCACAATATGACAGTTTCTTGGTCTTTCTTCAGCATGTTGGAGTTGCTTGTGGGGATGGCAGATTTTATAGTTCAAATTGTAGGTGTGTAAGATTTGAAAGTGTCGAGAGTTTTATTTTTTGGTGAAAAAGGTAAAAGCCTTTTTTCTGATTAGACGTATAGGAAAAAACTTTTTAAGAGTGTTTCTAGCTCGTTTGACTCCGTATCACTTCCTCATACCTTGTGTTTGATTTTTTTTTTTTTTCTCATTTCCCTTCTACTTTTTTATTTGAAGTAAAGGGAACATTAAATTCCTCTTCGCGTGTATTTCTTTTTTTTTCTTTACTATTTGTACGTAGGATATAAATTGTTTGGCTTGCTAATTGAATTATCAGAATTTTCTGAAAACTGCAGTATAGAATCTACGTCAAATTCTTATTATCACTGGTGAAATTGATAAGCTTTTGTTATATGAAATGCGTTTGCCTTTATTTTAAGACTTAATATGTTTTGCTGCTAATGCAGCCAGTGTGCCATTTATTCTGACTAACCAATATGTAATCCTCACGCTTAAATGTAGGTGTATCATATGTGGAGAAGGAAGAGGTCCGGCTCTTACTTAGAAAGGTTAGTTTTGTCAAAGTTTTTATTGCTGTGGAGAACATTGTATCTAGGCAAGAATTTCTGTGGTTCTACATATTAAACATTGTTTTTCGTGATGGGGTGCTTTGTTGGTCAGATGTGCTTGATTCATAAATGTAATAGTCTTATTTTGGAGTAGCACAAGTATAAATATAACGTAGAGACATCTCAAGTCTTTTTAGTCAACAAAAATGACATGTAAACAAAGATAATTAATATGCAAGTATAGTATAATTATGACCGTAACATGATAAGACGCAAAATGTCATCTTATCATAATATTAATATGCAGGTATAATATAAGTGTTCCACAAGTTTCATGTATCTTTGCATAAAACCGAAATTCTAAGTTTATATTTTACAGGACCCCAAGTTTTGGACCTATAGACCAATGTCTGAATTAATGGTCCGTGCAGCTGCGGATGATGTACGCTTTCTGCTTTACATCTATCACAAGATGATGGAGAAATTGAATCATCGATCACTGTGGTATCTTGCAGTGCGTGGTGCTTTGTACTGTCGCTGTTTTTGCATCAGTGATAATGGATATGCCGACTGGCCTCCTCTCCCTTCCATTCCAGGTTTTCTTTAAGAACACACCTTGTTTATTATTTCCATATAATTGGAATAATACTAAATTGAACGCTCTATATGTTAAGTTGATTAAATATAATTGCACACTTTTCAACATGTACAGTTGCTCACAATGGTTTCCCCGTAGTTTTTCCTTATTGTTGGCTTCTTCTATGTTATGATAACACCATTGATATTGGGTTCAAAATTTAAAAAGGCCATTTAGCTATGTGAGAAACGTTGGCTTACCGTGTTTCCATTCAATTATCCAAGTACTGCTGGAATCTTCTCTGAACATCAAATATGTTAAAATTTCATTAATGTTTTATTATATGTTTAAGGGTTATTACTTCTTATAGACCATGTTTCATTTCAGATCTTTAAAGAAAAAGAAAAAAGACACAACTTTTCTAAATTTGATGCGTCTAAAACCTTTTGTTTCATGCTCAATTGATCATTTATATTGGCTTCACATGTTTTTTCAGATAACCTTGTAAAAGAGGGAAATGCTCCTGAAGAAGAAATTCTTTCAGTCTTAGATGTTCCTCATGGAATGATGGGTCGCGTAATTGGTAGGAGGGGAGCCTCAATTTTGTCAATAAAGGAATCTTGCAAGTAATTCCTTACCGCCAACATCCTTTCAACTTCATTTATATCTTTTAGGCTAAAAACAAAAAATCATTTCCATTGTTTCTCACCCACCTTGGATTTTTTTTTTTTAATTTATAAATGCAGTGCGGAAATTCTCATTGGCGGTGCTAAGGGCCCACCAGACAAGGTTAGTCCCTTCTCATCACTTCAGAACAAAATACTATAAAGCCTAAAATTTTTGATGCTGTTCTTTAAAATTTCCTGGGAAGATAAGATAGATTAGTTCCTGCATTCTTCCCCATTTGCTTCAAATCCCACAGCCTAGACTAAAACTCAACTACTCTTTTCAAGTTCTTCGTTCCACAAACAAACAAACAAATAGGGCTCATTCTCCTTGCTTCGAAGTTTCGAATATCAGCCAAAAAGCTGTTGAATATTGATGGATATTGAAAGTTAGTGTTGTTTTATGTAGGTACTCATCATCGGATCGGTGAGACAGGTGAGGAAGGCAGAAGCTATGCTAAGAGGAAGGATGCTTGAAATATGATTGAATGAAAAAGAGGAAAAAAGGAAGAAAGAATAAAAAAAAAAAAAAAAAAGGAAAGAAAGAAAGAAAGAAAGAAAATGAAAAAGAAAAAACTGTGTGATTGTGATGAAAATGAACTGAAAATTGAAACACTATGGTGTTTATGTATCTGGAAGAATGGATAGGGGAGGAGCCAAAATGAGGGGTTTCAAGCTGGGGATTACTTTACATATACTCTACTAAACTAACTCAATCGTATCGTATCCTATCGTATCTCATCTCTCTATGTAGGTGGATGCACTTATCTTTATATCAAAACAAATAAAATACAAACCTAAGTAATTAATATACAAATATATAAGTGAAGCACAGATAAATATAATCAATTAAGGTTAATCATTGATTCGCTTCAGCTATGTGTTTCACTCTCAATAAGCTATTATACTTTTTTAAACCATATATATATATATATATATATATATATATATATATATATATATTTATATATATATTATAATGGAAAGTTGTAGCATATGACATCGGTTTTGATTATGATAGTTTTGTCTGAGTTTTAGGTTGATATTTGGGTTTTGATTTATACTGTTTGTTATCTGAGTAATGAAGTTTTGTATCAGTCGAATTATTAACGAGGAAATTTTACTTTTTCAAATCCTTTTTTATGCAGTCCAAAACTTGAGTTTGTGATCGTTAAAAACGTACTTTCATATTAGTTCGAAGATGGGATTTTCAAATAAGCAAAATGGAAAGGATTGGAATAAGTTTTTTTTTTCCTTTTTCTTTTTGTATTTAAATAATAATAAGAAACATTTGAATTATTTAAGGTAAAATGTACTTTTGGTCGTGTTGTCTATTTGTTATCTGGAGTTTAAAAAAGCAGCATGAAAAATAGTTTTAAATGATCTTTTTGTTCGAGTGACCATTAGTTTACTAACGGAAATTTTTTCATTAAAATAACAATTTTTCTTTTCTCTTGTCTTTCTTCTTTCAGCTTCCCATCTCAAATATTTCTTCTTCACGTGGTTTCTTCCCCATGTAGATTTTCGACTAGTACTCTTTTTGTTGTCTGTTTAGTTCATTACTCTCTTATTATTGTTCACCAGAGATGGAATACATTCCCTTAGATACGAACAAGAAACAAAACAAGAATTTGTTTTTCTTGTTCCATGTTTTAGGAGAAAACTAGTAAGGAGTGTAGAAGAGAAGACGCAATGTTAATTAATAAATAAAGCCCAATTTCATTTTTCAAACCTCGAAGACTAAAATGTTACTTTTGAGATCTCCAAAAATGCATTTTAGCCAATTATTTACAACCACGGTTTTGCTTTTGAGACAGAATGTGAAGATGTTCTATTCTGAAGCATTCATGAATAGAGTAAATTTCACTTAAGATGTGAACAGAAGTAGAGTTTTTCTTGATAGAGAAATTGTCATTCCTTCACTAACAGAAACTCAGTAGTAATTAAAGAAAGGGAGCAACCATTTTTATAATTATTCAAGGCAAATTTCCTCGAATCAAATTAATAATATGTGGCGTTTATGCAAAAGCCACTCAACTCATTGCACCCAAAAGGCTCAAAGGTTTTCCCCCACACGCACTTTGAAGATTAACAGGAAGAAGACAAAAGAAAAGAGGCAGAGGGCTGAAACCCTAAACAATTTTACTTCTGGAAACCACCAAATTGGTATTGTTGACCAGAAAGTTGCGAAAAGAAATCGTCTCCAAGAGCCTGCGATCCTGTCCTACCAAGACCAGACCCTGCACCCATTGCTTGCCCCATGTGATAAGTGGGTGCTGGTCCTTTCTCTCTCTCGTCTGAGAAATCGCTTAGTCCCCCCACCACACCCACGTCTACCAGGGAAACCTTCTTGGCTGCAATGCAATGCAAAGCAAAAGCAAGTTTTGTGTTAAGGGGGTGGTGGTTGCATTAAAACAAACCAAAAGTTGCCTTTGTGGAGTAATAAATTAAGAGAATCTATCAACCATTTCTCATGAGCTTTCATGGAGTAATAAAAATGTCAAATACATTAAAAGTGTCTATAAAATTGATTTCAATTTTATGTTTAATGGATTCATGCGTTATAAAAATGTCAAATACATACATCCAGGAGGCATACTCAACCTAAATTAGATGGAAAATTAAATTCTGTATCTAATGGGACATCAAAGCATCGAAACAGATTGAAAGTTTAGAGACTTAATCACATAATCAAAAGTTGAGGGACTTTTTACATATTTTAAAGTGAGACCTATTCGACACAAAGTTTACGATGACTTATGACTAATTCTGTAATAACCTTTGCTTCGACCACAACGTAATATATTTAATTCAGCCCCCACCCATTAGCATGCTTCTATTCCAGAGATCAATCTCAGAACAAAATAACAATAAAGTACATTCTATTCCTAAATATTGTCTACGAAATGTCTAAATTAGCTCAAGAAGAAAGGAAAAAAGGGGGAATGAAGAACAGGGTTAGTAAAAAGGATTGTGATAGAGAGTTAAGATAGACTTACGAGCAGAGATATTAAGATCAATCAACCCTCGACTAAGTGAATCCGCCCAAATCCCAGATTTGACCTGGAAAGTATTCTTCTTGGCTGGAGCTATTGAACTGTTGATAGATTTTCCATCTAAATTATTAGATGGGCCACCAACAGGACTCTGAGAAGGCTGTGATGACACTGGTTCGGAATGCGAAGATGGTGCACCAAAAAGGTCTGATCCATCAAAAGAGTTAAGTGGAAGAGCAGCAAATGGATCCAAAGCTTTACTGTCCCTTGCTGCACTAGCAAAGTTGGTTTCTGTTTTTAAAACTGGCTCAGGAGAGGCAAATAAGTCAACCGGTGCAGAAACTGAAGCAGGTTGTGAAGCTTTAATGTCTCTTGCTGCACTCACAAAGTTAGTTTCTGTTTCGACAACCGGCTCAGAAGAGGCAAAAAAGTCAATCGTTGAAGAATCTGAAGTGGGTTGTGAAGCTTTGCTGTCTCTTGCTGCACTAGCAAAGTTGGTTCCTGTTTGTACAACTGGCTCCGGAGAGGAAAAAAATTCGACTGTTGCAGACACTGAAGCAGGTTGTGAAGCGAACAAATCAACCTCTGTAGTCTGTAAAGAGGGTAAGAAACTTCTTTTTAAGAAAAAAGAGAAAAAATTAATGATCAGAAGGAGGAACTTATGGAGTCACTTTCATGAATAGAATTTTTTGATGAGATAATGCTTATACTTTCCATGAATCAAATACTTTTGACGAAATAATGAATAGGAGTAAAACAACTACATCAATTTTAGAACATAAAAATGCCTTTTGATAGATAAAAATAAAACGCACTACTATTAGAGCAGGCTAAGCAAAACTGACAGCCTTTCAGCGTAATTCCACAAAATAGATCTTGAACATAATCCAGGCCAAAAAAATAACAGCCAGTAGCCACTCAAGTTCTCGGCAAGCCAACACAAAAACATCAGATATTCTAAGGGCAGACCACCCCTGAGCGGCGAGGGGCACGAAAGAAACAGGTGGTCTAAATTCTCAAGCTTCTGTAGGCAAGAGAACCCAATTTTTACATCTTCGAAAAATCTGCTGCTCATCTTATGATAGACCATAATTTTTTTTACTTGGGGCATTTGAACCTCCAAACAGCGTTGATGAGTGGCGCTTAGTGGAAAATTAACCCCCCCCCCCCACAAAAAAAGAAAAAAGAAAAAAACCAACCTACGATTTCTAAGGAACCCTCATGGTCTTCGACCACAATAGTTTCCTCTGCCTCAACTTTTGTCTCCAAAACCCTTATGCTCTTGGTGATTTTCCTATTTTTCTTCTTGGCTACCGCACTACCTTTGGCCAAAATTGGGGAGTTCATTTTTTTTGTTGTGCGTGCGCGCGCGGTGGGGGTGGGGGGGGGGGGTTGGGGGTGTTAGTTACTGAAAGATTAGATTTCGATGACACATGTGAGAATTTCCAAAAGATTAGGAAGAAATGCAAGTGCAATAGAACAGGAGCCATGGAATATTTTGAGCTAAATGTTATAATATTCATGAAATGTTTCTTTTACCAAAAAGAATAATAAATAAATGTTATAGATATTATTCTTGAAACAAAAAGCAAATTTTTATCTTAGCTAAATGCAAGTAAGTGAATATTGCCGTAACCAAAAGAATTTGTTTCTTCTCCTTATCTATAGAAGCACATTGTGGAATTTAATGGCACTACTGAAAATCCTAAATTATAGCGAACCTTTAATGGGGAATTGGGTTCCTTTTCCACTTGCGTTGGAGCTGATACAAAAGTAGCATCTGCAAACAGATCAACCTCAGGAGAACTGGTGTCCGGCTTTCCAGGAGGAGCAAGAGCTGGGCCATCCATGAAATCTCCAAGTAAACTCTCTCCAAAAAGATCCACCCCATTGGGGCTTGGTGCAGCAGCTTCTGTCAAAAGGTTTAACTCATAATGAGAAAATTCCCTTATTCATTTGGTTTTCTAGTTTAGGCTTTTTATGGCTTTTTATGGCTTAACATGGGCTAACTAATTTAATCATCAAGAATATTTCATTTTTCTACTAAGGGTAATTTTGATTGTAGATCACAAGCTCTCTTTTGAAATTTATTATTTATTACTGGTACAGTTTACTTTACCCCTCCAATTCTCAATTTCAGGATCTTCCCCTTAAATGAAATGAATAAGGAAGAAGTATTTTTACTCATCTATGGCAACATCCATGAAGTGATATCTCACCACGACGACAATATTAGTTTTTTTCTCTAGTATCTTGTTAGAGTCTTCAACTAGACTACGCTTGTTATCAGCTAATTAGGAAAATTTTAGTTGGCTTTTTAGTCAATACCAAGAGAAATAGTTTGACACAACACATTTCAGAGTAACGGACATATATTGACAATACAAGAGAAGCCTCTGAAACTTTCTATGGGCCAAATTCTAGTTAAATAAATAAAACTCATGAGCATAACCTAACCATCAAAACAACACATGCAGATCATATTCCGTCTACTATCAAGATAAACAATCTGAAGATGCTCCTTAATTACAAGCACAATGTATTATATTAAGACATCTCCATTCCACTCTTTATCAATATTGTCAATTTACCATACATTTCTCGTGTATTGGGATCTCTTACTCTTTAAGAACATAAAGGCAGAAGACAATATATAGAAGCTAGAGTAAGAGAATGTTTTTCCCCATGGTTAAAAATGTATTTTGGTTTGTGGAGAGAGCTGGAAACATGGGTTATTGTAATTTGCGATTAAATTGTGAAGAGAAATGTATAAAAAAGTAAAAGTTATTTTATCTTCATTTGATAAGAAAACAATGGCAATCAATAAACATAATGGAAGAAATGGTTACGGAAAACTAAATAGAGATAACTGGGACAATTAAATTATTTAAAAAAACCAAGCAAAATGAGGTAGAAATTTTTTCTCATTTATAGTTCTATTTGTAAATAGTATATAATGTTCATCCCAGCCAAATGTCCACTAGCATTTAAGCTACAAAAATAAGCCACGTTCAACATTTTTTCACCAATTATACTATTGCAACAAAACAAACACATACATTTCAACATTGAAAACACTTACTTGTGGTGGTGGTGGTGCAAGAAGTCCCACGAGGATCAAAATCATCAAAATAATCATCAGAATTATTTGTAGGGGTGGTAGCACTGAAGGAGGAAGTCTGATTTGCAGAGTCATTCGACTTCTTTGACGGCTTAGATTTACCAAATGATGTTTTTCCTTGATCCTTGCTGAAAAAGAACTCTCCCTATTAGAAAGCAAGGCAACATAATCTATAGAGCAATGTCCATGACTCTGTCTGTTTTCACATAACTTCTCCCAACCGTAGATGCATTAACTTCTGATCAACTTCTCATTTAAAAAACATTAGGCATTGATATTTGTCCAATATAAACAGAGACCAGAGTCCAAACAAAACTCAACAAAAGAACCATGCCTCAAGGCAACAGGTTTTTTTTTTTTTTTTGAAATCGTCTCCAAGTCCAAGAATCTAACATCAATTTTATTAATAAAAGTCGATAATTGTATTTCATCAGAGGAAGAACAAACTAAGGTCACAGGTACGGGAAACTCCCCACAACAATGCATTTTCTGAATAAAACATCATATTCAGTCAATAGAATATAGTAAAAGGGTAAATATTCAACAAGTACATACCTGTTGTTTTGTGCAGAACCCTTGCCATCCGGCTTAGTGGCCCAATCTGACTTTTTAAAGTCATCCTGGTCATCCTTTTCCTTTCTAAATGAATCCCTGTCACTGCTCCTATCACGAAATCTATCGCCTCTAATGGTACTCTGACCTTGATAACTATCACTGCTATAATAACTACTGCTGCCATAGGACGCTGAACCTGACTTGTAAGTAATTCCAGTAGATGAAAGTCCAAAGTACCTAAAGAATGGACAATACACTTGTTATTCTGAAAAATTAATGTGTATGATGACTGAGCTCCAATACAACAACCTATATGGTTGGTCTGAAAAAGCTGAGTTTACATAGAGCAGCATGAAAAACCAGTGTATTAATAAGTATCCTTTGATTCCCTTCAAAGTGGTATATATAAAGCTCCTAAACTCACAGTAGATTTTGTTCAATTGCCTACATCCACTAGGGTTAGTATAGAGGAAAGTAAATATACGAAGAGAGTTAAATGTATTACAGAAAGTCAGAGACTTTTAGACAATTTGACAAAGTCCAACGCCAAATAAGACGAGATGCTAAAAACAAGATATGAGAGACTATGGTTTTAGTGATGGTTGATTCAAGGGAGGAAAGATTTAGTGCAACACAAACAAGCTAAAACGTATGAAATTCAGTCCTCACAAAATATTGATGAAAGTAAAAGATAATGACTACAGTTTTCTTCATTTAGTTAATGCAAGCTTCTCCAACATGTCTAATATAATTGATCTTGCAGCAAATTACCTTAACTCTGGCTCCCAGATTAAAGCCCAAGGCAAATAGGTATAGTCTAATGCTGTAGTGTTACATAGGCTTATTGTTAATGTCATATATTTACTACACAGTCAGTAAAGGTTTTATCCACACTCTTTTTAATATTTTAACCAAGGATCAATTTGTGAGAAGAAGCTCACAAATGAAACTGTCCATTCTTAGGTAGTCAATCTAGAAAATGAAAAATGAACCAGATACCTCTTGTTCACTTACTTTTCACGATTTGAAGCCGCTTTATTTCTCACTTCTTGTATTTTATCTTTATCATTCAAAAGGGCCACAATGGTTTCAGCCTTCTTCCTGACATTTATGCCCATGTCCTTTCCACTTGGTTCAACATATTCAAAACTCGAGAGTGACTATCCAACATAATACAATACACAAAACAGAATAAGACTAAGAGTCTCTAAAGTGCTGAACTGGATCTTAGTGCACATTTTTAAAACATTCTTACAGATATCTGGAAAGTATGTTCAATAATGTCATCCACTGCACGTTCAGATCCATGTGACACCAAATACTCTATAACAGCCAAAGCCTGAAGAAGTTGACAGTGCCACTCATGAGTCAGAGTGGGATATAAAGCATTATTTGTCAGAAAATAAGAACGTATTAAACTGGGAACAAATGAAATTTTACCTTATAGACAAGACGCCAATTCTTACCAGTTTCACTCAATCTTGTCCAGAGAACATTCATAACCATCTGAGTTTCAGAACTGAAAAATCAAAATCAAAATCAATCACCAAACAGAAACAAGTTCTTGATTGAAGAAGAAAAGAACCATATGGGATGAGTTGAAATTTGAAAATTGAACTTTACAATTTCTTGGTAGCTTGCGCAATTTCAGCCAGTGCAGATCCATGAGGACCCCATGGTTCATCGTCTGTTGCATCCAGCACCTGAAGCAGCGATGACAACCAGTTATGAAACCACATAGAGAATTTCTATCCTCCAACAGTAGAATTATTAATACTTCATGAGAAGCGAGTCTACTGTGAAACTCAATCCAATTTATCTGAAAAACCAATTCCCTGAGGGTCATCTGGAATATGACCAACCAAATTGAAAATCCACCTAAATGGCACTTGAAACTCAAACGAATGTGATTGCTCTATGGATTTGTATCAAATTGAGGACAAAAATTCGCATAGATCACACGCCTAGAAAATGCTAACCGCCATTGATAGAGTTGAATGCTACAATACTAAGCAACATCACTATTCCCCGAAATCCATCCAATTGACGCTATAAATTAACAGGCCAGTGGTGTGGCAGTTTTTAAACAATAACATATGCTTCTTTAAATATTTAGCAATAAATTAAACTTTCGTGGTGTTTGACTGAATGGAGGTGGAAGTAGAACAGGAGCAAGAAGCAAAATAGGATATGAGTTATGACACCATGTAATATCCTAAAGCAAAATAAGATAGAGAGCTTCTTAGATCTATAAAAGCAAATGCATTATTCAAACCTTCTGTTCGATTTCTGGAACCTTCAGAACCTTCAAATTCACCTCCCTCTTTCTGTAACAACACGTAAATAGATAAAAATGAAAATGAGACAAAAAAATCGAAGCTAAAGCTAACAGAAGGTCATCTGCTATCTAAAAACCTATACACATAACATAGAAAAAAGAAAAGAAATATATATAATTTTATATCCAAATTGAGAAACATCAACTAGTTGGAGCCTCACATTTCACGGACAGTTTGATCGAAAACCTTCATGAAATCCATGACAGATCTGCGAAATCTATCAAACAATATTGCAGAATTGAAATCAGATAATGTGAGGAATTGGAGAAAGATGAAGACAACGGATCGGGAGGAAAAACAGCAAAAAGAAGAAAAAAAAATTGAAGAGATGATATATGTAAAAATGAATCGATTGTGAAGAAAAAGGAAAAAATAGAGAACGAGGTGATGCGCACCTTTGAGTAGCTAGAAAGGAAGGTTGAGATCGAGGTAAAGAAGGAAATCAGGTGGGCGTGAAGAAATTTCAACTTTCTTTGTATGCGTGACGGTGGAGATAAAAGCCGGAAGAACAGAATAGAACAGACGAGACAACGGAGCAATTTTTCGTAGTCGAATTTTTCTCTTTATTGTTTATAATTTTAATTAAAAATGTGTTTTATGGTTTGGAGATCTTTTCATTTTTAGAACCATTAATTTGTCACAAACCGTATTATATCAACTTAGGTATTTAGTTGCATGGTGTAGATTGATTTTTTTAAATATTTAAATTAGTGTTTAAAATGAATCCAATATACCTTTCAAGAGTAATTTAATAATTCATTTGCTTTGCAAACGAAATTGAAGACTGTTTTATGGTTCATCACTATTAAAAGTTGTTTGAGGTCTTTGTTTGCTTTGATCCATTTTCTAAGTGTTTAAAAATAGGAACAGAACTACAAGTATTTGGTTCAATCTTCAGTTTTATATATAATACAAAAAGCATACAAATTTTAGGATTCAAATGGAACGGTTATTACGTAGAACTTAGTAACATTGTGTTCATATATTATCAATAGCCTAGTCAACAACCATCTTTCCAATTCACTATTTTTTTCTACTTAAAACAACATGCTGCATATCATGTCTGCTGGGAAATCACAGCCCCATGGTTCGATTGAACTCCATTGATCTCTACTGTCACTACAGGCACCCGGTTCGGAAACGGTGGGAAGCTGGAACTGATCGACTGAGTTGTCTAATGCAGCAATGCATGAGATTGGTGTGTGGTTAATAATTTCAGTGAATTCTGTTTCTGGAGTATGTTGGAGTGGGGATTGTGAGTGAAGATGACTCTGGGTTTTGGCTGCAAGGAACAGCTTCTTCTTCTTCTTCAGTTTAGTATTCCAATGGTTTTTTACATCATTGTCTGTTCTACCTGGGAGTTGAGAGGCTATGGTAGACCATCTGACCAACAACTTGAATTTGATTAAAAGTTCAAATATTTCTTGACAGAGATGTGAAAACATGTCATGAAGTTTAGAAGAAAACAAAAGTATCTTAGGTTTCATCTCATAACAATTTTCTTCTTTAAGTTATTCTTTTTTGAAACTGTATGTTTGTTCCCTCTCAGACGTCTTTACTATTGTTTGTTCTTAACATTTGTGCAAATTTCAAAAACAAAAACAACAAAACCTATCGTCTTTAGTTTTTAAAACTTGTTTTGATTTTTAAAAACATTGGTAGGAAACAAGACTATGAAATGTACCAAAAATAAATAAAAAAACATATGGTTATCAAAATCGATTTTTTTAACTTTAAAAAGCTTAAATTTTGGTAATGTTACTTTAGAAAATAAACACCGTGGTAAAAACAAATGGTAAGAAAGCAGAATCATACAGAGCTACTCATGACTATTATAGAAACTAAGAAATAATCCAAGATTCAAATTTCTTTTTTATGTAAGCTTTGTAAAGTTCAAATCTGAATCCTTGTTTAAGATTTATCCTGGCTTGGAAAAAAGAAAAAGACCAAACTTGCCTGCTTCCATATTGATTATAGAGATTAAAAATGACATTGTCTTCCTCTTCTGTAAATTCTCCATGCTTGATATTGGGTCTGAGATAGTTTAGCCATCTTAACCTACAACTTTTCCCACATCTCTTCAACCCTGCAGTTTTTTTATTTCTTTTTTCTTTCAAAACATTGCATTACAGAAACAAACAAACGACAGAGAATACCAAACTAAAAAAAATTGGTGGTAGTTCTGATAAAAGTGAAGAGAAAAGCAAGAGATTAAACCAGCTTTAGTAGGCAGAGCAATCCAGGTACCAGCAATGCCATGAGTTTCTACATAACTTTTGAGAATGGCATCCTCATCAGGAGACCAAGGCCCTTTCTTCACTTTGCCTTTCTCACAACATGGAGCTCTTCCCATTGCCCCCTTTGCTTTCCAAGGATAAATGGGGGGAAGAGTTCTTAGCTAAATGCTTTAAATTCTAAAACCAGCTCACTCAACTGCAATAATTTCCCCTTCTGATTTTGGCTGAGGATTGTGAGAGCTAAATAGAATCTAGCTTGACTTTGTATGTTTCTCCCTTTCTTATAAGCTTGTTTATTGTCTGTTAATTAATACAGAAGAAGAGGCCTTTTCTGTTTTCCACCCCTAGAAAAAGATACTGTTTTAGGATAAATTACGAAAGGAGAACGTCATATGTGGTTGACAATTTTGTACAATTGGAATTTGTAAGTTCTAAAGAGAAACTGCAAAAATATCTCAAATTTGTATATGTTTGTAGGTGCCGTTGTTGAGTTATTTGGAGGGTTGCTTTAGAATAGTTATTACGAAACAACCACATTTGTGATAGTTGTCTTGAATAACTTTCTTGTTTTAGTGCACATTATGTGAATGAGTGTACAACGTTTGGATGGTACAGATGGAATCTAAGATGTGTCGAGCAAAACTAATGCATCAAGTAGGTAGCGTAGTCGTTGTTCATCATGATGGGGTTGATAGTAGCAAGATGTTGCCTTGTAGCTTCTCAACGGTGTTCTCCTTTGGCTTGTGACTGAAAACAACTATTTTGTTCTATACGTTCAATAACTACAGAATACAGAAATATATCTGTGAATATCACAATTTAAACTTGAAACTGGCAAATATCAAGCTGTAGACATGTTATCAGTAAAGTTTATAACCAAATATTCAATTACCACTAAGTGAACTATATCAAGTTTTGGATGTAACACATATAAAATAACTCCAGATGGACCATAGTTTTTGACTCCATTACCTTGTGTCAGAAGCATTAGGCAAGAAAAACAAAGTAAGGAAAAGTTGGAAGTTTTTGTTACAAGTTACAATTAAGTATATGAATGATTATATGAAATAAATATAGCAGATAACAATGGGTCCACTCAATAATGATATATATTCCTTGAGGGGAAATGGCTCAAATTCAATGTTTTTTGTTCAAATTATGGAAATGGGTTATCTAATTTTGATGTGGGTGATGTGATGATCTGATCTGATCTCTTGTATCTCACAAGAATATTTGCTAAATCATCTGCACATTGCTTTATAAGGAAATGATAACAAAACCATACTCATTTGGTTTTTTTCAGAACATTTCACATGCTATGCTTTTCCCATATTGGACTCACCACTTCCCATAATGGGATAACTCTTCAAGAATCTTTCCATATTTTCTAAAATATTTTGGCTAAAGTTGGAAGGATTTTCTTTTTTTCCTTTTTCCTTTTTGACATTGAAATGAAGGGGATGGATGGCCTAGAGAGACTTTAATGCCAAGCTTATATAGTACACTTAATCACCTCTTCCACCTAATAAATTCTCGTTGGATAAGTATGGCTATAAATAATATTGCTCCAAATTTTAACTTCATCCAAAAACTAAAATTATTTTTTAACCTAAAAAAAATCAACACATTACTGGATTAAATTATATTTCATTTTTAAAATTCAAAATCAATTTTTTTTTTTTTATAATAAGTATTCTATCCAAATCTTTAACGTATGGAAAGAAATATTATGTCGGTTGATATAAACTCAATCAACACTTAAATAATTACCATTAAAAATTTTACTATATTTTTAGTTATAATTAATTCTATATTAACTATTTGAATTTGAGGAAAAATTACACAATTTTTCTAGTCGGAGAAAATTTATTTATTAAATTACTCATATATATTTCCTTGAAGAAAATATTCATATATACACTATTTGAAATTTAAAATATCACGATAGCTTATCGTTTGGTTTATAATAACATTTTTACTCTCTTTTATATTCTCCCATAATATTAAAAACAGTTCTTACATGCTCTATCTCGTGGAGATAATAAATATTTTTAATTATTAAGAATTATAGAGTGAAATGATAACTCAAACATTCCAAATTATCCAATTCATATAGTAAAAGCTTAGGTTAAGTTAACCTTTTTAATTATATATAGAGAGAGAATTGATCGAATGAACTGAAATTACATATATTTCTTTTAGGAGCGATGAATTTGTAAAATTGTTAATGTTTATGTTTTAGAAATGTTGACTACGATTAGATTTTTGACAAATACAAGAAATTCATTATTACCTACCATTTGAGTTTTAGGAGAGTCTAATTATTAAACTTAGGTTAAAAGACAAATATAAGTATTTAAGAAGAAAAGGAATACAAAACCAACTATTCAACTAAAAAAAAAAAAAAATTGTTTGAAAGTTTCAAGTTGTGAATCCAACCAATCCAAATATTAAATTTGATCTATAAAAATCCAAAATGTAACCCAACCAAATTATGTACACACCATTGATCACAAAGATGAATCAACCATCCATTCTTATCCATTCCTATTGTACGGAAGATCCATCAAAGTAGGAGCCGACAGGAAATATCTTATGTCATTATTTGATGAAGCCATTTGGATTTATTTCAATTTTTTAACTTTTCCAAAACCTGTTAAACACAAGCATGTACAATATTATATCCTATGTTCATACTTCCCATTCAATCAATCAATAAACTTAGTTTCTCAAACCCAGAGATTTGAAGAATAAGCATAACGAAGAGTTGAAAGAGGTAGGAGATAGTTTAGGAACTGGATTGGCTAGTGGTCTAAAGAAGACAGAATGAAGCAGATAGAAACAAGGATATTGATTGAGTGAGCTGCCACCACAGCAGCAGCAGGATTGAAAAGCAAGTTTTGGATTTTGTACTAATATTCAATACAAATTCCTTTGTTAAACTTACCCTTTTTGACATTGTTCTTCAGATTATAATCAAGAAAGAAATTTTATTAAATTCCCATTCAGTTTCTGTACAAATGGGGAAATTGTAACTCACTCACTTTTAACTCCACAAATTAAGATTAAACCCATTTACAGAAATTAGTAGAACTAAAAATACTAGAAAAGAAAAAAGAAATGGGAGGAAGAGGATTTGATTCACAGAAAATTAAAGTAAAAATTGTAATCCATGGCTTCTTCTTCTTCCTTGAATTAGTTCAGAGATCCGGCGGATATCATTGGCCGGACACGGTCCACTGAATTCTCTCTCATTAGTTTGGCATACATTTGGGCTCGTAGATTTCTTCCTGATTCTACTCTTTCCATTGCTGGTTCTTCTTCATTTTCTCTATCCCATAAATCAAATGCTGCACCGGAGCTCCGACGGAGATTTGGACTGAAGCTGGAGACACCAGGATTCGTTTTTAATTCATCTAGGCGGAGACTGTGCATCAATGCAACTAATCTGCTGAATGATTCGCCGCCGCTGATTACAGGGCTGATTGGAGACAAAGGTGGCGAGTCCGAAGTCGGCGATAACAGGATCGATGTCGGCGATGACACAGCAGGGATAGCCATTTCTCTCGCTCGTGGAGACCTGACACTTTGTTTCCCCGGAATCCGGAGTTGCTCCGACGTGTGGGCGAAAAAACAGACCCGCCGGCGACAGCCAGTTCCGTCACGGCACGGTTGAGTCCGGTATCGGTCTGGGTGGAGCCAAATCTCAAAAGTTCCATGAGCGTACTCGCAGGCGTCTCCTTTTTTACAACACCCATGGCGTAAATCCGGGCACTCGGCGCCGGAATAGTTAAACTTCCTCGGATCTCGACGGCGAGCCTTCTCGCCGGTGTGAGCGTACGGACATTTGGTCCAATCGTGCGACCTGCCACGTGCGCAGGAGCGGACTTTGAACTCATACATCCGGAACTGGTCACAGGAATAGGCGTCCACAGGCGCCGGCAAGTCAGGATCTTCCCATAAGGAGGAATCGAAGTCCATGAGCGCCGCCGTAGGTGAATCGAGGGGGGAGACGTGGGCGGTGGAGAAATAGGAAGAGATTGCGGGGGAGGGATCGTCGAGGGAGTCCCAGGTTGAAATGTGAGAGGTGGGACTGAGGAGCATTGATTCAGCGATCATGGTGAATTGTGAGAGAGAAATGGAGTGGAAGGGGTTTTTGAAGATGGGGTGGGAAGTGCCAGTTTTTGAGACGGAAGCCGGAAGAGAGGGTGGTGGGATTTTTGGTTTCAACCGCGGTCGGTTACTCAACTTCCTCTCTATTCTCTCCGGTTAAATATCTACCCAATCCCTGGGATTTACTACTCTGTTCTCGTCTCCATCCTAATTTCCTGCACCTTCTTCCTTCTTTCTTCTTTCTTCATTCTTCATTCTTTTTTCTTCCTTTTTCTTTTTTCCTCCCACTCTCTTGGCTTGGCTTCAAGTTTAAGATATAATATATATATATATATATATATAACATTATTTCTACTTTTTCTTATTAAATTGTGATTTTTTTTGCTTTATAAAAACAATAAATTATGATTTTTCTTTTGAATTTAAGTTTTTTATAATACATATTTATACTCAAACAAAAATAGCGGATTCTATTAGGTTATAGAATATTTGATAACTAATTTAAAAGTAATGTATTTTAAACAATTTTATAAATAAAGTATAAATAAAAATTAGTGAGTTGAAAAATGTTTTTTTTAAGTTAGTTCTAAACATGTCTTACAAAACTAAAATAGTACAATGAAATCAAAATTCTTATTATATATAGAAAATTCGTAGTTGATAAAATCCATTGTAGATACGATTGAACTAATTGCGTTTTTTATAAACTAAATTTCAACTCAATTAAAATACACCATAAACCATCTAAAATCTGTTGTGTTGGGTTATAATGGAAGCAAACTTTCTCAATGTAATGGAAAAAATTATACACAAACATTACCATTAAAAACCAACTATGAACGATAATCAATATATATTCCATTTTAAAAATGAAAGATTGGATCATTCTTCTTCACAATTGCTAAAAAATCCTCAATAAATTAAACATGAAATTGAATTATTTTATCTTCAAAACTAAAAAAACAATATCATAAACAACATACTAAATACATTAAATCAACCCCAACGAAATAAATATGCAACTCTTTATTACAAGGCTTGAATTTTCATCTTGTATATTAACAAAACAAAAAACAAAAATCCATAAATTACAAACCATTCAAATAATTACCATAACATATCGTAGCGTAAATTTCTATTGTCAAGTCGTTTTTGAATTCGAGTACTTTTCGAAGAATAATATATAACTTGTTTTATCGAGTCATATTTGAATTAAAAGTATGTCCAATATTAAAAGATGAATACAAATAAATTAGAGTCAATCTCTTTTGTCCTTTTCCTCAATACAATAAGAGATTCAAACTACGAATTTTCATTTTGTTATTAATTAATAATATTTATGTTAATTGAACTAAACTCGTTTGGACACGTGGCGGTGGTTAAAATTTGACTTATTGGGGTATTATTTGATGAGAGCGGATTTCATAGGACAAAAGTATGTGTAGGACGTGGACAAATACAAAGAAGGTCACATGGTGGAGGGACACTTGGAGAGTCCGATGGGGAATAATTTTGATTTTAAAATAGTTTTAGAGTTTCCATAAAAAGTAAAAGAGAAATAAAAATAAATAAATAAATAAAGAGGGTTGCTACTTGCATCCACGTGGGCTGACTAGGTGAGTTGAACATAGATATTCATCCACGTGGAAGGCGATAACTTGGCGGTGATGGGTTCGGTCCCACATGATTCTTGGCGCCTCAAATCAACAACTATCCACGTGGCACACTTGATCTCTCACTAGCTTTATTACTCCTCGAGATTCTCATGATCATGACCATTGACCATACCCCTTTCCTTTTATTTTTTTTAAAAACTACATTTGATATTACAAAGATTTTTTTCGATAAAAGGAAAATTAAATTTTAGAGGTTCCATCTTTATCCGGAAGGACAGGCTTGCGTGTAAATGCCTAGAGGATTATCCACGAGGAGTCTCCACGTGGATGATTTTTAGTGGACACTTGGCCACGGAGGATTTTATTGAAAAATAAATAATATTAATGTCACGCCCTGCTTTTATTTCTTTTATTTATTTATAGATTTTTTAGTTTTATAATTTATGGTTAGTTGATAAGTTCAAAGTAACTTTCAAGTTGAAAAATTATGTCTTATTCTTTGTGTTTAAAGTGTAGGAATGCTTTAGTTAGAAGACTTATTTTGGCAGTCAAATTTAATTTACCTAATCTTTTAATATTCTTTCAAGTCTATTTGGGGTGGCATATATATTCATTTTATTAAATAGTTTCAAACTTATCCATTCCACTACTGCTTTCTAAAGTTGAAGATTTCATCTTTTATTATTATTATTATTATTATTATGGTTTTAAATAAATAAAAAGTAAAAGAAAGGAAGGGGAATATACTGCCCACTAGGATCAATTTTTTTTTTTTTTATGTAAACTATAGTGTTAATCTTCAATTATTTTAGCTTAACCATTTAGTTTTTTTTTTTCTAGTTTTTTTTTAAAAATTAAATCTATACACTCTTATTCCATTCTTTAAAAATTTGCATTTGTTTAGTTATTTTTATTGGTGGTTTTGAAAAATATTTAAGTCAATATAAGAAATTGAGAGGAAGTAAAATTATTTTCATCTAATAAAAAAAATAGGTAAATGTATTAATTCAAATTAACTAATTAAAATTGGTAGCTTAAGTTCTTGAAATGATAATTGAAATAACTTAGAGTACACATATTCAAGCTCTTTTTTTTTTATACTAATTTTGTGTTTAGTAATCTATGCCTTTTTTTTACTTCTTTGAGTTTCTTTATTATAATTTATACTCTAGTTCTAAAACTAACCACAAGTTTTTAAAAACGCAAGTGGAAATTAAATGATAAAATATAGGAATTGATAGATGAATTAAAAAAATAACAAAGTGGTAATCATATGTAACTCAAATGTTTTTTTTTCTCTTAATTATTTGTGATTGTTTTGAATGCGACAATGATTAAAGATGAAAGAGACATCATACTAGTGGTTGGATTTTTGATATGAACATCCCATTGTTTTCATTTTTATCCTTTACATTGACCACCTCACTATTCAAAAATAATTAAAAACAAACAATGCTTCAATGAAAAAGAAAATAAAAAACAAAATAGATAACAATACCACCAGCCTTGGAGTTAGGTGGACTAACAAAATATCAACATTTAGATCAATATAACATATGCTATAAGTTTCATTTAATGAAATTCATATATATCTTCTATCTCTAGGTCTTAGCCACATGAAGATTAAGTTACCTTCGTGGGCTGAATCTTACATTTTCCAGCCCAGTTTTCTCAAATAAGAACTACAAGAAAGTTCAGTAGCCCAACGGCCCAAATCAATAGCCCATTATCAATATTGTAATCTAAATATATTAAAGCTTATGAATGTCTTAAAATAAAAGATATGGAATTAAGATAAGTTAGAATTGGGAATAAATGTAATCCAAAATGTTAATCTCTATCTCTGTTTTCTTTTGTGGATTTTAAGTTATATTCTTCATTGCAAAACTTATCCTATTTTTGTGATCTATGAATACAAAATGATTTGGTCAATAATTCACATTTTTATTATATTAATTCTCATAATTAAAACATTATGTTTATTTAATCTAAGTGTGATACATTCTTTGCTTTGGAGTTGAGCAAATAACTCTTTTTAATTCAACATGTATATGTATGTATTGAAAATTCAAATATAATGTCTAATCCTTTAGTCTATTTGTGTTAAGATTAAAAATATATTCAAACCCTCTTGATTCAAATCCACGTGAGCTTATTTTTGTAGTAATTGATATGATCTTTTATTTTAAAAATGATCGAAAGAGATTTGATTTCCCTTCTTATAGTGTTATTAGAATACAAGACAAAAAAATAAAACATATTAGATATCTTTTTTCCCCTAGTTATAATTAGGTTAATCATTAAAAAATTTCTTATGAAACCATAGCTATCATTTAAACAAACAATACATCAGAACACGTTATCATATCCAATTACTAAATAGTCAAAAAAAATTTCAAACAAACACGACTGCTCTATTACTATTCAAACTTATAGACAATGATAATCATTAACTATAATAACATACTTAATTAGGTCCCCAATACCGTAAGAATTTATAAAAAGAGACAAAGTAACTAACACGAAAAAACAAATCAAATCAAGTCATTGTATGCCAAGTGGGGATGTACTGTGTTTGGTTCCCATTCAAGTGATTAAACCTTCCATCTTCCACTTTGTTTAATACAAGAAAATACACAAAAAAACAGCAAGCTAGCTAATTACATATGTGAAGCAGAGAAGGACAGAAAATGATTTATATGTATGTTTACTTATTATATGATGTGATTCCATAGTGTCACATCTCCTAATATTTTTCTAAACAATGTTTCTTAAAATAGATATCAAATCTAACAAGATATCAAATATTTGTCACTCAAGTTGCGATTGGGAGAGTTATGAGTCTACATCAAATTAATTCAATTCATCAAGTTAAACACAATTAATTATTTGGTCAACTTACAAAAACTTAGTGTATGAATTTTAAGATTTGTATATAAATTCTTATCGTTAAATTTTAAAAACTACAAATTTAGTCCACCAACTATATTAAATCTAGAACTCACCAATCTATTATATGACTGTTTTTTTTAAAAAAAATTCCACTAAGTAAATGCAAACCTCAAAATTAGAACTTTGTATTAGTTAAAAAAAAAAAAATGAAAAGTTGCACTCGATATGATCATATGTTGTAATTTCATATATTCCTTTATAATAGATTTATTTTTAGAAATTGGCAAAAACTATGAAATTTGTTAAAGGTTATGTTTAAAATTGATTTTTCGTTCTTAAATACAAAACTAAAACAACTCAAATAGATTTATGAACATTTTCAAAATGAATTCAAAACAAAAATTCTTTATCCTTTAGTTTCATTAATTTTATTATAAGTTGACGAAAGAAAACCTATTATCGAATTTAACTAATTGCTTATAGGTAATCAAAACCTAATCAATTACAAATAAAACTCTGACAAAAAGAAAGAAGAAAGAACTTTCTTTCTTTCTTTCTAAATAAAGAATTAAACTCAGATATCATTTATTTGAAAATGGTGAAGGGGGTTGAAAAGGATGCAGTAACCTGCTTGAAAAGGAATGGAACATAAATATAGAAAGGGACAGTGGATTCTAAATCTCACCAAATAAAGCAAAAGAAGAAAGAAAAAAAGCTGAGAAATTAAATACAAAATGGAGGGAGAAGGTGAAGCTGTGTTACATAATATAATTACAATGTCAAACATTATAACAACAAATTAAATTAAAGTTAGGGAATGTGCTTACTTAGGGTTTACCAAAAATATCAAAAACAGTGTTACAATTTTAAATTTATTTTCCATTTTCACCCTCCAATTTTATCTTTATTTAGCAAGTTGGGTTGGGGTTGGTCTTGGGGTTGACATGACACCAACAAATTCATGTTCATCAAATGCATATCAATGCCCATAAAAAGCTGCATCATGATTTGATTGCATCTCAGACACACACACCACCAATAATTTCACAAACACTATTCTCTAATTTGTGTTCTCTCTAACTATACACATACATATAATTAATACTCATATACTTATATACATATGTTTTCTTAATTAATTTTTAACTTTTACCCCCATGTCATGAATTGGGTGGCTCTATTTTACAATTTTGTGTACACAACGACTTTTATACACTTACATATCCATATAATTATAACACGCTAGTTTAAATTTAGCCCTCAAACTATTTAATTTAATTCTCCATCATCACAAAGTATAATTACTTTGACTGATTAGAAAAATAACTCTCCAATAGGTTATTAAGTATTACTAGTTTCTATGCCGGTCTTATACATGTTGATTTGGAAGAATAGTTAAATTATTTGTATAATTTAGTAAATATTGATTTAGTTGTTAATTTTATATTTATTTTACTTACGGTTTTGGATAATTACTTTTATATATTTTCAATTTTCATAATTCTATAAAGTAGATAATAAAGCAAAAAAAATTTAAACATTGATTTGATGTTTATAGATTTACTTTAGAAAAAACTAAGATTAAGATATATATATATATATATATATATATATTCGTTATTTGATAAAGCTTTTTTAATTTAGAAAATGAACTTTCCTTGTAATTTGGCCATATTAATTATACTTGAAGGATATTAAAATGAGAACTTCTCTCCCAACCACAATTCAATTTCGATTGAACGATAGAAATCAACTTATCTTGAAATATGTAAACATATATGCAACTGTAATTAAACCATTGGAAATTAGTTTAATTTGATAAACTTTAAATTATATAGAATTTATTAATCAAAATCTTACCATATTTAAATCGGTATATATCATGCTCTTTAAGAAAAGTCAATATGAACTAATTAGTTGTTAATGACACTCCATTTATAAAAAAATTATTACTCGTTATTCATGAGGTACACCTAGATCATCACTCTCGTTTTCGGAGCAAAAGTCTTGAAAAATTTAGGATTAACAATATGGTTATTATTAGCCAAATTAAATGTGTATATATATATATATGTGGAAAAGAAGAGAATTGTAACAATAAGTTAAAGTGGAAAGGATTCTAACAAAAGTTGTAGAATTTGATTGGAGGAAGATGGAGGAGAGTTTGGGGAGAAGGATATGGAATACTTGAAAAAGAGTTATGTGATTAGACAAATCAATAGAGTGAATAATTGATCTCCATATTTTTATTCTTCTTCTTGATATGGCTTTGCACTACACCAACTCTCTCTATTAATTTATATAACAATTCCTCAATTTAATTTCCTAACAAAAATCAATTTCAGATATTTATTTTGTTGCCTCCCTCTCTTAATATATATAAAGTTTTAAACATCTTTTTAAATTTTAGTTTTCAATATTTAGCTAAGATTCGTCAAAAGTGATCACTTCTTGCAATATTACAAAAGCATTAAGAAGTTTGGCATTTCTACTTTTAATTAGTGAATGAGATTAGGGTTTATGAGTGTGTAATTTTTGGTATTTGGAGGGAGAGAGAGACTGAGAGAGGGATTGTTTTGTCTTTCTTATGTTTGGTGTGTACCATTATTATTAGGTGCAGCCTTGGTTTGTACAAATTCAGCCTTTTCCTTTCCTGAGTTTGGACTAGTCTGTCCCTTTACCCCTTTTCTTTTCACTGTTTCCTCTTCAAATTTTTGTACCCTTTTCTTTTCACCAATACCCAAATTGAGAGTCTATAGGCAACTTTGGAAGGAATATAACTAAAAGATAAAAAGATAATGAATATAAACTCCATATATTATATAACACCCAAATCTTATCCATTCAATTTGCCCAAAGAACCCAACTTTAGGTATATGGGGATTTTCTTTAACGTTATATTTTCAACTATAACCCTAATATTTCCCCTTCTAAATCGAACTTTTGTTAATCTTTCACTCATAGTACTTACTGTGTGTGTGTGTGTATATATATATAAATATTTGGTTCTACCTGCAACGTATGGATTACTGTTATTATTATAAATCTATAGTACGAAGTTTAATTTTTGTAGTACTAATATAGGTGGAGGCCCCCATGAAATGTATTGAAATTTGGTCTTTGGAATCGTACCCTTCAGGTAGAGTGTCTCACGAGTTGGGCCCCTAATTTTATAGGATTTGTAATTTTAATTTGGTCCCTCGTGGTGGTTTTGCACCATACCCCAACATCTATGTACTCCTAGGGACCTATACACTTGTCTTTGCTTTTAATGTGTTTTCCCTTCCTTCATCATTATTCATTATTATTGTATTCCAACCCTTCTACATATTTTCACTCCCAAACAAACCTCACATTTATCACCACAAATATAAACAAGCTACTCTTCATTTTGGATTCAAACCACATGTTTTTTCTATATCGTCTCAACATAGTTGAATTATACTCATTTTGATAGATATTTACTTATCGATGTAATATATTCACAATGTATGTGTGTGTATGTATGCCCTTTACATAACTAATTAAAATACATCTCAATTTAGTCTTCAAGGTATTGAAAAAAGTAAATTTTAATTTTGTTTTATACTTTTGATTAAGTACCAATACTTTCTTTCTATATTTAGTGTTAACATAGATTAATTAATCTAAAATTTTAGAAGTATGATAAATTAAGTTTCATTATTTTTCTTATTACTATCAAAATAAATTAAAAATATTTATATTTTTAATTATTTTAAATCAATAGAATTAACACAAAAACAGAAGTAAGTATTGAAGGAAAAGATAAAAGATTAAAGAAAGTAACTTTTGAAATCAACTTCAAATTTTTTTCCGAAAAATATACTATGTGTCAGTAGGTGCATTAGGACATCTCTACTTGGACACTTCCTTAGCACTCGCATCATTCTTGCTTCATTAATAATATGAGATCAGTACAAGAAGCAAGAAATACAAAAAATGCTAGAGAGTAGTCTATGAGACTTGAAATCTCTAATTCCCGAAGAACGCATTAAAATACATTGAGGTTTAAAGTTAAAATCACCTCAAATTTCAACCCCTTGTAAGTAAAACGGTAACATTTCAATTAAATTTACGAAATTTTGTTCTCTTTTATAAAAGAATAACAATAGTAAAAGAATTGCATGCATCCTCATACTCATTCAATCATCCATATACGTATTACATACGCCACAAATCTGTGTTTTCCGTTTATATGAACAAAATCAACATGTCTAATCTTTCAACATCTCAACACTTATTACATTATATATGTATATGTGTGTGTATATATATATATTGTTAATTAATTTAAAGTATTTAATTATTGAAGAAAGAAAAAAAAAAAAAAGAACCCACCAAAATGGCCGGAGAAATGACCGCCGCCGTGTCCGGCGTTGTGGGCGTGGTTGTCTCCTAGAAGAAAGCTATATAGATACTCTTTTTGTTCCACTTTAATGGCGCACCCTCAACTGATCTCTATACCCAAAACACACCTTCCTAAAAATTTCCCAAATCAGTTCATTATTTGTTGTATACCCTTAATCAATTCTATTTGTTATTTTGTTTTTAAAATTAAAAAAAAACCCAGCTCATAAACACAACCTTTTTGGCCCTGTCCTATGGAAGTTGACTGCTAGCTTTTCTCCATAACTTCACTGTTTAATTATATTCTCCCACTTTAGGGTTTTCTAATCATTCCTTTTCCTTTTATTTTTTTTGGGTACTGGGTTCTTTTTTTTTCTTTTTTTAAATTAGAATAAAGAAAATTATATATTATTATATGTTTTTTATTTAATTTTGTAATGGAAGATGATGAGTACAAGGTTCATGGTGATAGGTGTAGGGGAAATTTCTTGTACAATTCAGTACCTGTTTTAGCCACTAATTCTTCATCTCCTGTGGGCAATTTCGTAATTAGATCATCATATTCATCGGCCTCTTCTTCAAATGGGAATAATCATAATCATCATCATCATCATCACCACATGATCATGGCCGCCGGTCACTCCAATAATTATTTTCCACCCTCCGATCAACTACAACTTCCTGTCAAAGTGGAGCCTCCCACTACCACTACTACTGCTTCTTCTTCACAATCTCATCATATTCAACTTCATGATTTTCATTACCATTTAATGACTGAGTTCCAAAATAATCATATTAATATTAATATTAATAATCATAATTCTGATTCAATCAAAGCCAAAATTCTTTCTCACTCTCTTTTCTCTAACATCCTCCAAGCTTTCTTGGATTGCCAAAATGTAATTTCCCTCTCTCCCTCCTTTTTTTTTTTTTTTTTTTTTTAATTTTTCTTTATACACTACATGTTTATAATTAATTTCCCTTAGTTATTGTTGTTATTTATTTGTTTTTATTTTATAGGTCGGAGCTCCGCCGGAGGTGGCTGCAAAACTTACTTCGGTACAGGAGGAATTTGAGAGACAGCGATCTTCAATGGCGACCGCTGAGGGTTCATCAATTGACCCTGAACTTGATCAATTCATGGTAAATTTAATTAAAGTAAATCTAACACTCAACTTGGTTTGATAATCCTTTTGAAAATTAAGATTATTATAAATAATATTTGTTTTAGGAAGCTTATTATGGGATGTTGGTGAAGTATAGAGAAGAGTTAAGAAGGCCAATTCAAGAAGCTGTAGATTTTATGCACAGAATTGAATCTCAGCTTAATACTCTCTGCAATGGCTCCTTTCAAATCTTACCATCTGGTATTTTTCTTCTTCTCTTCTTTTTAATATAAATGTTTTTTTTTTGTTTTAATTTATACTTTACAAATTACAAGTACTCATTATTTTTTATCTTGTTCGTTGGAATGATTTTTTTTTTTTTTTTTTTTAAATTTTTGGGGGTTAAATTCATTGTGGAAAGCACTTTTCCCCTTATGGATTATGATTGAAGGAAAGAAAGAAGCCATTGCCAAAGGATAAAAAAAAGGGAACAAAAAAAGGAAAAGAAAACCCTAATTTCATCATGATTTCAACCTTTTGTACTGTTTTATTTTTATTTTTTGGGTTTTGCTGCTTTTTTTTTTGTTTGTTTATTTTTTCCACTTTATTATTTCTTAACACACCATAATGAATTTTTTTAATGGTCTGGAAATTGGTTTTGTTTAATCAAGATTCAAATTTAGTGCTGGTTAATACTCTTAATTATGGATAAAATAATGTATAACTATTGTTTCGATTGTTTAGGAGCTGGTTTTAGTTTATCTTTAAATGTGTTTAGATAATGTCTAATCATACTCTTAACTGGGGATATAATATGTAAATCTAAAAAGGTTTAAAACTAATTAGTGACTTCACATCACAATGAATTAGGGGCTTGGCACAGTCTGTACTATGGCACTTGATCATGTCTTTTACTTTTCGTCTTAGAACCATTCTCATTTTGATTATCCTTAAGTTATTTTTTAGCAAATAGATCACACCAATAACAACTTAAATCTTTTCTTACTTTGTGAAAAAAAAATATTCTTAGTCTAGTTGTTGGGTGAGAACAATCCACATCAGGTGCAATCAGATATATGAACTAGGTTACAAATTCTTAGTACCTCTTTCAAAAAAAGTAAATATAGTAAAACAAGGAAACTCATATGAAAAAAAAAAGGTTAAAAAGTTAATTCTTTTTTTTTAAAAAAAAGTTAAAAACTTGAGATTTGGTTTTACTTTTGAAAATGGACTCTGTGATTCCTTTTTAAGTAGAAGAAGATATGATTTTTCTTTTTCTTCTTGGCGATCAGTATAAATTATATAGGTAGAGAAAGAAAATTTAATGGGAAAGATGAGCAGGTAAGTTAAACTTGAACTAATCGATCGAAATGTTAAATATTTGATTATGCCATATGCTGAAAAGAAAAATTATTATAAACGAGATTTAAAATTGACTGGATAATTTTTTTTTTTTTTTTATTTGAATGATTGTCAAACATTCCAAATTTTCTTAAAAAACAACTTGTTGTCAAATTAAACACTTGAAAAATTAAACCCTGAACACACTCGTTTTATGTATAATTAAAAATTAAAATTTTATAATTCCCATCTTTCATGTATAATTTGTTTATTTTTCCTTTTTCACAAGCATGCACCAAGATTAATTAAGAAGCTGTTATTGAATTAATTGTTATCATTTCAGCTAATCATGTTTTTGTCTTAGTTTATTATCATATCTCCATTTCAATTTTGGTTATAGAGTAAGTCCTTTGAATAATTAATATCGTATCCATCGCCTAATTAACTAATTATTATTTACCTTAATGATCTATATAACAGATTGATATATAGAAAACAGATTAGAAGATTACTTAGTCATAATCGCTTAATTACTAGTAACTAAATCCATAGCTATATGTATGTATCAAATTTCTAATCAATCCATACCTCAAAAAGTTTGGAGTAGGTTTCCATCTAATCAATCTCACACATCAACATTCTTGTGATATTTTTTTTCTTTCTAAATCTTCACTAAACTTTAAAAATATTTAATACAATTAATTAAACTTTCAACGTTGTAATATTCAACCCTATCTCAAAAAAAATTCATTTGTGTCTCAACCTATTAAGGATTCTTTCTAAATTTATAACATAGTGAAAAAATCAATAGTTATAACCTAAAATTGAACTATTTAGAAACATTTTCTAACATAGACATCGAGTGAAAGATCCCATTTGGTTTTTTTGATTATTTTTTGTTCAAGAGAAATTGAAATTGAAACAAGCTTGAATTTTCAAAAATGGAAAACTAAAAATAACACTGGTGCTAAGAAAAATGTAGAGGGGGTTAGTTAAATTTATTAAATACAAAATGAGGTTCACAGTGTAAGAAGAGTCGTACTTGAGAATTATAAGGCTGAAAATGGAACAGGAAGAGAAGGGAAGAGGGAAGGAATGGGATCATCAACGGAGGAGGAAGCTGAGAAAGGCGGAGAGGAGGAAAGAGAGATAGAAGAAGATCAAATCGACCCACGAGCAGAAGAAAGAGAGCTTAAGAATCACTTACTAAAAAAATACAGTGGTTATCTTAGCAGTTTAAAGCAAGAACTTTCTAAGAAAAAGAAGAAAGGAAAACTCCCTAAAGACGCAAGACAACAACTCCTCCGTTGGTGGGAACTGCATAACAAATGGCCATACCCATCGGTAAACTATATATATATATATTTCTTTCTTTCTTACTATTACACGCACACACGATGTTTTTGAAAATGCCTCAACCAAAGAAGATAAACACTGTTAATTTTTGTAATGGCCGCTATGCAGGAGGCAGAAAAATTGGCGCTGGCGGAATCAACTGGGCTTGACCAGAAACAGATAAATAATTGGTTTATAAACCAAAGGAAAAGGCACTGGAAGCCTTCTGAGGATGTGCAGTTTATGGGTATGGAGGGGTTTTACCATCCCAATGCTGCTGCTTTTTACTTTGATCATGGCCATTTCATGGCTGATTCTCATTATCGTTTGGGTCCATGAGGGTGGGAATTAAACTACAACATCATTTCATGTGCTTTCTATTTAAAAACATATCCCTTCTATTTGTTTAGTCCCTTAATTAAATTCCTGATTTAGTGCTTAAAAATGGAACCAAAAACAAAAAACAAAAAAACAAAAAAACAAAAAACAAGAGATGAGTGACGATATAGTTATAGTTCATGTACTGGTAGGGTATTTGTAATTTTTAGTGTGTTTAAAAGTTTCATAATTTCCTGCCCTTTCATTTGATGAATATTCCTAGATGCAAATTTAAATAATAATAATAATAATATCCACGTTTTTAGTTTAATTCATCATCTTGTTATGTGTGATGGAATTTCGTTTTCCTTATAGTTCTAATTATACTTTTGATTGAATGTTTTTCTTAACTTTTTCTTCTTTTCCCTCTTACTTCATTTCTTTAAATCAAACTTATTCAAGAAATTCATCTTCAGTTTTGAATGAAAGTTATGTAAATATATATATATATATATATTTTGGTAGGTTAGGGAACTTATAGTATTAATGTTTAAAAACGTTAGATCAGATTGTACGTACGAATTGAAAAGCTTTAATAGAATTTAACCCTAATTTATCACCAGTGCAATACTTTTTTGTTAAATTAGAATTGAAAATATTCATTGTTATTGTTATTAAGCAAGAGGAGGACAAACAAAATTAAGGATCTCATGATTAACTAGAAAGGGGGGGAGAATAAACCACCTATATATGATGTATGATGAATGATTGTCAAGCCAAATTACATATAATTGATGAGATATTAATGAAAGTTAAGTTGAAATCTGAAGTTATAAATTAAACTAGTTGTAGTGAAAGCTATAAACTGTGATACGTACAAAACAATCTACCTTTGAGCGTATCAATGCGATTAATAATGTGGGTTGTGAATCTATCGATCTGAGCTCTGTTGCTTCGTTGAGGAGAGTACTGCTTCTTTATCTTTGGCTGCCTATATTGGCCTGTATCTTTCCAAGGCGAATTAGGCAGTAGAGTGCACCATGGGCATGTACCTTGCTTGGTTGTATGGTGGTGAAGAAGGTTTTAATATTTTGGGGTTAGTTTTGTTAATCTCTCTTCTTCCTTCTTCGAATAGAGCGTTAGAGATTCTTATTTTGTGTGAGAGAGAGAGCGAGAGAGAGAAGAGAATTAAAATCATAAATATATATAAACTTAAATAACTCATAGACATAAATTGAGCACAAAATGGGCCAAAATGTTTGGGCCGCCTCCTGAAATGAATTGTGGGCTGGACATATCTATGTATTTTGTGGTTCAGCCCAACTCACCACCATTTTTTTTTTCTTTTTGCCGTAATTTATTGGTTTTTTCTTTTTAAATGAAATTTGATTTGTTAGTTAGTTAATAGTTACACATTAAATTTATTTTACATCAATATCTTAAATTGTACTAACATCTTCAGCTATATCACAAAAAAGGGAACAAATATCAAATTTCAATCCTCAATTAATTTTTAAAATTCAAAAACAAAAAACGAAAGTGAGCGACCTTCCAAATGAAAAGTTCAGAAAATGTTTTTAGTTCAATATCTATATTGATTAAGTTCACATTTAATTTAAGTTAAGATAGGGATTATTTTGTTCATTAACCGAAATGATCATATACTTGTATATATTTGACTAAATAACCCACAAGTTTCAATTGTAGTTTCCTATAAGACACTGAAACACACAACAATGCCCAACTGTAAGGACTCCCTTTAATCTTCTCACATGTAAAGTGTTTTTCTTTTCAAAGAACATGAAAAACGTAGTGATGCATGGAAGGGGAGAAGATGAAGTGGGAGAGTGATAAAAAGAGAGTAAAAGAAATGAGAAAAACAAGTGATAGGGAAAGGTTGGAAAGTAGTACTACACACAGAATAAAGATAAGAGAGTGGAATTTTTTAGAAACCAAGATTTCTAAGTTTGTAGGGTTAGATAAAATTTAAAACTACTTTTTATCATAAACATATGAGACATGTGAATCGTAGATGCTCTCACCTCTTCTCCTTTTTCTGATATACATATCCTTCTTACTTCTTTACTTCATTTAATTTTTATTAGGACTCCATCATAGTAATGTTATAGAAAATACTCGAGTGACCTATGATCTTGAAACAAAATTGAGCAAATTTTTCTTAAAGAGAGAACTTAAAGGTATTTGTTGGGCTTACCTAGAGAGGAGAGATTACAAGTAAGAAAACTATAAATTAGGAAGGAGAAACGAAAAGATTCAATTTCCCAAATGTACAGAAACGTATATGGTAACATTTGATAGTAAGAAAATGTTTAAAACTTGACGAATTAAAATATGTTTTTTTTAATGAAACACAACTAAAACGTTTAAGATTATTAAATAAACCATGGACTAAGATTATTTATTTAAGTTTTACCTTATAACTGTAATAATTAAAAAAGATATTTTGTATTGGTTATGTGATTAGAATATTCTTATACTATATGGTTATAATGATAGCAAAAGGTGAAATTTGATTTGAAGATAGATAAGTTTGGTTAGATTAGGTCTGGGAATTGGAAAGGTGGAATTTTGGATGCCTATGTTTATGTGTAGCTGACATGGAATTGTGACCCATAATCCAATGTTGGTTGTTACAAATTTTACAAGCTGGATTTTTTTAATAATGGCAAAGGAATTTTAAATAATAAATAGTAAGACTCCTCCTTATCTCTCTCTCTCTCTCTCTCTCTCTCTCTCTCTGTATATATATTTCCTTATCTCCCAACACAACAAATCACTTTCTCTTCACATTTTTTTGCTAATAAAATTGTTCCATATAAGTAGAAAAGGTGAAATAGGCAATACAAAGATCAATAACAATCAGCCACAACATGATTCACAGAAGACTCTTCTCCTCCTCTATTCGCCTTATTTCTTCTTCATCATCTTCTTCTTCAAAGGTTTGATAAAATCAATTCCCTTTTACCCTTTTTTTACATAAATATTTTCATCTGGGTGAATTTCATTCACATATATATATATTGTTTTTCTTTTCTGCATGTATGATTTGGTGATATCTACTGGTATTATTCTTCTCTCTGTTCTTTGGAAATGTGAAAAAGAGTTTAAACATTCTTCATGATCTTGATCATAATGATGTGTGGTTTCTTTCTTTTGTAAAATTATTTTATTTTTCTCTAGTCATGTGTTTGATTTCGTCCTCTCTCTTGTTTATAAGAAAAACAGAAAAGTTTTTTGTAGATGGGAATTCTAATTTGGAAAGAAGTTGAGTAATCGTCATGATTTTGGATTCTGCTTTGTCGTTACAAAAAAAGAAGCTAACTTTAGCAAAAGTTAGTGATGTGATTATCATGAGCTTAACAATGTTTGTTTTTTCTAATACATGTCTGGCCATTTAAGAATATTTAAGAATATATAAAGTTGTTAATTAGGTTCTTCTAACTTAAATTTGAGTTTATATTGTAAAATTTTTTTTAAATAGTTTGTATTTTTTTTTTCATTATTCTTGAAAAAACTCCTAGTATCAACATGATAGAGATTGCACTTAAAATTCCTTATTTTTATAATCTTCATTTTAAAGGTATTGGCTTTTATATTATTACAGCTAACCTTCTCTTTTGTTTACTATTTGAGGATGAGGTCATGAGTCATGTACACATCATTATAAAAAGAAAATGGAAAACATGTGGATTGGTATGAAGAAATATATATGTGTATATATATATATATATATAATATTTATTTATTTAATTCTTATGAGGATGAGTTTTATATAATTTTTTCTTAAATCTCAATTTGATAAAGATAAGATTTGACTAAATTCCTTTAATTAGTTGAAGACATAGAAATCTAAAATATATATATATTCTTTTGAGGAATAATTGAAAAATTGAACTTTAATGTTCACCAACGTTTTGGATTATTATTACCAAAAATCGTGTGTCTCGTGTGAACGTTTCACCCATGAAAAAGAGAGAGCATAAGTTACCAAAATTGCATTAACTTTTTATAAACTATTTGTCAATAGAAAACAACAATATTAAATGGGACCTACGTTTTCTTTTCTTGCATGGGAAACTTTCTGCCCTTCTTCTTCTTCTTCAACTTTCAAAACTAAAATTTGGATAATGACGACAAAACCTCCCTCACTAGCTAGTTGTATTTACGATTATAATGAAAATTTTGTCTTCATTTTCGTAACCTCATTGTCACTTTGAATCCTATGCTTCAAAATTTATGAAAATAAACACAATGGAAAAAATGAAATAAAAAAGGGGAAAAGCTTTTCAACCATCTTTTGCCAGTTGGAGAACAGTCCCGATGACAAGAAAGCGTTTAGGCGTTGGACGCCCAGAAACCGTCGAATGTTGAGTCGTGCATACTTTTCTTTTGTCTTTTTATTATTATTGTTTTTCTTTTTGCCTTTTTTATTTTTATATTGATTTCTTTCGATTATTCTGGAATTTTGGACGCCCAAAATTTGTATTTTTCCATCTGGGTTTATCATCTTTTATGTCTTATCCTGAAAATTGTAGAATGAAAACGAAAGCTGTGATTGGATATTTTTAATTTTGTTAATTTGGGGTTTTAACTTTAACCCATTAGGAATTACTGAATAGTTTTGAGAATTGCAGCTCGGAGGAGGTTGTCGTGGCGATGGGTTTAGGGCAGTATCTTCAATGCCGGAGCCTTGCCAATCATCGCGTTTCAGGTACTTCAAATTCTCACACCCATTTTATTAAAATTATCAATGACCATTTTTTCATTAGATAGTAATGCTCAAAGATTAGAGATTACGTGTTTTTTTTTAAATAGATGCTTGTGATTGAAGTTGTTGAAATGCTGAGATTGGGTGTCTCTGTTTTGGGTTTGGTTTAATTTCAGTGATGACGAGAGCTGTGATTTTGACTGGAATAGTCTTGGATTTGGGCTAATGCCAACAGATTATATGTATATTATGAAATGCTCTAAAGATGGGAATTTTGAACGAGGTCAAATGAGCCGTTTTGGGAACATTGAGTTAAGCCCTTCTGCTGGGGTTCTAAATTATGGACAGGTACCTTCTAGTTTCAGTTTGGGAATCAAGATTCAATCACTAACTTATGATTTTGGTACCATTTCCATTACAGCAGAATTTATGTAGTTTCTTTTCACTAGGTGGTTGGTTGTTGTTCTTTGACATAGGATTCTAAAATTTGGTTTTTGATGATCAAATGTGAATTCTGTTCTCTCTTCCCCTGCCCATTTTATGTGGAGAGGGGTGGGGGATCTTGAGCAAAAGAATCCATTTTCGAAATTATTCGAGAGATGGCTAGTGTTAGCTAACTATAGAACTGATTATGAAAGGCTTTACAGAGTTTAAGGTGTGGTGTTGAAATGGATAGGGATTGTTTGAAGGCCTAAAAGCTTATAGGAAAAAAGATGGGGGCTTTCGTCTATTTCGCCCAGACCAAAACGCTCTTCGTATGATGACCGGTGCTGAACGAATGTGTATGCCGTCACCCTCTATTGAACAGTTTGTCGATGCTGTGAAGCAAATTACCATTGCTAATAGGCGTTGGGTAGTCCTCTCATGCTTATTTCATATGCTTGTCTCAGTAATTTCATGTCAATGACAAGTAACTATTGATCTTGGTTGGTTTTCATTCTCATGCTTGATTGTACTTGCAGGTCCCTCCGCTGGGGAAAGGATCACTTTACATTAGGCCTTTGCTCATTGGAACTGGTCCTGTTCTTGGCTTGGCTCCTGCGCCCGAGTATACTTTTCTAATTTATGCTTCCCCTGTTCGCAATTATTTTAAGGTGGGCACTTTTTCAATGGAGCTAATTTCACTTCACTTCAACAACACATGACTCATCTATAGCTCCTGGTTTTTTTTCTAAACAGGAAGGTTCAGCACCCTTGAACCTATACGTTGAGAATGAATTCGTTCGTGCATCTCGTGGTGGAACTGGAGGTGTGAAAACCATTTCAAATTATGCTCCGGTAAGTGTTTGCTATTTCTTCTTTTTCTTTGTGAAAACTAATGAATAAACTTGTTGCTAATCCGACAGCTCAGTTTTGAATCTTTTGATTCAGTCGTAGATATATTTGGCATTGGAGAAAGTTACATCAATCACATATTTTCTGATGTTTTTTTTTCCTATGTAGGTTTTAAAAGCTATCACCCAAGCAAAAAGCCGAGGGTTTTCTGACGTGTTATACCTTGATTCAGTGAATAAGAGAGATCTGGAAGAAGTTTCTTCTTGCAATATTTTCCTTGTAAAGGTATCTTTGTAATGTAATGGTTAAATTGACAGCGTAGAGTTATACTGACATGAAAGTGAAATTAAGTTATCATAAATGAAGACCTGATGATGGTATTTGGTCTTTGGTTTGTAGAACTCAAAATTTTCATTCTTTTGGATTTGGAAGTTCTGTTATCTGTCCTACTTTGAACCAATGTAATTATGTCTCATTTCTATAGGGCAATGTTATTTCAACTCCTGCTACAAATGGAACAATTCTTCCAGGAGTAACCCGGAAAAGCATCATTGAAATTGCCCGCGATCGAGGTTATGAGGTGGTTATCTCATCCCTAATCAAGAATCTAGCAGCCAGGGATTTGATTTTCTAAAAATTTTCGCTTTTTTTTTTTTTGGTTTTCCAACTGCCATGGTTACCTATCCTTCTTGTTATCATAATGGCAACCTCAATCTTATCCAGGTCGAGGAACGGGACATTAACATGGAAGAACTGTTCGATGCTAGTGAAGTTTTCTGCACCGGAACTGCTGTTGGTGTGGCCCCAGTTGGCAGCATCACATGTATGGATAGAAGGTAATCTCACTCCTCATACTCTGTCATAGCTCGGAATGTAAACCACCTATATTTTCAACTCACAAGCCAAAGAAGACAAAGCTGGAAAATGGTTTGACAACCGAATTACTACATCGCCAGTACTGACTTTGTCTAGTTTCTTGACAATAACGTTAACTGATTTGATCGTATCTGCAGGATCGAATACCAAACAGGTGCTGACACAACATGCCAAGAACTGTATTCAACTCTTGTTGGGATTCAAACTGGAACCATGGAGGATAAGATGGGGTGGACTGTTGAGATCTCTTGAGTTTTCATCTGTCCCACCGACATGAATAGTAAATTGCAAGTTCGTTCTCTGCTTCGGGTTATCCGTAAAATGACTCAAAGTTTGGTTGTGTTACACTTCTCATAAGTTCCGTAGCTATAATTAACTAGCAAGCCTTTAACTCCAATACAAGTAATGAGTATCAAAAGCTGGAGATTCGTATGGAAGTAAATAAAATATTTTGATGGATAAATTGTGGTAAAATGTTTGAAATGATTAGTGTTGATTGGAAAATACTAATTTGTAGGCCAAAAATTGGAGACAAGCTATTGAATTTGGTGAACTTTAATAATTGTGAATGGACTACTTTTTCATTAACTATAAGGTGGGCGAGTTATTGTGTCAGCAAAGGACCAAGGCTTCAAGCAATGGACTTTATTTGATGACAGATTGAGACCTCTGTTCTTTTCTTTTAATCCTTTATTTTAAAGAAGAACCAATATATAATCAACTTTATCTTTTGGGATACTATTGAACATAATAGCATCACCAACTCCCTAATGTTGGAGCAGACACTATAACTATATAGACAAATTTCATTGCAGTGTAAATGGACAATAGTTAAGTATAAGTTGTAAACTCCATATTTTAACATCAATATTATAACTTATAAATTCTTATGCCCATCCAAACTTTACTCAACACCTTATTAAGGATCAAAGCATGTTGAGACATAAATATTCTTGCAGAATGGTTCCACTGACCAAGTAAACCAACAACATATGTTCTCCTGACCAACTAAACCAGTTTTCAATGTTTTTCATCTAACTTTAATTTAAGAAAATAAAAGGAAAAAAGTTCGTAAATAATTGAGTTTATATTAAAAAGGGTATATATAATATAAATATAAACCGACATGAACAAGCATACGTTAAAATTTTGGAAGCTCAAAAAGGGAAAAGAATGCATTGCAAATGTATACCATACACACAAAATTCAAGAAAGTCGTGCTCATATTTAATGCACTTTCTTTCCTTGGCCCTGCTATAGCTCCCAACTTCAAATTAACAACCAACTTTGTTTTTCATTGTCACACTGTTCATGTCATGATCCGTAAGGGTAAAAAGTAAAAAGTACCATTGAATATATATTGTAAAATTTCTCATAATTTTGATTACATAAATGTTATTTTAATAGTTATCGATTCAAATGAGTACATTCAACTGACAATTTATGAAATGGTAATTATAGTTATCTACTGAATATTAGATCAATAATATTGTCAATTATTAACACATAATTCGTATAGTATGTGACATAATTTGTCGTCCAAAATCCTATCACCCGTATCTTAATTTAAATACAAAGGAGGTGAGTCTATGGCATAAAACAATATATTAAGTTAATTTCTTTTATCTATCTTTACCTAACTCTAGATTTTTAAATTATAAATTGAAAATATAGATATGTTTAGGCATCCAAAAAATAATTTAAAGAAATCTATTTTGACCTAAATGAATCTAAAGTATATATATATATATATATATATAAAATATGTATACACGATAGTTATTATACATCAAAATTTTTTTGAAGAAAAAGTTCATAGAATTAATCTCATAAACACAACATTTATCAAAAGTTTAAGATTATTTATGTATAATATAATTTTAGTGTTTTGATATAGCATACTTAATTAATTAAGGGGTTAAATAGTTATTAAAAACTAAAACCTCAAATTCCCATGTTGTTAATTAGATGTAAAATTGAGTAAAAATGAAGACGTGGGGAAATGTAGACCTGAAAATACAGTTCATTGCATGAACCCAATTCCAACTTTTTCCACAATTGATTTTCTTTTGTTTTTGGTCCTGTTTTGAGTATAAATAAATTCACAAAGTATATAATGATATAATGAATCCAAATTGGAGTAGAAAGAAAGTATATAATGATATAATGAATTAATCACATCCCCATCATTTCTTTAATGGGGATTTCAACTTGTTTGTTTTACCTTTCAAGAAAATCCCCACATTTTTCAATCCACGACAAATTATATGAGGGGGTTTCCTGTTTCTTGAAAACTACTTTTTCATTTATTTGTTTTTAGTTTTAGAGTTTAATTAGAGCATTAGTCGTTGTTTGACCTACTTAATTAATAATTTTCTTGTGAAAACTAGCTAGAAATGCTAATTGAGAATAAATTATTTGGCACATAATTTAACCTACTTATATTAATAGCACCTTTTAACTGCATAATTACACTTTAGATCTCAATTATATACGAGCTGCCTGATTTTGAACTCAACTAGCTCCAACTTTCTTAGCCAATAAATCAAAGTAAGAATAACACATGATCGGATGATCCCTTCATTTGAGTTAATCAGCTTGATTTTGATAAAAAAAATTTTGAATAGAACTTCTTCCCTTTCACATTATTATGTTTAATTTATATTACTTTTTTTAGCTCAGTAACTCTCGGATATGGACATTTGTCAATATTTTAGAAAATTGATACTTCATTGACAGACTATTGTGTGAAAAACATACGTCAAAGGATTACACAGAAGAATAGATAAGTTAATTATTAAGAAAAATTGCTAACGTCTTCTCAAATCTTCAAATCATTGTTTATGATGATGTTTCTTGAAAATCAGTTGTTTCTTTTGTTTCAAAGAGACTACCAACAAATGGTGATTGAGATGTGGAAAGAAAAAGAGCTGCGATTGAAGAGATTGATTAATAGGGACATATCTTCACATTGCTAGAGAGCATAATTGTGTAAGTAAGTGATTAATTATGAATAATTGGGACTCTCTCTCAAGACTGTAGAAATTATCCCAAAGTACACCAACTCATTTGGGTTTAATTGTCAACGTACTTCTCTTTGAAGAATAATATTCAAAGTGTTTATATATTCATGTGACGAATGATCTCCAACACTAAATTTTTGCATTATTTTGGAATACTAATTTTGAGGAAGGATATATCAATCACCGTTAAACTATGTTCATATGATTTTTTTTTTTAAATTGATCAACAATATGTGGGATGAGGGATTTGAATCTCTAATCTTTTGGTTGATGGTTCATACTTATGCTAGTTGAATTGTGTTTTTATTGTCGTAATATTACATTCAAATTTGACTCAAAATGTTCTATTTATTGTTATAAGTTTATCGAATTAATACGAGAAATATGTGAATCAAACCTTTAACTTCGAAGTTAATAATAGAAACAATACAATGTCGTTGAGCTATACTCATTTTGACATTAAATAAAATATTATGTTATATACTAATTCATGTACAAATAGTTAAGAGAAGATGTGGATAAGAGTAGAATTTGTGAATCAAAGTTCAAAAGTTTTACTTTTCAAAGGAGAGAGAGAGAGCCGTTAAGGAGTTAACGTTGTGGTGTGGTGGCTGTTTTCTATTCTTATATATAAATTTCTAAAGGAATAAATAAACTGTTTTTGTCATTCACTTTCCAAATAATTGTGATTATTATTATTTATCCATTCAGCTTTTTACCTCTCTCGGGGTTTGGTTTGAACCTCAACGGGGTGTCTACTTTTTAGTAATTTCAATAACTTTATCTTTTTTTTATATTATTATTATTGTTTAATAGCAATATAGGGAGTGATTGATAATCAATTCAATAATCACTCTTCAACACATATATAATTCAAAAAAGCAACATTCTATGACCATTTATAGGGTTAATTGGGAAGAAAAGATAAAAGATAAAAAGGGCAACCAAGTCAAACCCACTTTCAAGCTGCCAATAATGAGTCAATTTGTCTCATTTATTATCCAATAACTGTCTTTCAATTTAAACGTTGGATCACACACTATGTTTGAAAATACATTACAAGTTTAAATAATAATATTTAACTTTTTTCTTTCTTTTTGAAAAACATTAATTTGACAACTATGTATATATATATATATATATTATGAGAGGAGGTCGTGGGTGTGGAGATTAATTCCTTTAGAGAGGGAGAAGCTCAATTAACTTTTAACTATGATAAGCTTTATTAATCTACCCATTTAAGCACCTACATATTGTATTAACGGCTTGGTTCCTTGTTGAAGACTTTAATTATAAAGTTTTGCAATTTTCCAATAACATTAATTATGTTTTAGACACAAACATTAGGTATTACCATGTCAATTCCACAAATGATTGGAACAAAAGGAAATTTATGTTAATTAACATGTAGACGTAGGTCTTAATATGAACGCGATCAATTTTCTGTTTTTTTAAAAGATATAATTAAATTAAATAGATTAATTCATCGTTTATGCAATCAATTAGATATAACCATAAAAGTTAAAAACTTTTGAATATTCTATTAGAATTACAAAAAATCAAGTACGTGGTAATGGTTACGTTCTTATTAAATTTAAATCGAGTGGTTTTTCATATGTTAGTCTGCTTTATGATTCATCTATTTTTCTTCTTTGGCAATGATATTCCTATTCTATTGGTGCACCTCTTGATAAACAATCTTTCTGTTTTACTTTCTTTGATGTAATAAGTTATTTATCTTAAAACTTATTCTCTCTCATTTTTATCAATGTTTAATAGCACACAAAAAAGATTCAAAATCCCAAAGAACACTTAAAAGAAAAACAAACAAATTACTTGGGTTTTAGTGTATTAAAATAATGAAAGTAAAGATATAGATTAGTTTAATGAATATATAATATGTTGGATTAAAGAAAGGTTTAATTGAGTGATTAGTTAATCAAAAGGTGTTTTGTATAATATCTGATTTTGGTCATTTTGGTGACCTACCAAGATGGAAAAAGAAGCAACAAAAAATTTCCACACAATTTCAATATCAGTTAGTGGACAGTCTTAGTGTGTGACTAATTTATTTACTTAATTTCAATTCAATCCTTTCTAGAACCCTATACAGCTATTACTTAGCTAGATACCCCTTTTCTCCACCCCTTTATACAAGATGTTACCATCACTAAGATATATATATTTGACTTTTTTTTTCTTCCTCTAAATTAAATTAAATTTTGATTATTATTACTATTATTTTCAATTTAGGGTTCCTGTTAATTACTTGTGTTCTTGAACAAGTTTTGAGAGAGTTTCTCTTTCTTCATTAAAGCTCATAAAGAAAAAAGTAAGAAAACAAATACTTTCCCCTTACAATTATAGAATGTCTTAATACACAAACCCCTTTTCATTATTTTTCCATCTAAATTAAATTATGTTAGTAGACATCACATGTGTCTTTTTCCTACACATGGATTTTTTTTTATTTTCCTTATCAAATATAATTACAATTCAAATTTTAATATTAGTTTATAATTACACATTAGTGTCTCCTTTTACAATGTTGCCTTCTGGATAAAGAATCTAAAATGTAAATCCATGTGTTCAGGATAAAAAATGTAGATTAAAAAAACCAACCCATCTACAATTTAATCAGTGAATATATATATATATATATAAATCACATAAAGAAAATCATACTCCATCCAACAACAAAGAGAGAGATGGATCAGTAAAATATCATATATACATATATGTACATATAGACAATTTGTTTCGAGATCCGCATACATGGTATTATATATTTTGTTCCAAGTGTGTGTCCAATTGCATATATAAATCATAATTAGAATAACAAGATTTAAGATTACTAGACATACATAGAGTTTCGTTACAACATCAATTGACAAATGAGAGAAGCAAGAGTCATATAGCTTACAAAAATGGAGTTTTCACATGAAACAAATCCTTAAATTTCTTTTCTTGAGACGTTATTATCTCTTTGAATTTATGATTCTTAGAATGGATTTTACTTCTTTTTTTAAAAAAATACTTGTTTGAACTTGAGGAACCTTAATACAGTATCGTATGTATACACATGAGTAGAACAGAAAATTAAAGTAGGAAAAACTTTGTGTGTCAATTATAAATAAAGTAGAAAAATGAAATGGTCAAAAAGAAGCAAAGAAAGTTTTAATTCAACCATTTGATTGTTTATCTTGAGTAGTAGTCTATCATTTCCACCAACCATGTAAAAGAGAGACAGACAAAATAAATATATACGGCAGAAAGATAAAACAGAAGAAACATTATCTTTAGTGAAATGTTTAGAAACAATTGTTTAAAAGAAAGAAAAACTTGAATGTTATTTTGATTAGACAGTTTTATTTTTGGTCAAATTGAGGTATTATTACATGTGGGATTCTACTTTTCCATATAGACTTCGTAGAATGTTGTTTCGAACTGCATGTCCCATTTCCCAATACGTATATAATAACTATTAAAAATAAAATAATAAAAAGGGAAACCCTTTTCTTCTTTGATTAAAAAATAGAAATAAATAATGCAGTGTGATGTGTGTACATGTGTATACAGTAATTATTATGGTATAGTAATAAAAGGACAAGAAGAAAACATCCTTGTTTTGCTTATTCTGTCACCCTTCATTTAATTTTCAATTGCATTATGCCACACCTTTTTCTTTTCTTTTCTTTTTATATTTAGTCAGATTGGCTTTTCCAGCATCCATGTTTCTCCATTTAAATTTTTTTTTTTTCTATCTCTTTCTCTCTCTTTCTTATAATTCATAGTTTCTTGGATTAGGAGGAAAAAGGGGGAAAAGAATGGGAAGAGCTCCATGCTGTGACAAAGCCAATGTTAAGAAAGGGCCATGGTCTCCTGAAGAAGATGCAAAACTCAAGTCTTATATTGAAAAACATGGAACTGGTGGTAATTGGATTGCTTTACCTCAAAAAATTGGTAACAGTTCTTCTTTTTTTTTTTCTTTTGTTAATTTTTGTTTTAATGATGGTCTTTTTTTTGGGTTTTAGATTTTCTATTGTATAAATTTCATTGTGGTTTAATTTTTCTTTTTTTAAATTTTAGGACTTAAGAGATGTGGGAAAAGCTGTAGGTTGAGATGGTTGAATTATCTTCGTCCAAATATTAAGCATGGAGGTTTCTCTGAAGAAGAAGACAGAATCATTTGTAGTCTCTATGTTAGTATTGGAAGCAGGTAATTCTTCTTTTTTTATTTTTTTTTCCTTCTTCCCTATTCCATTTAAATTTTCCATAAAGAAAACCCCAAATCATTTCACAGGCTTAATATTAGGGTTTCGGTTTCAAAAAGGGAATGGAATCTAGCTAAATATATCAATTAAATGATTGATCTATCTTTTTTTGTTTGAGGGTAATTTAAGATAGCATCACAAACACTCTGGGTTGTTTTTTTAACCTTTTTTTTGTTTTGGTTTTTGAAAATTAATTAAGACTATTTTTTCTTAATTTTTTTTACAAAGATTTCTTCTTACTTTAAAAAAAAATTGTATTCTTGAAACCAAATTCTAAAAAGAAAACAAGTTTTTAAAAAGTGTTATTTTAATTTTTCATATTTTGACTTGGTACAAAAAAAAAATGGTAAAAGTAGATAGAAAAGGTAAGAAATTTAGAGATGACTATCAAATAGTTTTCAAATAGAGGTAAGTAATTTTATTATTTCCTTTAAATTAATATTGATAATAATTTTCAAACTTTTAAGTTTTTTTAGAAATATAATCTGGTCAGGGTTATGCATCTCTTCCAATTCCCTTTGATATATTATTCTCCTTTTTGTACTGTTAGACAATATCATTTTCTCAAACTACAACTCTTCCACTATTGGTTTTAACTTATCTGTTTTTTTTAATCACTTTCTGTATCCTCTTTTAGATTTGTTTTTACTCACATACTTGAATAATATCATATATTTTTCTAAACAAAAGAGGGTTTTGGGTGTATATATAAAGAGTGTTTTGCTTGTATGGAATATAGGTGGTCTATCATTGCAGCACAATTACCTGGAAGAACAGATAATGATATAAAGAACTATTGGAACACGAGGTTGAAGAAAAAGCTATTTGGGAAGCAAAGAAAAGATCATCAACAACAAGCAATAACTCGTAGAGGAAATGGGGTAAAACAAATGCAGCAAATGAAGAGATCATCAGAGAATAACAACGCAACAATAACAACAATAGCTCATATGGGTGAGAATAATAGTTCCATATTTTCATTAAACCAATCTCATAACAACAATATTCTTCCTTATTGGCCTCAACAGCAGCACCTCCCATTGGCTCCTCACTTCAACAACAACTTGACTCCCTTCGGGAAGCCAATAATTGAAAATGATTTGAGCAAATTTGGAGTTCAATTCATGGATCAAGAAAGTAATTTGTATAGTAGCAACAACAACAATAATGGAAATGGAAATGAGTACGGAAACTATTTGCCTATTATTCAAGGGCAAAGTAGCAGCAGCAACAGCCAAATGGTGGAGATTGAGAATTATAATAACATGGCCAATTATGAAGATCCGAGGAGGGTTTTGTGTGGACTTGAATTTTTATATGGAGATCATCACATAATGAGTGGCAATAACAATGATCTTCAAATTTCTTCTTGCCTTCCAAATTATGAAGAAATACTGCTCCAAGATTTGTCAACTACCACTACCACTACAACTCAAGAATATGGAGCTAAGTTTGATGATTTGAGGATATTGGATAACAATGCACTATGATCATGGTGGAAGCTAGGGCATGATGTAAAGTTAAATAAAAATAGACTCTCTTTAGTAATAGAGTGAACTTGGAGGCTGGGGTTTGGATATTTTCCTTTGATTTAGACAATAACTTTAGGAGGGGAAAACATAAATATTGTTATGTTTGTGGTTTTTTTTTTTAAATCTTCTTGTTGGTTGGAAAAACTGATTAATTATTACTATATATAAGTCTATTTCGTGTTTTGATTTAATTCCGATCATTTTATTGTCTGAAATTAGTTTATAATAAGGTGAGTCTTTTCTCCAATAGATTTCAGCATTAATTTTATCATCAAAATGTTTGAATTTTGATATTATTGTTGTCATTATATGAGATGTTGTAAAGATTATCAGGAAAAAGGAGAAAATTATGAGTGTTGCCATTACATATTATATATACTCAGAACACATTATGATTCTCTAGCTAGTTTTTTCCTTTCTGAGTGATACTTTTTTTCTGTTGAATTGAAAAGTGCTTGAAAAAGTAGGGTTGTTTCCTGACCTCATGTGTGAGTAATTTGATAAAGGATTACAGCTACAACTTCATTGGGATCTGAAATTTGACCTCAAGCTTTTTCTTCCTTCATGAAATCTCTCGAAAATAGAGCATTACCTAATTTTGTTGCTTTAGACTTTAGCAAACATAAATGCCCTAACTTTTCTTTTCTTTTTTTAATTGTATATATATGAGTGTGTTGAAATTAAACTTGTTCATATATGGTTTTTTGTTTTGACAAATGGGAAAGCGTAAGAAAATTGGATATTGGGGTTAGTTTATAATAATAATTTATAGGTTGGGTAATCAAGTTTGGGACTAAAAAAGATTTGAATTCATGCCATTTTGTAGTGTTAAGTCAACATGATTGAGTACCCTAAAGTGTTTCTTTTTATAAATATATTTTGAAGGGGAAAAAATGAAACCCTAAAATTAATAAATGGTTTTAGGGTCCCAAAATGGCATCCAAGAAGATGAACATGCTACACTGATATAATTGATATTCAAACAAATTTAACTTTGTGTCACTGATTTGTTTTGCTAATGTTGTAGTGAAAAAGAAGTCAATTTTGTTTAGATTACAACTAATAATTAATTATTGGTAGAAACACTCATTTATACAAACTAAATAATTACTCAAGTTCAATTTAGAGAATTTGTTTCACTTAATCATAAATATAAAAGCTTCAAACACAAATATGCGAGAAGATCATGATCGAATGGAAAAGTATTGTTTAGGAAAACGAGAGAAAGATGGGAATTAAGAATTTGTTTATATTATATTTTTTTTGTATCGAACATAATATATATTAGAACTTAGTTTAACTAATTCTTATAAATCAATAGCTATTTTCCAAACATATTTATTCTGGTTTCTCTACACTTTCAAATTCAAATTCATTTTATCCTATTTAGTATTCCATCTTGGTTTATCTTAGTCCTTCAATTTTAAAAGAGTTATAATATGGCACTCAATTTTAAAAATAAAAACATAAAAAATTAACACATTTGAAACTAAATTATCCAAAATCAACCAAAGTTCAGTTAAAAAAACTAAAATCAACAATTAAAATCCAAGAGTACTTAAATAATTACCAAAACAATATTTAATCTAAACCCTTTCCCTCTCTCTCTCTCTCTCTCTTTAAGATAGAGAAGAAGAATCAACATACAAATATAATTACTTGAATAACTCCTAAAATTAAATGTATACATATATTAAAGTCCAATATAGCAATACGTATTATCTATTTGATTAGTAGAAACAAATAAAGTCTTTAAATGAACAACCCCAAAGCTTTTTTTTCCTCTCTCTCTCTCTAAAAAAAATAATAATAAAATAAAATCCATTTCAAAGAAGAGAATAATTAGAAACTCAATAAGAGAAATAAGAATAATACATAGCGAAGCAAAAAAGAGATTAATTAAATTGTTGCATGGGAGTGGAAGGTTTAAAAAAGAGTGGGTTTTGTGTTTGAGGGTTGGTGATGGGAGTTGGAGGGTAAAGCCGCCTAATTTTAAAGACTGCACATGTGTTTATACATATTCTTATTATTATTTGAGAACACATCACTAATTTAAATCATCTTTTTGTTAGGTCAAAGGAAAACTAATTAAGCTAATGGTACTTATATTTGTCTGACTAAAAGTACCATAATTCATTAACACTTGTCTCCTCCCTTTTAACAAATAATGTTCTTCTTCTTTTTTACTTTATTTTCCTCCACGTTATTTGACTATTCACTGTAACCATTCATATAATTTAACTTTATATTTGCTACCTCATCGATCATGATCATCAGCTACCATTTTGATCTGTTCATTTGTGATTATGTCTCTAATTATATACTTTTGGTAATGGGTTTATGATCTTTTTTTTTTTTATTTTTTTTTTTTTTGTATAAATTGTTAGAGAGCTAGCTGTTAGCTAAATTTTAAAAGAAACTAGAAAAGGTGTGGCTGTCTTAAAGAAGAAAAAAAGGTTTATTTTTATGATTTGAGATGAGATGAGATGGATATTTTTCAATAGTATTTAAAAAAAGGGGAGGTTCTTTTGGGGTTGTTAAAAATTAAGTTGAAAGTTTGAGAAGCTTGACTGCATTATATGCCATCATGACCTTAAAGAGAATATAGGGTTTTAAATGTCTGTATATATACATATACATAGAGGTAAAATAGATGAAATTTAGAGAGTTTGTCTACATTTGGTCTAAATGAGATCAATATATATATATATATATATATATATATATATAGAGAGAGAGAGAGAGAGAGAGAGAGAGAGAGAACAAGAGAGAGAATGATAGGGGTAAAAGTATATAATGGTGAAAAGTGTAGTGTGAGTTTCATTTGTAGATTAATTAGCACCATTATTGAGCACAGCCATTATCTGTTTTTAGGGTTGGTCACAATCCAATTTAGCTTAATCATAGAGAGGTAAATAGGATTTGAAGATTCCCCCCTCCCCATCCCCACCCCAAGATTTTAATTCTCCCTGATCTCTATATACATAAATATGGAAGCTGTGTTTAATAAAGTAGAACAAGGTAATCATATACTCACATTTATACATCCATTAATATTGTTATTATACTACTCTTCTTGTAGAAGACTACTTTGTAAAGTTTTATTAATCTTTAAATAATAACGAGCAATACATCAGCTGTCTCTCATAAAAACTGTGGTGGAAATCCACATAATATGCTCCCAATTCGAAAACTAACACAACTAATTTAATTTGAGAGTCATTTGATTAAAGAAAAGAAGATAATCAGAAGAGTGTAAAGTTAGAAGAGAATATCCGTAAAGAAAAAGAAGCAGAGCAGAAAATGTTCAAAACAAAACACCAAAAGAAATAAAGAAATAAGAACAAAAGTGTTCCGTGATTGGAGCAATATTCTTGCGCAGGTTAAGCCAAAACCAACAGCCAAACAATGACTTCCTTCCCCCAACCTTTTTCTTTTCTCTCTATAAATTAAATTTTATACATTTGTACGTTAATTGGGTGTATTATTAATTCAAATTTAAACTGGCCTGCTTAATTACCTTTTTTTTGCTCTCTAATCTCAATTATTCTTTCTTAATTTCAATTACCATTAGAGATGGTTGGGTTTAGAGAAAATTATATTTTCTCATATTAATTTATGGGTAGCTAATATATATATCACATATTAATTAAATTACATTCTTGTTTTAGTGGAAAGGAATATGGAATATATTACAAATAAATTCTACCAACCTACAAAGATTGGGGTAAGTAAGCTTAACTACTAGAGTTTGAAGTTTGGTTTGGGTTGGGTTTTCTTTTTCTTAAAATCTTTGACCTTAATTTTAGAATTAAGGCAATTAACCAAAATTTCAAACTAAAAAAGTCACATAAAAGCACAAAAAATTATAAATTATTTATTTATTTTTATATAATAGTTGTGAAATAAAAATGAGGACAAAACCTTTTTTAAGTAATCATCTAATAATCCATTGAAATCTCTTTCATCTGATCAATTTTCTATATATACTAAAATTAATGACGAGAGAGTTGATTAGAATGAAATGGTCTTTTTTGTTATTAATTTTATTATAGAGTGAAATGGTTTTCATGATTTGTGATGATGTGTTAAATATTGACAATTTCAAAAGTTTCGAACTGTACAAACAAAATCATAGAGACAATGATATGAGCTTTGAAAGGTAATATTGATTTGAATATTAAAGAAATAACAGACAGAAGAGTTTGAGTTACACAAATAAATTATAATATTCCCATTCGTAAGTACTATATTTGCATCGACATTTTTACATGTCTAAGTTTGATATCGATTGATATTTTTCAATAGTAGCGTTTGAAACATAAATCAAATCTACAATAGAACCTTGTGAAGTTGTGAAATGAGCATTGTTATGCTCTTCTTCTCTTAAATCTACAATGAATTTTTGAATTCAGATATGATGATGAGGTTGACTGCTTAGAATACTATGATTACAAGCATGACTTTTAAAACTAACTTGTAAGTTTTATGAACATTCATGAATAAGGATTCAGGAGAATCCCAAAAGAGAGAATTTTTTGATGGACAGTGAAGTTTATTTAAATGAAGATTCGATATAAAAATTTGTACATTTAACGCAAGAACAATTTGGTTTGGGATGAAAAGAAAGAAATAAAAGACTGAGAATTTACTTGGTGATGATTACTGGATCACCCAAATGAGAAGGAGCATTCCACAACTCAATTACTTGCTTGGGATTCCCTGAATTTCAACAAAACAAAAGAAGATTCCCACAAAATATTACTCAATATGGTTTCTTCAACAAGGAATGACAGCCAGAAGTTGTTAGACTGTAACCTGGTCTTGCGCTTTCCAGCTCTGTCACGTTGCTTTCACTCTCGTGACCACTTGAACTCCCCGACGTACTAGAGTTTCGCTTAGCTAAGAGTGTGAACTGGCAATAGGCTGTACGTAATTGTCGATACATCTCTTCCATCCTACCGCATTCTTCATCTTTTCGGTCCATCTCAATTAGCACCTGCACAATATTAAGACAATAGCATGGCTGAAGTTGAGAAATGGAAAAACTGCACACACACACACACGGCTCCCATTTCGAGTTGGCTACCTCTGCAGCTGTGTCTCGAAATATAGGACGAAATCGCTGCCTGCAGTACCCATGAAAGAGGATTGTGCCGACAATCAAAGGAATTGTGAAACCTGATGCAACTGGAGATTCTTTTACACCAAAGACTCCAAGAGCAATTACTTGAGCCACTACCATAGCAAAGATGGTTGTGTCGTGAGCTATGGGCCAAAATTGTCCCCCACTTTCGTATTTTGATGTATACACGTTGAGAATCTGAGACATCATTTTTTAGACAGACAAATTTGTTAGATAGCAGCCATATTCAGCAAGACAAGAAGTAATCCAATGTACAGAGGCAGAACTTACTTGGTTTTTGTAAACAAGGTAGGCAAGAAAAAAGTAAAACAGCACGAACGGTGTGATCAAAGGAGCCAAAATGGAACAAGTAAATCCGAGGAAACCGAAGAGGAGAATTCGAGGAACTTCGGTGTGATATGGAAATGCAAGAGGTTCATAAAAGGGTTCAATCTTGATTCTAAATATCCATCTTCTGAAGAAGTTCCACGTAAGAGAAAAAAGTTGCATAACTTCACAAGACAAACTTGCCCATCCAGATGATAGAACATATGTCACAAAGAAACCAGCCTGCATCAAATCCAGGAAATGCCATCAAAATTATGTGGGATGAAAGTTTATTAAGAACTGATCGGACCTCGGTGCGAGTTGAACACTTCTCAGATTTACTCACTTCAATTCAATATCTTGAAATGAAATGCAAGAGAATATAATCAAATTAAGCAAGTGTGTTGTTTATCACCTGTGCTGGTACTGCTTTGCCAAATTGGGCAGGTATGTCCTTTACACTGGAAAAGGCACTCAATGTACCAATGGCAGAACCGGCAAATACGTTAACAAAAAAGACGTTCCAGATCGTGAAGTACACGACTTTAAGGCATGCACTCCTTTTCCTTCCACTGCGAGAAATAGGTCCCTCCATGGCTGAAAGCGTCATCATAGTAGGTGGAGCAAGATACATAAATAGGATCAATACGACGCTCGGTAAGTAACCTGTCACCAGTTCGCTCGTATATTTCCTGCATAATGATGCCGAGTAAGTTTCCTTTGTATTAATCTTTATATGATCAAATAAGCAAATCTTGCACTTACTTTTTCAAGAGGCCTCTGAGGAATGGGAATGTCCGCTGTAGTTTTTCCAGCTGCGTCATACTTTGAACGACTGTAACGGGAAGCAAAAACATGATCATGAATCCGGTAGCAGCGACCAGCGTTCCTATCTTACGAATCCAAAGTTGTCTATATGGTATGGAAAGATTGGACCAGTAAACATCATGAGGTTCTGGAGCTAAGCTTGTTGCCCATGACATAGGATTTGCTGACTGAAGAACGCTCGAAGCCATAAGCGCGGCATAACGAGTCTTGAAGAATACAAAAGCAGCAGAACACTCCTGATTTAGACAACAAAAGTTGTATACACATTACGTAACAATCCCATGAATGATCAAGAAACCAAACAAAGATTCATTTTGGAAGGGTTTTTTTATTCAGATATAACAGATCTCTAACCTTTTCACTAGCAACCAAGTCCATGTTACCATATAGTTTTTTTTCCTTCACGCTATCATTTACACTAGGCAGAATTGTAAAAGAATTTGTTGACCCTGCACAAAAACAGCCTCCTTTTAACTTCTGACAATGCATTTCGACCGAATTTTCCTTCATCGTGTTGTACATTTTCTCTGCATCACTCTGAAAATTAACTCTGTCATAAACTTCCAAAAGTGAACAAAGAAGCATAATATTCTCAACACTCAAGAGTTTACAATGAAACGAGTTCACCCCTCACCAACAACAACATAAGTATCTTATTTGCATACCATCAAAAAGATAAATTTCACAGCTAAATTTACATTAAATTACACGAAAGAACTCATTTACGAATCTTTGTTCTTAGTTGTACAAAAAGAAAATGTTTTCTCTAATTTGGGTTTTTACATCCCGACCGTTATTGATATTCATAACATAGCCCTACACTTGCTTAATCACGTTCTAATCCATTTTGATGTCATTCTAATGGCACCCTCTTCAAAGCATTAGTACCATACAATCCAACAGCCCATGATGATCCTTTCTATAAAATATAAAGTTGATTGGTCCCATCGGAAGCAAATTGGATAAGCAATGACACGACACTCATCTTGCTAGTTAATTACAACATACTTTAAACAAAAAATTGAGCATACAACATATATTAAATTGTTTGTACCCGTATAGTAATGAAGGAAATGAATTTAAAAGCAAGAAAGCTAGAAGAATTTGAAAATACATCTAGCGAACCAAAATATAATTGATGATCTTGCGAATGATTTGAAGTTGTTGATCGATATAACATGTTAGTAGATGCATACCATCAGTTTCTGTACGGTACCAGACCGATATATCATTTGGTGTGACAAGTAAGTCGATGCATGGTAATTGGAGAAGAACTTCCTAATAGTCTCACTATAAGTTTCCTCTGGCGACCAGGGAATCGACTGCACTAAAACCGTAAAATGACTAGGATTTTTTTGAGACCCAGTGATGTGGATAAGTCTCAATCTACTGATGCTGGAGTACTCCTGATAATAATTTGAGAGGGAGAAAAAAATCAAACAAATTCAATAGAATTAACAAAGTTCTCAATGATAAATGAAAAACATGATATATGAACATCTTAGGCAACTTACAAAGTAAAGGAGCACACAAGCGGAGCAACATATGATGTATAAAGCAATACAGTGGACGCAAAGCCTGATTGAGGAGGGACAAAATCAAGAGTTACAGTTAAGAACACAAGTAGTTGCATACATAAGGTATGGAGTTTCAGCATCGCATACCACTTCGAATTTTTTTCGACGTTCTCAATGCAAAAAATATCGAACGACTCGGAAGGTATCATCTTGTGAGTCATTTCTTGGCCATAATAATTCACTGGAAGCACTAGAAACATGCAAATGATGGCAGCAATTGAAAAAACTCGAATGCTGTACAGCAAAAGAAATAGCATCTGCAGTAAGCAAAATCAGAAAACTGAAATGTGTTTTTCAACAACATACAGGACGTTGAATACAAGCACGTTACAAGAACACAATGATCATATATATATAGATGGTGGAAAGGATCCAAATAATCCAATGACATTTTGATTCATAGTCAACAAAAAGTAAAAGAAAGGAATTACATGGCGATATGTAAGAATAAAAAAAATTGTGGACAATTGTGAACAAGAGACTAAATCAACAGAAAACAGCAACTTGGTGAGAAACAATGAGGCATAGACACCATCTTCCACATGATAAAAGTTTTTACTAAAAGAACAAAAGATTAGTCAACAGAAACACTTGACAAATGATGAAGAGACTAAATATATCACAACCAAAAGTTAAAAACAACGTCAGGAGAAGAGTAACTAACCTGAATATAATAATCCTGAGAAAAACCACAGCATCCAAGCCATCAAGAGCCAATATTTCTTCCTCGGATGTTTCCCAAGCTTTTACTATCCAGCTAGGGGAAGGAACAAATCTATCTAAGCAAAAAGTTTCACAATGTTTCAACTTTTTCGTAGCAATTTTTCGACCGAAGTACACGGTTATATTGCTCGGTTGTTTTCGCAATATGGAATACAAAGAGAAAAGCACCACACAAATCCCAATATTAATTCCAACCGAAGTTAGAAGGGCAGAAAATTCCATTTCACTTTGCTACACTCTTCAACTCTCAAAAAATATTTCAACACAAAGACATCCAAAAAAGACTTCACTCAGACGCAGCAGTTTTTTTGGTGCCACAACCAACAAAAACCAACGTTCCTTGTTCTCTTCCTGGTGAAAGCAAGCAAAAAAAAAAAAAAATTCACTATAAAACAGAGAAAAAGAAACCCCCAATATTTCTATTACAGAATGAAATAAAGGGAAAAAGGAAAAGTACCTGAAAAATCCGGTTAAGAACACTCACCAATCTCTAATGAATATAAATCCCCGATCTAATTGAGAAAACTTAGAAGTGAAAAAAAAAACAAAAACAAAAACAGGGGATTTAAACAAATTGTTTACAAAACTTATACGCCACAGCGTACTTTGCTTAAACTCCACAGATGGAAATCCAAAGCGAAAAGGAAAACAAAAAACCCCTTTTTTTTATTGAAACCCAGATCGAATCAAACCCCAAAAGAATTCAGAAGATTTTAGAAGTGGGAAAGCAAATCGAAAAACGCTGTACACACGGAATATCTACGGGAAACAGAGGAATGGCACGTTGAATGGTTAAGGGAGTGTCGAGGAAGATTGAGCGGGGCCAACGGAAACGCCACGTGGCGTACATTTATCGGGCATCATTCCTTTAATTTTAGTTCTAATAACAGAAACCGTCCACTCCCAACTCTCTGGCTCTCCCCCTCCCACGTTCTTCTACTCTAATCCTTTCTGTACATCTCTTTCTTTTCTAATAACACTTGGCTTTGACAATGTGGAATCTCTTCATTCCCTTACGTCACATCCGTCTTTTCAACTTAATGCGACGTTTTTCGGTTTACGCAAACCTTCACACACGTGGCCTTTTGAGTTTGGATTACGTCTGCATTTGGAATTACTCCTTCAATTTGGGCTTCTAAGTTGGGCCTCTTTTGGGTTATCTGAAGTCAGGACAAGCCCAACCCATATCGCGATTCGTTTACAATTTTGGTAAAATCAGTTTTGGACGTTTGGTTCTGAAATCTGATACCATGCAACCAATTAAGCTTAGCAAAGAGAAAAATGAGAGAATTTCTTAAATCTGATTGCTGCAGAGAACTTCCAGACCTCAGTCTTCAGCTTTTGTTGTAGAGAATGCAATTTAAAACTATATGTGAGAATGAGAATATATCTGAATGAGGTTTGGCTACTAAATTTTGAATCATTTCCTTAAGAATTGATGTATCATTATTTCCTCTGTGACTCTTTTTTCTAATAAATTACATATACAGTCCATATTATTCTTAGCCACTGCTGTATACCTTCAAATATAAACTTGGCACTGATTTAATTATATCTCCATATAAATTCATGTATTCCTCTATTTTTTGGAGTATATATAAACTCTCTTTACTGATGTATTCTGTATGGATACTTGATTCGAGATTCTAATACATGTGTAGTTTTTATTTACACCTTCAAATATACTCATATAGACTTTTGTATGTGAGTATACGTGGTAGTGACAATAGAAAAATAGAAAACGAAATTGAGGAAAGTTGGAGTAAGACAATTTTAAATGAAATATAAAACATTCAATATTATTATCTAAAAGTCATTGAAAACAGGTTTGACAGACAATACTGTAAAAATCAAAGATTTTGGATCAAAATGAAAAATGGAAATAAACTAGTTAGGGTTTGGATTGTTCATTCTTGTAATTATTTGTATGGAAAATTTGAACTCGAGATCTTTCATTCTTAGGTACACATTTTGAATAAGAATGCACATTCAATAATGATACATCTCATGACTTGATTGGTCAATATATATATATATACACTCTAAGTGAGAATATTCATTATTTATATCCTCACTACTTGGAGTTGGAGTTGGAGTGTTAGACCAGTGTTGTGTTATAGATAAGAATTTCTATTTTTGTTCAAGACCGACCTCCATCATCTATTAAATGTTTCCCTATTTATGTTTCTATGCATGAAATGATATTATATCCATCCACATTTTCATTCACTAGTGGATCTTATCAATTTCTTCTTCTTTTTTCATCATTTTTTTTCCTCTTCTTTCTGTCCTCAAATCTAAAGCTTTCTACCACTTTCTTTTACGTAATTTTTGCTCCTTAATTCCATTTCAAAATCAAGAATGGAAAACATGATGATTCTATCTTTATATAAAACTCGTTAAAAGAGTCTTAATTAAACTAAAATTCTTGGGAACTGTTTGATATATTTTAGTAGCAAAAGATGTAGTAATAGCATACAATATTAAAATGTAGAATGCTTGACACTTGGTTTTAAATGCTAGCTTTGTTTCTGTATTTTCATTTATTTTGTTAATCCATGAATGTTCAATCAATCTTCGTAAATGTAGTTTATGCAGTTAGTTTATTGTTTATTTTCTTCATAAAAAAACGTACATAATTTGTTAAAATATATTTACCTATTGTTTTTCCTGAATAAATAAAAAAATTCCTAATTATTTAGATAATAAATTATATTTAAAAATTAAACGCAACGATTATTAAAAGTATATAAATTAAGATAGAATGATTAAGAGTGCGTTTACTATTATTTTCTAAAAAGTGTTTATAGGTAATAAGCAATACGTTTTTTATTCTCTCTTTTTTTCGTGACAAATTATGATTTCAATATTAGCCGTTGAGTTTTAACATTTATTTTATACTAATTCCTAAATTTAAAGGGTAAACATATAATTAAATTCCTAACTTTTTAAAGAAATAAAGTATATATATTTCGATAATGGGTTCCTTTTTTACCGAAAACAAATGCTAACTAATTTCTTCAAATTATCATAAGAATGGGAATTTGCAATTTAACTTCGCGTAGTTATATTATTAACAATTGATGTGACCTTAAAAAGTTAATTGTATATATGTTTATGTATGTGTGTCTCATTTAGTTACGTGGCGTGACAAAAATTCTTTGAATTTTCTTCTCTCTTTCTTTTCATTTTGATGTACCATTTGATAGCTTATAAGTACACTCACGTGTCTAACTTCAAACCGATGTCTTTTTACTAATTTACTTAATTGATTAATGCTCCAAGCTAAGCATGTGTGTATATATATACATTATAAAAGCTCTTCTCGAGTTAAACAATGAATATAGTTCAATTAGTATAAAACTTAATGTTTAACCCATTTTTAAGTTAGGGATTTGATTCTTCCACGCAAGAAAACTTGTCAATTTTGTGGAATATGTTATTGTTACGGTACATTGTTCACAACCAAAGAAAGCAATTATATATATCAAAAAGTATAGCAAAATTTCTCATAGTTGCAGAGGGAAAAGGTATATTTTTAATTCATGTCACACCTTTGCTTTACATAATATCATCAATTGTAAAAGTTCTGTCACTAATTGAAATTGTAATTTTAGTTAGTCCAACCTAATTAAACTATGGTTTAAAATGTAGTTTTGTTTTTAATTTTGAGGGGGGGAAAATCTAAAACAAGTATTTAGAGTGAGAGTTAAGTAAACCTACGAATAATTATTACATAACATGGTAATTTGAAATACTTAGTAAAAAATTTCCTCTCCTTATATATATACATTAAAGGGTGTACAATTATATGAGTTGCATTGTGACGATGTTCTCGAATATGAACGAGAGTGCAGTGACAGGAAGGAGAAAAGAAAAGAGAAAGAAAAAGAAAAAGTATATTTGACAAAGAAAGAGAATGGGTAAGATGTAAAAGAGATAAGTTGGGAAAAAGGCAACAAGAGAAAGACACATATTACATACACATATTGGATATTCATCCTCATCCTCAATATCAAACTGTCGTTTTCAGAAGCAAAGAGCCAATTAAAGAACCCTAAAATTATAGCGTCTCAGAATGAAAAAGCTTTCCCACTTTTTCCCAACCCCCCAATAAATTACACTATTTGCATGGCAGATGGCCCGACCACCACCTTTTTTCCTCTATGCATTATATGAACCCTAACTATATTCTTATCACCATTATATTATTCTTTTTTCTTCCTCTCGATTCCATTTTTGTCATCTTATTTTGTATTAGTTCAATTTAGACCTTATTTCTATAAACCTTGTATATTTTGTGCTATGCTTTTCTTCAAGATAATAAAAGGGTTTCTCATGCCTTTACACACACTTGATTGTCTGTTTTTGTTTTTTGTAGAGCTTATATCTCACAATGGTAGATTTCATTTATAACATTCTTTTCTTTATCTATTAATTTATTTGTGAGGAGAGACATTCTTTTTTAATGATTAATTTGTAAACAAACGAGCTTTTTTAATGGGAGATGAAGTAGGCGTGGCCTGGTGTAAACAAGGGCTGTCTCCTTGAAGATAACTGACACACAAAGTTGGAAAACAAATTATTAAAAATGGAAAATGTTGCTAAGAATGCTTGGACAATCAAATGTTTTCGACTTCATTTATAATACAAAACTCTTTGCGTTTCCCCACAATTTTCAATCTAAACTCTCATTTTCACCATTTACACATTTCACTATCCCATTTTCGTTTCAATCTCAATTCCTCAAGTATTATAACATCTCTTAGATTATTAGTAATCTTGATTACATTCTAGTTCGTGTAAGATATTAGTTCAAATTACGAGAAACGAGAAAGACAGTTCCCGGTAATAAGAGAAGAGACATCATTCACTCCAAAGTTATAGTTAAAGTGTTTGGACTTTTATCTCATCTTGTCGTCCGAAAACAATATATATTATTCTTTCTATAAAAAAAAAAGTGTTGGTGGAGGTCAGATCAGTCCTTTCTGTCGGGAATTTTTTCACTTTAACTTTATAACTTGAGAACTGATAGAATTATTTGCGTTTGCCTCTCTTCCCCCCTCCACTTTTCTTTCTCTGTTGCATCAATTTCAACACTTGTGTTCACCTACAAACGCCACATTTTCTATTATCATTTTTGTTGTGGATCTTTCTCTTCTTTTCTCTTTTGGCTTCAATTATACTTTTCTTTGCTTCTTACAGTTTTCAACGTTCAATTTCTGTGGCTATAACATATGCTTAAAGAGTATAGTTTTAAATGCAGCAATGGGCTATATGAATGATGCTCAACTCTAATTTCAAGGAAAGATTATTTAAGAGGAGGTTTGAGGTGGTACCGTACTATTTGTTATCAGAGGAAGGATCGTTGGAAATGCAACCAAAATTTTGTATTAGTAGACAAGAATAGAAAAACTATTTCCTTTGACCTAATTTTGAACGAAATAACATCTCAAAATAAATAAAGAAAAAGATATACAAAATCATATAGAAAAATATCTCTCAATCTATATATATAAATCATACGTGGAAATAAATTTCTTAATATGAACAACATGGATATATAAGTAGTAACAACTATTTCTTTCAATTGCATGAGGCATTTTGAGTTAATAAAATAGTGTTATGTTTAAAATAGACAATATATTAAACTTAGGTATAAAAGGGTAGACTAAAAAATTATTTTTCGATTGAGTCAATTAGTTTAAGTTAAGTAAAAATATATTGATATTGATACAAAGATATATGTGTGTGATAAGTACAAAAGTTAAGAGAGGTTCGAACTTCTTTAACCTATATTAATTTATCAGTGATATCGTATCATTGTAAAGATACATTTGAAGTGATTATTTAAACATAATCGTTGTTGAAACTTTTCTATTGTTTGAATTTTTTAGTTTTTCTTTGTACCAAAGTACCACTAACATATAGCCAATTCAAAATATGAACATTAGGCTTCAACGTTCTTATGATGCCTTCCATTAACTCTAACATGACCTTACTTTTCTTCTTCTTCATATCTTATTCTTTCTTTCCCACTTTAAATTCATACCCCACGTGCCTCTTCCCCCAATTATTTAACACTATTTTTTTCCTCCCCCTCTCCCTCATCTAAAGTACGAATGGGCCAACCAGGAGAGAATTCATTATCAAGAATAAATTCAACATTTTCATTGCCTTCACTGCTCCCCTTCTCTCCCTCTCTCTCTTATATATGGATCGAAATTTTAAATATTATTGTCAAGTTAAGATTTAATATGCTACAAGTTTTATGAAGTTCATATTAGATAATTTATGAAGTTTGTTTTAAAATCAATTGACGATGAAGAATAAATCATGCATGTCTGATGATAGAAGGTGAGATCTCTATGTATTTACGTGACAGCGAGATAGTTGAACAATAATGAATGTTTAATTTATTGACTTTGATGGAAGGTGGGAAGTGGAAGAGGAAGAGGAAGAGAGGGAAGAGATGAAGAAAAGGGATAAAAATGGGGGCCTACTGAGAGAGGGGAGTGATATAGAATAGTGAATTTCCATTTAAAGCTTAGAATGTCTAATCAAAAAAGACTGAGAAACCTTGAAAAGGCTTTCCACATATTGAATAAATTAAAATGCAAGTGTTGTTTGCCTTTCCTCCATTTTTTCTTCTCTCCACCGCCACTTTTACTCGTTAATTCATATGCAGACATTAATGTTATCTTATTCTTTTCCTCCATTTTCAAACTTTTACTTCTCTTTCCTTTCTTTCCACTTTGGAATTTGGAAAACAAACACCTTCAAAGTTATCTAATGGTCCCATAGTATTCAAATAAAGAACAAGAAAATATCAACACAAAAGGTTTATATTCTACACTAACAATGTCCACAAGTAGGAGAGAGCGTGCATATTTATTAGTAGACCCATATATTTGAAAGTACATATACAAAGTGAGACAATTGAATTACAATGTCATATGCCAATTCAAAGTTCGGCATTGATTTAAGACATAGAATTACACACAATTTCTACTACACAAACTTCACTTTTCTTTCTCCTTTATTTTCCCAAAGAAAATTGTTATCCACCATTGTTCGAGAAAATTGTATAACCACTTATCATTTTGAATTTTGACTCGGAAAAAATCATCTATAGGTTTTTTTTAGATAGTTGTAACATTAGTCAAATTTCTGTTTTAGCATTTATCCTATTGATGATTTAAGAAACATTTAATAATTAAATATATATATATATATATAAATTTACGTGTAGAAAATTTTGAAAGACTAACAAATATGTGTGTGTGTGTGTACACTATCAAAGATTGAAATTGTTGTGAAATTTAATTTGATTGACATTTTGTTAGATTGTGATATTGTTAAAGCTGAGTTAGGCAATTTAAGTAGGTGTGGGATTGAATTTTTTGGGTCGTTTCATTAATTAATTGGTTCAAATAATCTTGTAAGTTCAAATTTAAGTTGTTTCTTAATTTGGATAAGGTCAGATTTTAAAGTTGAAGTCGAACTCATTTGGACAAAGATGATAATCATATTATTTATATATAAGAAAATGTGAAGTGTAATTAAATTAAATTGAAACACATGGGCATGATATCCAAAGTAATGTTTGTATTCAGATTTCAAAGCTCAGTATAATAGTTAATAAGAATAGATATTTGACATTTAATTCTTGAGTTGAAATTGTGACACAAATCAGAGTCAGACTTGATAGAACCCTCAACCATGAGGTACTGCAGAGCAGAGTTAAAGTGAAGAAAAAGATTCTCTACTTTCTTCTTTTTATTATCGTTTTAGAAAGATGAGTTTGATGTTTAGGACAGTGACATCAATTATGTAAAATTTAAAATTTGACCTTTGATTATCTCACTTCAAATAAATAAATAACTTAGATGGAAGACAATGAAAAAACAAATTTTATTTTACTATCAGTATGCTTTTTTTTTAGAAACAAAGAGTTTTATTGGTAAGATCTCTACGACCTTACCCATACCTTTCTATGTGTCGCTTTCTCTTACCTTCTACATTTTTAATAAAAATAAATTTAATTATATATCATATACTACAGTGTCATATGAAAATGAGAAATAAACCGACAACCCAACCTAATTTGAATTTTAAGTGTTGGGTTAAGAGTGTACGTGGTCTTTTGAGTTGTCAATCTCACCCACTAAAACATTAATGTTATTCTTTTCTTCCATTTTCAAACTTTTAGTTCTCTTCCTTTCTTTCCATTTTGGAATTTGGAAAACAAACACCGTAAAAAGTTATCTAATATAGTCCCATAGTATTAAAATAATTTAGTAGTACCCTACGCCAGTGTTTACTAGATTTTTTCATTATTTGGTTATACTAAAAAGCCATCTTAGAACTGTGAGTCTTTCATAACTTCAAATAATATAATATGTTGTTGACATAGATGAAATTGACATTCTAAAAATAAATTCAACAACAAAAAGAAATCAAGACAAAAGATTTCTATGTAAACTACAACACCCACAAGTACGGAAAGAGCTCACATTTATTAGTAGATTGAAATATTAGAAATACGTAAGATTTGTGTATTAACATATATATATATATATATATATATAACAAAACAAATTTAAAATATAGAAAAATATATCCATCACATTCTATTAATGATGACAATTTATTATTAATAGACTATATTATAAATATTATTTTATCACTTATAGATTTTGGTTTCTAGTGAATGGATGAGGAAATATGATGAATGATTATATAAAGGATATATAATTAAGAATGAATTAGTGATGTTAATTTGATTTAGGAGAAAATGGATTATTGTAAATGTAAAAAGACAAAATATAGTTAGGGAAGGCGACAAGAAAGAAGGAAAGAGAGAAAGAAAGAGAAAGAAAGAGAAAGAAAGAGTTGAGTGTTAAAAATACAATACCATGGACCACTCTCTCTTCTCCTTCCTCTCTCATCCTTTGACACGTGCCTTTACCTCCTTATTTTTCAAATTTTACGGAGCCATTGTCAGATACCGCGTTCCCTTTCATGTCCCCCACCCCCCAAACCCTAATCCCCCCTAACTAACTTCACTTCCTCACTAATACTACTTTCAGTCTTACATATTACATTAAATATATTCTTACCTATATACATGCACGTGCGAGACCAAACACATTTTTAAGTTAATATACTTTTGGGGTGTTTAGAGCATTAAGTGAGTTATTATAATATGTGTTTGAATTGCAGATTATTATAGTCTTAGTTATTATAATCTATGTTTGGAGAAGTTAGAAATAGTGACAAATGAGATATGTGGGATGAAGAATAGTGAAATGAATGAGTGAAGAATAGTGACAGATGAAAAAAAAAAAAAGTAGAATAATCTTAATCTTAATCTTAATCTTAATCCTAGAATTATGATATCTCTTTACGACAAATATAGAGTGGACTGAAATAGCCCACTTTCACTCTTGGGCTATTTTTTTTATAGTCTGAGAGTCAAAGGAGTCCTTTGAGTTTAGATGAAAACATGTGGAAAAGAAAAGGAAATTGAGAGAGAGAGGAGAAAGTCAATGGGTAGGACGGTTGCGTGTGATTGGCATGAGCCATCTTGTTAAACCATAGTGTGTCGGTGAAATATGTGAATATGCAAAACCATACACGCCTTCTCCTCTATTTACACATTCCATACTTCTCATTAAATCACTGCCCAACTAATTTATATTCCCTTTCACTTATTACTTTCACATTTTTCAACTCTTCCTATTTTTATTTACTTTTTTCAACCCTTTGAATTTCAATTTATTAATTTACCAAACCTTCACCTAATTTATAACTCCAATTCTCAATTTTCAAAACAAATTCATATATACAATATGGTATATTATTATTAATGATATATTTAAAAGAGATAAAAACAAAATTTTGATTGATTTCTTTTTTATATTTAAATTTATTTATAAATGAAAAATTAATCCAAATCATGACTAATACTCCACCTCACATCTATACGCTTTAACTTTTAAGATGAATTGGTGATTCACGTTCCACCTTACAAATTATGTAAAAGAAGAGAAGAGAATAAAAGAAAAGACAAAACGAGTTAATTGGTATGCCACCATGTGGTCTTATCAATTTACAACCCTCGTATGGCAATTCAGTTGAGGTTTCATGAAAAAGGAAATTTTGGAAATAAGTTTTTCTCTTGGTTTTCCATATTATTAATGTCAGCCATAGCAATGTTTTTATACGCGAAAAATACCTATTTTGGGATAATATAAAATAAAGAATGAATTTAAATATTGTACCTATTTTGTGTGCAATATACATATGGTAGATGGAATGAAAACAAACTATTAACTAAATTTATTTCTCATCATTTTCATTGTAATTTTTTGATACGACCCTTGATGATTCAGCTACAACTTGGCAAGTTTACTTTGTCACATTGAGTCCTCTCTAACACATTCAATATGCATAACTATAAAAGTTTATTTAAATCAATGCATAATAACTATTCAATTAAAATTACAATGATAAATTTCAATTCCCTCTAAGAGATGGTTAACAACTATGAAAAATAAGTTCATTTATTTTGTTTCAATAATCTAACAATGTGAACAACTCATATCACTGCTAATTTAAAATGTAAAGGATTGGATTTGGTTAAACATTTTCTACTTGGATTAATTTTTATTGATTAATTTTTGAATTTGTGAATTTTTTTTTTTATAGATTTGTTATGATTTGTGTTTTTGTTGAAAGTTTGTATTAAATATCATAGATGTTTGGTATTTTTATATTTGAATTTAATAAGATTTTTGTTATTAATTATGTTTTATTATTGATAAACTTGAAATTTTAAAATTAAAAAGAAAAATCGAGAAATAAATCCGACAATGAATTCAACTTGAACTTTAAGTGTTGGGTATAGATTGGGTTTCAGACTTTATTTGAGTATTTTGGTTGTTCCACACTTGAATTTTCGCTTGGTCCAAAAATCACCATCAATCTAGCTCAACTCAACTTAGCCGACGTATACCATTCGCCCTCAATTTCTTCTTCTCACTTTTCTTCCTAGTAATAGAAAACAATCAATAATCCTTCCTAGATTTGCATTTAAATTTTTGCTAACGTAGAATCAGAAAAATGTTGCTATCATATATCAGCATAATCATTTGACTTAGAGCATCCAAACATATAACATGTAATCATGTCTTCAAATAAAGTAAGGAAATTATTTTTTTAAAAAAAACAATTACAAGAAAGAGACAGAAAAATAAAAGAGAGGGAATTAGCCAATAAAGTCACTAAACAGTTGTGTTGTTTGTGATAAAAAAAAAATAACTCTTTAATATCATGCCTACCCCTCCTCTCCTCCCTATATATATAGATATATAAATGTCACTCTAAATTCCCCACACAAACACACAAAGATTTCAATATCAATAGTCCTATACCAACCCTAAAATATATTCCCTCTTCCTCTCCTATTATCTACCTACATATTATTGTACACTCATATATGATGGCAACGTTATCTACTAAAGCTAGCCATGATTCTCATGGACAAAATTCTTCCTACTTCTTTGGATGGCAAGAGTACGAGAATAACCCTTATCACCTTATTCAAAACCCCTTCGGAATTATTCAAATGGGTCTTGCCGAAAACAAGGTAATTCTTGAATGTAATTAAGTTGGACTACAACCATTATTGTTCTAGTATAACTACACATGGTTGAATCCTTTGTTATCGAGTAACATTATAGTTTGTTGGAATATATTGATCAACCCTTTTAATAGTCAATTAAGAAAAAGATTTGAACTCATATGCTTTAAAGTAACACCAAATAATAATGTTACGTAACAATTAATTTATTTAATGAATTTTTTAAAGTTTAGTTAATGGTTTCTTTCTATATATGCTTTTTATGATCATGATGATTACGGATTATGGATTATGGTTTTGGTGGTAGAAAATTTGGTTGTATGTATAAAGAATATGTGATATTTAAATGGGTTTTGTAGGTATGTCCTGACCTTTTGGATGAGTGGATGGAGAACAATCCAGATGCTTTGGGATTGAGAAGAAATGGAGTGTCTGAGTTTAGAGAATTAGCTCTATTTCAAGACTATCATGGCTTGCCAGCTTTTAAAAAGGTACCTAGCCTACAACCCTAAAAGGGCTCTTCAAAATTTCTTTTTCTTTCTTTTTTATTTATTTGTTTACTATTGAAATAATATAAATAATAATAATAGTAATAATAAATAATAGGTGTTGGTTGAATCAATGGAAGAAATACGAGGAAACAAAATGAAATTTGAGATGAACAAACTGGTGCTCACTGCTGGTGCAACGGCTGCCAATGAAATCATAGTATCTTGTCTTGCCGATCCCGGTGAAGCCTTTCTTGTTCCCACTCCTTACTATCCAGGGTAACTAAATTCGATCATTTTCTCATATATAAATTTTTTTTCTCTTTTTTATTATTGGGTTTGTAAAAATATACGTATATATACTGTAGGTTTGACAGGGACTTAAAATGGCGGACTGGGGTGCAAATAATTCCAATTCATTGTTCGAGTTCAAACGGTTTTCGAATCACAAAAGTGTCAATGGAGGAAGCCATGGAGCAAGCCCAATCGTTGAATTTACGAGTCAAAGGGATTATGATTACCAACCCATCTAACCCATTGGGCACCACATTGAGCCAGAAAGAGCTCAACTCAGTGGTGGATTTCGCTACAGCCAACGCAATCCACATCGTGAGCGACGAGATATATTCCGCCACAGTTTTTGAGCACCCGAATTTTCGAACAGTCATGGACCCGAACCTACAAAAATTACCAATTTGGGACCGAATCCACTTGGTGTACAGCTTGTCTAAAGATCTAGGCTTACCTGGGTTTCGTGTGGGCATGGTTTATTCAAATGACCGAGCAGTAGTGGATGCGGCTACCAAGATGTCGAGCTTTTGCTTAGTTTCTTCTCAAACACAGTATTTTGTGTCACAGATTGTAGGGGATGAAAATTTTCGAGGGAATTATATGCAGGAAATGAAGCGGAGGATCCGGAAGAGGAGATTGATGTTGGAGTCGAGTCTTCGACAGGGCGGTGTTAGATGTCTGAAAGGAAATGCGGGATTGTTTTGTTGGGTGGATATGAGACATCTTTTGAAGTACCCGAGTTTTGAAGAGGAAATGGAGATTTGGAAGACGATTTTGTATGAGGTTGGGATTAATATCTCCCCTGGCTCATCTTTTCATTGCTCTGAACCTGGTTGGTTCAGAATATGCTTTGCCAATATGGAGGAACACACTTTCAAGGTGGCCATGCATCGTCTTAAGACCTTTCTCAACTCTACCTCATCTCTCAATGGCCATGAACTCTCCCCCACTAACGTATAATGTATTACTGATGTAGTCTAATTGCAGGTAGAGGATTGAATCACAAATCCAAATACAGTCGAGGCTTTCAACTCAATCAAATAATTATATTAATTATGTTTTCTACTCTATATAATTTTGCACTATTAAGACGTTGTAATATAAATATAGATCGATCCACATAGAATCGATCAATTTTCATTCGAATTCACCTTCTTGCAGTAAACAAGGAGTTTGATGTATTATTGGTTTGGTTTGTAATAAATTTAACTAAAGCAGTAAATTGGAAATTGGTTGGATTAAAATTTTAAAAAAAACCACAAATACTGATAGAGAAAATGTTAAGATTACTTTTGATAAGCTACTCAATCATAGATTAATCATACACATTTTTGGCAATTCTATGAACATAATTTTAGCGGACTACATCTAGAAAGGCTAGAGAGTCGGGATGTCCAGTGAACCAAATTGATCTTTATATTTAGAGGAAAAGCATCTCAAACATGCAAATCAATCTGCATTAATCACAATGATTATTGCTAAGTCAAACAATTAATTTGCTAATAATCTCAATTAAGTTAGTTAAACTTATTAGATTATAATTGCCGAATCAATATACAAATCTAACTTAAATTGCGTTACTTGGTGATCTAAGATTTTAGCGATTATGGACTATATCCAGATCTATAGCAATAAATTAAATATGCTTGGTTACTTATCAATATTTCTAAACACGCTCAACCGAATTCGATAAATAAGATGATGGCAAGAATTCTATATATCATAAACAATGAAAAGATTTCTAATCTCGTGAGTTTGCCAATCAAAAGATAAACCTTAAATCTTGAGCCATATAAACATTGCACGAAAAATGCATGCTTCTATCTTACGGTGTCGTGGTACTAGCTAGTCCTCCTTTAAAGGTGATTTTATCGGATGTTATTTGTATTAAATCTAATTAATTATACATAAGGGCATTTTATTAAGATTAAAAAGAATATATAATCATTACATGAAAATCTATACATTATACAGAATAAAACTATGACATAAAATCAAACTTCCTCAAAAAGAAAAAAGAAAAAAAAAATCAAACTCCTCCGAAGGCATTTTGAAATCTTGTTTATATCCGTAATAGAATTAACATAGGCTTGGGCTGGGAGTCTTAAATGGGCTGCTATTGTCCACCTTAATGGGCTGCTTTGGTTTGACTACTCTTAGTTATGGGCCGTAGCTTCATTTCTTTCAGGATCCTCTCCTTTTGAAAATGCTCTTTAGCCTTCGACTTTTGAAGAAAACATATTAACAAGGTTTTAACCTTAATGTAAATTGAAAATGAAAAAGTATATAATAACAACACTTAATTATTCGTCTTCTTCTCACACAAAACTTCATTGCTTTGATTTGATTCTTCGACTTAGCCTCAAAACAATACTGAATTCGATTTCATCTTCGTCTCTTCACCTTCGATTTTCGATCAAACCCTTGTTAAATCTGAGAGGAAGCCGCTGAAGACGGTGCACAATCAAATTCAGAGTAGGGTTTGTTTCTCAAGGCAGTGTCGGTAAGGGAGAAGAGCGGAATTGAAATACGAGGAGGGTGTGGGAACCCTAAACCATGCTTCTAGGGTTTCGAATTCCGACAACATCTACCATATTACAATCACCTGAACGCAACTTTTAACGTCGAAGGAGATGACCGACGACGATGGAAAACCGGATAAGGGTAATCAATGGCAATCGCCAAGATCACCGCACCAAGAGAAAAAGGAGGACATGATACTCTGGGGAATTCTTCTTTTGATGGGTATGCCTCTGCTACCACTTTTCGTTGTTTAGCTGACTTATTGCTGGTGCAATTTCTTTAAAAGGGAAGAAATTTGTATAGTGATTGGTAGTGTGTGAATTTCGATCTCTAGTGAAATGGTTTATTCAAATAATTTAGTACTACCCTACCGTACCATGAGTGCCTTCTACATTCCTTCATTATTTGGTTATACTAAAAATATTTTAGAACTGTGGGTGTGATAAATTGACATTTAATTTTTGGGTCGAAAGTGTGAGACAAATCAGAGTCACACATGATAGAACCCTAAACCATGAGGTGCCCACCTGCCTCCCAAGAGCATAGTTAAAGTGAGAAAACAAATATTCTCTACCTATTTATTGTTGTTGTTATTGTTATTTAGAACGATGAATCTGATGTTTAGGACAGCGGCACCAATTATATATGTAAATTTTAAAAGGTTAATTATAAAAATAAAATATTTAACAAAATATTTTAACTTCCTAAAAGAAAATGAACGTTTTTAAAAATAACCAAATAAATTAAAATATTTATAAGCTATAATAAAATTTTGATTTCTACCATAAATAATTTTCTATCATTATACCATATTAAGAAGAATTTGCTGTATGTGGTAAATATTTTATAAAATCTACAATTTTTAAATATTTTTCTAACAAAATGGTAATAAATTTTGTTTTTAATTTAAATAGTTGGGTATTTTTTTATTTTTTTTTAATCTCATTTTAAAATTCCACGTTTGATTATCTCACTTAAAATTTAAGAAAGAAAAAAACTTAAATGAAAAATAATGAAAAATCAAATTTTATGTATGCTTATCTTTTTTTAGAAACAAAGAGTTATTGGTAAGATCTTTATGACCTTGGGCACCTTTTTATGTGTTACTTTCTCTTACATTCTACGTTTTTTACACTTTTTTTGTAAAATAAATTTAATTTTTGCTATCTATCTTAAATGACAAATTGATCCAGAAGATTAAAAGCTATTTGAGAGAAGGGGTTGATTTATAGAAAGTTAGTGTTATGATAATCCTAATATTATCAAATATGCGTTTAGAGAAATGATTATTATAAGTAATGTTACGATACTATGTGTTTGGAGAAAGTGTTATAATAGGTAGTGTTATGATAGTACGTGTTTGGAGAAGAATTACGATAGCAGTGGTATGAATTTTTTATTTTAAAGTATTTAATAAATAAATTTAATATATTTATTTTAATAAATCATATTAGGAAGTAATTTGAACCATAAATTTATTTTTTATTAAAATTATAATATTTATTTTTTATTAAAATTTATAGTTAAATTTAATTTTAAAAATGAAAACAACCCTTTTATTTATTAATTTTCAAAACCGACATATTTAAATTGGTATATATAGAATATGGTATTATCAACTACAATATTAAATATATTTAAGAAAAAAACAAAACAAAAAGTGAATTAAAGGTTTGATGGATTTTTTAATCTTTAAATTTATACATATATCTATCAATTAAACTTTCAATCTAGATACTCAAGTCTAGATACTCTAAGTCAAAAACAAAACGAATTAATTAGTATGTTCACGTGATCTTATTGATGTACAATGTTGATAGGACAATTGGTTTTATCAAAAAGAAAATTTTAGAAACAGTGCAATCTTTTGTGCAATGTACAATGGATAGGCTCACTAACAAATTCAATATGCATCAAGTTGATTTAAATTAACGCATAATAACTATTCAATTATAAATTTCAATTTAATTTAAGAAATGGTTAACAAATATGAAAAATGGTTAACAAATTGGTGCAACTGCTGCCAATGAAATCATAATACCTTGTCTTGCCGATCCCCGTGAAGCCTTCCTTGTTCCCACTCCTTACTATCCAGGGTAACTAAATTCAATCATTTTTCCATATATAAAATTTCTCTCTTTTTTATTACTGAGTTTGTAAAAATATACATATATATATATATATATAGCAGGTTTGACAGAGACTTAAAATGGCGAACTAGGCTACAAATAATGCCAATTTATTGTTCGAGTTCAAACAGTTTTCGAATCACATAAGTGTCAATGGAGGAAGCCATGGAGTAAGCCCAATCATTGAATTTACGAGTCAAAGAGATTATGATTACGAACTCATCTAACCCATTGGACACCACATTGAGCCAGAAAGAGCTTAACTCAGTGGTGGATTTCGCTATAGCCAACGCAATCCACATCATGAGCAACGAGATATATTCCGCCACAGTTTTTTAGCAACCGAATTTTCGAACTGTCATGGACCCAAACCTACAAAAACTCTGATCTAGGCTTACCTGGGTTTCGAGTGGGCATGATTTATTCAAACGACCCAGTGGTAGTGGATGCAGCTACCAATATGTTGAGCTTTTGTTTAGTTTCTTCTCAAACCTAGTATTTTGTGTCACAGATTGTAGGGGATGAAAAATTTCGAGAGAATTATATGCAGGAAATGAAGCGGAGGATTTGGAAGAGGAGATTAATGTTGGAGTCGAGTCTTCGACAGGGCGGTGTTAGATGTCTAAAGGGAAATGCGGGGTTGTTTTGTTGGGTGGATATGAGGCATCTTTTGAAACCCGAGTTTCGAAGAGGAAATGGAGATTTGGAAGACGATATTGTATGAGGTTAGGATTAATATCTCCCTCGACTCATCTTTTCATTACTATGAACTTGGTTGGTTCATAAATTACTAATATAAAAGCACTAAATTGGTAATAAAGTGAACTAATCATGGTGCTAGCTAAGCTAGTCCTCATCTGCTCCAATCTTTCTTTTCTTTCTCCTTTTGTTGATACTCTAAACCTTCATTAACTAAGTTCGTTTTGTTTTGAAATCGATGGTGACCTAAATCAAGCTTAATATCTATTATTAATCAATGAATCCATAAATACATAAAAAAATACAAAGACAATCACAATTGTATAAGTGCAACAACACTGACTTTTTCCCTTTTCTTACTAAACATTTAGAAGAAGAAAATATAGAATGAAAAACAAACTCATCACTTAACTAGAAAATTTTGAGGACAAATTTCTAGACAAGGAGAAAGTAATTTGTTAGACCCCAACTTTGGTCTTCTAGCTGTTAGATGCGAATTATACAGAATAAAACTATGACATAAAATCAAACTTCCTCAAAAAGAAAAGAAAATAGAATTAACATAGGCTTGGGCTGGGATTCTTAAATGGGCTACTTTGGTTTGATCACTCTTAATTATGGGCCGTAGCTTCATTTCTTTCAGTATCCTCTCCTTTTGAAAAAAAGTATATTAAAAAGGTTTTGAGTTTTGACCTTTAACTTTTAGTATTTTTATTTGCTACATGGACTTTGTGTTGTATATTATGTTTGATATGTCACCACATTTGAAATTTGATTTATCAAAATTAAATTAAACAAATGAAACCAATTTTTCGTAATTTAGAGGATATGGGCATGCTTAGTTTCTAATTTCAATTAAAAAAATTGATAGTTTTCCCTTATTAGTATGTTCAAATAATAACATAGTTGAGATAAGTAGCATTGAGTTAGAGAAATTGAGAAGCAGTTTTTAAAAATATAGCAAAGATGTATTAATTGATAGATTAATAAAATTTTGTGATTTAAAATGATTTATGTGGCTGATAAAAATGAATTGGAAATGAAAAAGTATATAGTCTCAGTTTCCCGACTTGTAATCACAAAACTTCGTTGCGTTGATTTGATTCTACGACTTAGCCTCAAAACAATACTGAATTCCGTTTCATCTTCGTCTCTTCTCCTTTCATTTTCGATCAAACCCTTGTTAAATCTCAGAGGAAGCCATTGGAAGACGGTGCACAATCAAATTCAGAGTAGGGTTTGTTTCTCAAGGCGGTGTCGGTAAGGGAGAAGAGCGGAATTGAAATACGAGGAGGGTGTGGGAACCCTAAACCATGCTTCTAGGGTTTCGAGTTCCGACAACATCTGCCATTACAATCACCTGAACGCAGCAACTTTTAACGTGAAGGAGATGACCGACGACAATAGAAAACCGGATAAGGGTAATCAATGGCAATCGCCAAGACCATCGCACCAAGAGAAAGAGGAGGACGTGAAACTCTGGGGAATTCTTCTTTTCGGTCTGATCGGTGCATCTGCCACCACTCTCGCCGTGAGTTTTGATGTACTTTTCGTTGTTTAGCATACTTATTGCTGATGCAATTTCTTTAAAAGGGAAATTTGAATAGTGATAGGCAATGTGAATTTCGATCTATAATGAAATGGTTTATTCAAATTTTATCGACTGGGTAGGCTAGCATCAGTATATGGTATTGGATTGATCCTAACTGCTATCTACTGACACGATAACCCTAATAAACAGTGAATGATAGGAAGTTACACGAGTCTATAGTTGAGTATATTCCGCAATGGGCTGATTGCTTGAATTTCTTGGTGTTCTTGGATACTATTTTCATCAAGTATTTTCTCCCCTTTAAGTTAATGCTTAATCGACCAACTGCTGGATTACACAATTTGACATTGGTTGTTTTGGGGCAGGTTGGTCAGCTGCGGAAAACTGTTGATTGGGTATATACTCAGGTATATGCGTGACTACATTTGATTATGATATTTCATATTTTCTTAACTCGTTTGTGAAAGTGAAAAATGAATAAAAAGAAAAGGATGGGGCGGATTTGGTGATATTTCTTGAAATATGGTGGCTGATAATATACTTTTGTTAAACAAAAGTTGAGCAGGTCACAATCATCATGGGGTGGAGGAAGTGGCCGTTCTTTCCGGACATCATTTCAGGAGGACGCATGGAAAAGGTATAATCGTAGGCTGCAAGAGGAGTATGAAGAAGAAATGGAGAGGGTGGTAAGAATTTTGTGGCTATTTATTCTTTTCCTTTTTGGTCCAGCAAGAACAGGGTCTTGCAATGTTATTATTTCATTTTCTGAAGTTGTATAAAGGCCTTGGATTTATATTGCGTTCTCTGTTTATTTGAATTTAAAATTTTACTAGAAGCTTTAGTGATGCATTTTTGGCCTGAGTCTCACTTGAGCCTTGTTTCGTAAACTCAATTTTATTGATTGAGGTATTGGGGTCGCCGTTCCTTGCACGATTCTTGTCGCCTACCCCTCTCCCCATAGAGGCTTTTGCCAATTCAAGGATAGTTTTTTAATGAAACAAATTGTTTAAATTTTTTGGTAACTATTATTCATTATTCATCGTATGTTAGAACTTTGGACCTTATAGTTATCCTGAAACATCCCAATCCATTACCACCACGACACTCTTGGGGTTCAAAACTTCCAATTTCTCACCATGACTCGTCTTATCTTCTTTGGAACCTTTATTTTATTTCTTTCTCACTTTGGATTTGGATGTCTTGTCCTTTTGCTCTTAGTCTGATTGGATATCTCTGTTCATTGTTTAATTTAGGAGCGCATAAGACGCATGCAGAATGTATTCAACAGAGAGAGGAACAAATACAAGAGAGGCTATGAAAGCTGGAGAGAAAATGGTCCTGGTGCGTATCATCAACATCAACAGCGAGATGATTGGTATTGGAAGGCCGAAACATTCTACAGAGAGCAAAGACAAAGTAACACTAATAATTATAGAGAAACTCCAAGAAACGGACCAAGTTACTTGTTATCTCATCATTATACAGTTTTGGGTCTCAACAGGTGAATTTAGTGTGCGTTAACTTGCTTACAATTAAATTAAGGATATTTTTTCTTCTCCTTCCATTTTAGTTGAGTTTTAAAACTACAAATTGCATTTCATCTGGCACTGTTCCTCTTATCTTTGTTGAGGGGTTAGCTGGACTGGACTATAGAATAAATCTTATGGTCCATTGGATTTAATTTCAATTGTCTGTCTTAAGAAGTGACATCGTGTCTTAAATGTCTGCTACAGGTGTCGAAAAACACCTTATACAGATGCCGAGATTAAGGTATATTCCTTAATTCATATACGTTCCTTTATTACTATTGTACTAGAGTTCAAGCTTTTGGTGTTAGTTTCTGTGAAGTGTTTTATTATCCAAGTCTTGGGTTGTGAATTGGATTATTCGTTCATGGTCACAGACAGCATTCCAATCCAAGGCGAAGCAGTTTCATCCAGATCAGAACCAGGATAATAAAGGTAGAACCATAGAACGATGCTCCCACATCACTTATTTCATCTTTATTTTCTACTACTATAGCCCCTAACGATAACTATGTTGCAGAAGCTGCTGAGGCCAAGTTCAAAGAGGTTATGACATCTTACGAGGCCATAAAGTCAGAAAGAAAGAACAATAGACAATAGACCATAAGAAGACTTGACTGCACCAATAGACACCGATGGATCGGAGCTCCGGGAACCATTTTAAAAGTATGAGATATTATTGGTATTTTTGCAGAAAGCCCCCTCGTTAATCATGTATTTATTCAGAAAAATTGAGTTTCTTAAAGTACAGTAAAATAAGAGTGGGTGATGTACTAATATATATAGATATATTTTTCCCTCGATAGGGGCGTGATATCACGCAGACACGGCAAACTTTTTCTTTTTGTTTTACACACTACTCAAGGAGTTCTCAATACATATTAAATTCCATTCATGGTAGATGTTATAGTGCTTGAAGCTTTGTAAAAGGGTTTCTTTTGGAAATTTTAATTATATACAAAATGGCCCTGAATTTTAGGATAGGTTTTAATTATACATTTCAAACTCCCAATTTTTATATTTTTTTTCCCTGAATTTTTTAGGTTTATTCTGTCTTAATCTTTATCTTCTTATTGTTGTTGGACTTTAGGAAATTATTTATGTTATTTTGTTCAATATTTTAGCTATCTAATAACTGCCTCAACTAACATTGTTGTGTGTGACAATATTATACTTATCTAAATTGATTGTTTAGAAAATGGAGAAAGAAATTAAAAAAACGCACAATATCATGAGTTTAAAATATTGCCAAACTAAACAAAAAGAAGTCTGTTTACTCCACTAAAGTGTTCTCAGGCAATTTGACGATACACATTATGTTCGGGGGCTGTTGAAAGAAATGAATTAACATTTACACTCCTTACTCCATATCACAAGTACAAAGTTTTATTAACCCACAATTTAGAACGAAAATTTAACCCAAAAAAGAAAAAAAAAGGAAAAAAGACTTGTTTTTTCCATGTTATGCCTCTTCTTCCTCCTGAATTATGATATAAACAATGCCCAATTCGATCCTTCTTTTGTGTATGTCATCCCTCTGATGTTATGAGTTAAAAACTGGTGGGGTTCTGTAGTAAGCAGGAACAGTTGCTGGGAAGAACATTTGCCTAACTCCTTCCGCTTTTATTATTGGAAATATGATTCCTGATGCGCTCTACAACAAACAAAACAAACCCAATTCATTTCTTATTACTCATTACTTGTCTAAGAGGAGAATATGAAAAGATGTGTTTTGTTAGTTCAAAACTCACATAGACCAATCTTGCTCCAATCCAGATGCCTTTCAGAGAAGGAAATGGAAGCAGTAAGCGACCAACTCCATATATTGCAACCGCAAAGAAATGGAGAACGAGACTCAATGGGCGAGGATTCAATCCCGAAAGCAAGGAGACAGGCCCATTTGAGAATATTCCTCCAAGGCTCAAATAATCAAAGCAAGCTTGTCTCATTTCCTTCCTGGCTTGATCTGACGATGCACAAAACACCTTGTATAATGCCCCTGCCAATGTGTTGATTGTAGAAGCCACAGGCTGCAGTTTACGACACATATATTACAGATTTTACTTACAAAGGCTTGTAGGATTGCAACAACATAAACTAAAGTTAATACCTTTCTCAGAGTGTAAAAGGATTCTAGATATTTGCAGAGAGTTGGTGCATCATTCAAGTCTTTCAATGGCTTGAGGAGGTTTCTGAGCACAACAATATCGGACAAAGCTACTGTCATTCCTCCACCGGTGAGAGGGTGACGCATGTTGAATGCATCACCCATCAGTAAGGCACCGGGTGTCGGCTGGGGAGCGGCAGGCATGCTTCTATTCGGCATTGTCCTTATATTACCCTTTTCAATAGCAGCTATAAATGCATCGTGGATTTGCGGTGGAACCTACACGAGTAATGGTAAATTCATCAGTTCAAAGCGCTAGAACACATGGTTTGGCATGAAATGAGAGTGATGAAAAAATTGTACCTGAGGAGCGACTACGGTCTTCAAATACTTTTCCATTTCACCGTTTGATATAGAAGGAACCTTCTGACCAGGAACATCAACCAGACATCGGATCTCGGTGCTGCTGATGGGATAGAACAAAATAGGGGAAGGATCTCCAAGAACAACATGCCCAAGATTTGCGTAAGGAAGTTGGCAATTCTCCAGAACCAATCCCACAAAACAAGATGGAACATCAACCTGCAAAAGATAGAGCAGATAAAAGGGCTCAGAAATTGAAAAACTTATTCACTGTTTTCATGCAGTTGGCAAATCATTCTGCAGCCAATCACAAATCCTAAGAGAGAGTAAATGTCTATTTTGGGGTACCACTGCATATAATGGAAGCCACCTTACCATAGGGTTGCAAAGAGAGCGGCGCAAATTTGAGAAGCAACCATCACAAACAATGGTCAGAGGGGCATATGCTGTTTTTTGTTCACCATTTTTGGACTTATACTGCACACCTGTGATCGTCCCCTTTTCTTCCAGCAACGAAGTAACTGTCCCTTGCTCCAATCTCACACTACAAGAAACGGAAACAGAGCATGTAAAAAGTTTTGTTCATGAGTGGTTATTCATTAATCCAATCACAAGAAATACACAAGTACCAATGGTAAATGTTTGCCTCTATGACTTCAACCAGATTCAATAGGCGACTCTAAACCAAACCTAAGAAATTTGTCTGAAATCCAATGGAAGTAACAATAATTTCTACCCCAAACTGTCCAAATCTTCTTGACAATACAATCAAATCCCTAAGGTTTCAAGAGCAAAAGTTTCATATCATAGAACAATTCAGAAGGACACGAATTGCAAAATACAAAATGTGTACTCTATACACAAAATCAGTACTTCAAGAGACCAAATGTAACATTTAACATGGAAACTTTGTACGTTCTTCAAGAGTGATTGTTATAATGGCCAACCCAAAAGCTTAAATTGATGAATTACAGTAAAATTAATTTCATAAAATGAAGCAGGAAAAAAAAAAAAAAAAAAAAAAGACGAAAAGAACATACTTGGGAAGAAAAGCAGCCTTCTCCCTCATTCTTTGTATGAAGCGTCCATTGTGGAAGCTTCTTCCAGATACATCAGATTGAAAATTTTCCAATGGGTAAGAAAGTCGAGTGCTCTTTCCATCTTTGAAAAGAGCATAGCCATACACCTTCTGTGCATCAATTTCCTCAACGCAATCTGTATTACAAACATATTTTTCCCTAAATTAATTGATGAATATTTTTTTACTTTTAAGAAACGAAAAAAAAAAAAAAAAAAAAAAAGACAGTAAAATAATTTGCCATGAGTAATTACAAACCTTGCAGTCCTAACTCAATCAATTTGAGATAGCCACCAGGCTGCAATAATTCACCAACAATCCTATCAGGCTCTGTCAAGTCTCTTTCAATCACGTGAACTCGACGACCATCCTACCAATTTTTATGTCATCAGCTTTGCTTTGCTTCCATGGTAAAAATAACAAGAAGAGAGAAAAAAATATATACATATATGTACAAACCTTTTTCTTTCATTTTTTAAGTTTAGCCACCTAACTTTTGAAATAATAATTGACCTTTGAAAGTACAATGAATGATGAACAACAATCACATGAAATAAATAAACCAAATTGAATTTTTGGTTAAGTTTTAAAATATAAATTCGAACCTTCTCCTTTGGTCAACAATAATCAAATTGAATTTGCATCAAAATACGATGCAGTGATTTTATCCATTATAAAAATCGAATGGGGGCTGTATAATTTTTTTAAAAAAATTATTTTCACCAATAAGAAAGAAAGAAATTAGAAGCAATCATCCAGTCATATCATTGGTTACATGGAAGAGCAATTTACAACCCCCAAGTTTTCAATGACTTCCATAAATCTTGATCATTCAAAGGGTTTCTGTAAATCAAATATCAACTTCTACTAATAATCAAATACTTACTAAGAAAGAAAAAAAAATTCAAAATGAAGCAATAAAAATTATATATATATAAAAAAAACCGATTGTATACCTTGCCGAGAGTGTGAGCAAGAGCGGAACCGGCAACACCGGCTCCAACAATGATGACGTCGGCGTCGCCGTCGACGGATCTACATTCTCCGTTGGTAGTTGCAGAGCTGCTGACACAATCGCTCCTCGGCGTGGAATCGGTTCCCCGGTCTCGGCGATTCTTCCTAGGAGAGAGGAAAAAAGAGAAGGCAATGACGAAGGCAAGGAAAGCGGAGATGATCCAGCCGAAGGTGCAGTGATCCACCATCGTTTCGTAGTAGGAGAGAATGGCAAATCACGTCAACCTCAGGGAAGATCCCCGAGGCGGCGACGACGAAAAATGAATTGGTTATGAGAAGTGAAAATTGAAAAAGAGAGGAATGGTTTTATAGAAATTTGTGAGGCGGAGAGTGAACCACATCCATACATTACATTATACTTTCATTCATTCATTCATTCATTCCCTCTCCTTCCATGAACAGTCGCATTGGATTTATTTCAAAATTGTTACGCCTAATCATAACTTAATTAAATTACATACCCATTTCTCCTTTACTATTTTGTTAGTGAGTGATTTGTCCAATTTGAATATTTATTGAATTAGATTAATACAAGTATAGTATGTACTTATGCCTCTCTCTTAATCATTGTTCTACAAATTTCAACCATTTTCCTAACCAAGTGAATTAATTTATCAATTATTGTTTGCAAAAGTTGGAATAACATGTATACGTGAATAATTTATGTGACTGTGACAGTGATTAGGATGCATGATTGGAAGAAAAAATAACGTTCACATCAAAATATGTAAAACTACATTTCTCCAATACTTATTTTCAAGTTTACCTCAAATGCTTTACTTAAAATATATTGGATGACAACTTAATTACAATGCAAGTAAAAATATCTATCCAAAGATGACTACAATTAGTTTATAAGGAAAGACAATTATCTTGAATGATATGTAACATTTTAGATGAAACTAAACGTAAAGTCAAGAGAGTACATGTTCATAAAAGTGACATGTGGAATTCTTATTGTATATTAAATAAGAATATCATAAAGAGACGTTTGAAGGTTTTCATTGTCTTGATTGTTAGTTTGAAATTATTCAAATATATATCGGTGGTCCTCGACCCACCCAACGAAGCATAAGAAAATAAATAGATCATGACTCCAAAAAGATGGGGGGCCATGATCATGCATTGAATACCACAAGATTCTTCATGCTAATATATTGGACATCTTTTAAAGAAATGAAGTTCACAAATTAGGCATCCTTTGTGATTTCTCATTTATCCGATCTGGCTAGGTATGTAATATATTCCTTGATGTCGTTTTCTTGTACAATTGTTTGAGGTCATAATCAAACTGTTAATTTTGATGTTTAATATATTGAATTTTATGTAAATTGAGTTGGACTCATTTTTGCCTCTAGTGTCACTCGTACAAAACTAATTAACGTATTCGATAATTGTTTTATGTGTAAAAATTATTTAAAATTAGTTGAAAGTAAAAAATTAATTTAAATAAATGTATAGAAACTTAGTATTGAACGAACTTTTTTATATTGATATTAAATTAACAAAGAATTAGTTATCATTAGTTATCAATCTTAGCTAAGATATGTTTGGTTTCCATATTGATCATTATTCAAGAATAACATTCTATTGTCTTACGTATTGATAAGTCAACATTATATTCATTTAATTCAAAGTGATTGTAAAGGTGATATAATATACATTTAAATGCACGATGTTTGTTCCTCGAAAAGACGTTATATACATACATACACACATATATATATATATTTATCGAGAGTTGTTTAAGGCAAGACTAAAGCATATGAAAGAACCAAATGCTAGTTTGTTGTTAACGATCAATTTAAAAACTTCACAGGAGAAGAAATAATTAAAAGTAAGTAATCTCTAAATGAGAGTTTGAATTATACTTTGTATGTGTTTACTTGAACTACATGTTTCCTATACTAATTTAGGTATTGAAGTGTGTAGACTCATGATGCTAGGATCGAGAGAAGCGACCTAGAGATCAAGTCCACGAAGGGCTCTCGATAACGACTAATGTGTGCAAAGATTCATCTATTCATTATTTGGATTATGTTTCATCATTTTATAAGTATAATTATTGTTTCCAACTATCATAGTACTACTCCACATTTATATTATATTTGTTGCAAAATCATTTATTTATTTATATGTTATACTAATTTTTATCTTCCAAACATAAATTATTATATTTTAAATTAAAATAGTCTACACTAAACAGACGCTAACGTTGATGTTCAACTTTCCTAACATTCCAAACATTTTTCATGTATATATAAATAAAGGTATAAATTTCAAGATATAATTTTACTCTAATTAATGTAGACGTTCTCTAAATCTTCAAGTCCAGAAAGTTCTAAATAGAAATAGCTTTATTGTTTTTAAAAGAAGTGTGCATTAATTGCTAATTAATAAACATTGAAAGTTGTGACTTCAAGTAAGTTCGATATACATCTGTGTCATAATTTCCTTTTCCATTTCTTTTACATCATTTTGATTCACATATTTAAAGTACAAATACAAATAATTCATTATTAAAATGGTAAAATTTAAAGTATTTGTTTATATTATTAATATCCATGCTAAACTTAGATAAATTATTTCAAGAGTTAGACATAAAAATAAAGAGTTTAAATTAAGTTTGACGTGTGCGTAGGACTTCTTTCAATGATACGTAACTTTCTTCACCTTTTCTTTTGTTAATTAACATAGAGAAAAAGAACAATGTGCACAAACCTAATAAAAAGATACAATTTGTTGTCTATTTAATATTAGCAAGGATTTTTTCCAAGCTGCTGAAATGTTATACTATTGTCTTTTTAAATTTCTATTTTTCACAATTTGAAACAGAAATACAGAAACTAAGCTTATATCTCCCCCAAAAAATAATAAAAACTTTTTTTTGTTTGGTGATAGAATGTTGTTATTGAATTAATATTGAAAAAGTTATCAAATAATATAATATCTAATTAGTAACTATCAACTTCTATTATTCCATAGAAAATATTAACAAATTGAAATGAGATGAATCAACTAATTATGAAATCATTAACATATATGTTTGCAATTTAGAATAAATAACTCTGTTGGATCATAAACTTAAAACGGTGGCTTAGTAAGTCATTTAATAAATTAAAGTAGTTTATTGATCTCTACCTAATCATTAGAATGGCTCGAAAATGGTGTAATATTGGTTGATGTTGTATTTAAATGAATTAAAGAGTATCTAAAATGGGATTCTTAACTAAATTTTGTAGACACAAAATAAAATTCAAGAGCTACTTGATCAAATAATTTTTTAGACACATATTTAATTTAAGTTGAATAAAGACACAGTAGTAAATTAAACTTAAAAAAAAATCCACTTGTTTTGTTTTAAAATAGGATGAACATAAACTAATTCTAGAAAATGACTTCATAAGAATATAAAGAAAGTGAGATTAGAGATCCTTAATTAAGTAATTGGTATAATTACATTATATAAATAAAGAAGAAGTAAAACTTTTCCTCGTGTATCACGTGCGTTCTGCTTCATCCCACGTGAAAAATGTTGAGGCAGTTCCCATCACTACAACATCCTCTCTTCATTTTTTAATACATCTCTTCATTTAACACCAAAGTTTTCGTAATCCACCATGTCTCATGCCAAGCTAGGAATTCAAACTTTTAACACTATTGCTCTCCAATGTTGGGATTCTGTACTGTTACTACACAGAACCAACACCATACAAGAAGCTTCATCAGATAACACTAAATTAAACCATGCTGAAGGAGATAAAGAAACTGGAGAAGACACAAGAATCTCGATTCACGAAATTCAAATACCTAGAACACATGCATGATGATGAATGAATGAGATCATTATTTGAAATAATAGGATAACAAGAGAGAATTATTAGATAATATATAATTAAACTTATCTTTACCTATTTTACCTATTTACTTAAGCTTTTAAGCTTTTGAATCAAAAACATTATAATTCAATATGTTTTATGTTTCAAATTCCTACCACAATATTTCATCTCCATTTAATATTCTATATATTTTCAAGTTACAAGTTGATTGATCTCACGATAAATAATGAAAAGAAATTTTGTATATATACATATAGATCAGAATTATGAAAGGTGTCAATTGTGTTAAGAAAGTGGAGTTTGGAATTTTCTTGTATTTTTTGGAGCCATCAAAATTGAATGATTATGAACTCAAAATTTAAAGGATATATATTGCATATATTTAATTCTTTCAATTTCAAATTCACTGATTGGTGGGTTGGCAAGACTTTAATGATAATGATATGCATTTCATTTTTTTTTCTAACCCTCAACTTGTTTTATATATATATATTGAAATTTTATTTTAAATAACAAAATTCTAAATTTATTTATAAATATATCAAAATATAAAAATTTAGATTATGATATTTTTTATAAATATTTTAGTTCATTTTTGTTATATTTATATATTTTCCACAAAACCCTACAAAATAGAATTAGAAACAACTAAGGTAAAAAAAGTTTTTGGTAGATATGACGTCCCCCGACTTGTCACCTTGGTTGGTATTGCCAGCTACCCATGTGGCCTATGTGGAGGACTTTTCCCTTTCACAAATAAAACATAATTAAATGTTCCTAAAAGTTGCAAATTAAAATTTGGTTCATCAATGATGAGTTGATTCAATATAATAATGATCAGTATATTTATAGTGTTGAACTTGAGAAACAAAGCAAAAGTAAAAAAAAAAAAAAAAATTAACAACTAATCTAATGAGTCCGAAGTTGGAATTCTTCGATTCATGCATGGGTGGAACTAAAAAATATTTTTGTGTGGAGAAATTATGCACCACGTCATAGGTAGCTCTTATAGTTGGAAGAAATTATTATATTGTTGTTATTAATATTAAATTTTGTTTTTAGATAATATATATTGTTTTTTTCTTTTAAAGAAATTGATATGTTCATTCGTAGTTAATGAAGAACTTGTCTTCTTCCAGGATGTGCCATGTCTGAATGTGAGTTTTTGAGTCATTTTTAAGTTGAAATCTGATATTCACTTATTTAATTTGCATGTGCATGGGTCGATTTAAATTGGACCAATAGTAGAGAGAGAGGTGAGACCCAAATGTACCATCACTACATTTCTTTTATTTATTTCTTTCATTTCAAGAAACCAATAATATATCTTCCCTTCAATTAATTGCAAGTTTCAATATCCTATGATCTATGGTTGAAAAATAAAGTAACTAAGTCCCTCTATAATTTCAAAACAAACCTTATAAATAGTTTTGAACTGTACTAATTATTGAAGGTTTTAACAAATCATATGCTAGGACTAAATTCTTACTTTAATTTTAATTATTTGAAATTTTTAGTTTCATTAAATAATTTCTCTCCAATCTAAGAATGTGATGGTTTATGTCTATTTATTGAATGCCATACCTCTTTTAGTTGATGCATATATCTTTCAATTCATCAATTTTTTTTGACTAGTTTTCTTTTTGTATTGAATGTTCATTTGAACTATATGAGTTATGATACTATAGGTGAATGTACTGTTGAGGCTCTCGAGTCCCTTATTTCTATCGTGTTTGATTATCTTTGAACTTAAGCCCAAAAATTGTAGATTTGTCACCGTTTGATACTTCGTTAAATAATACAAGTGTTTCAATTTTGGATTAGTTTGACTTTATGAATGCTTGTGTATATCGGGTTATAATTGAAGAGGAAAACACTACTTATCCTATTCTTTGAATAGTTAATAGGGTCTTTAACTGAGATAGCTTAAAACGGTATACCATATTACAAGATTTTGATCCAAATTTTCTAAATTTTTTAAAATTGTTCTAAATTGACTAATATTTTACACAAATGTAAGACCCAAATTACCAATTTACCAATCTTTATTATTAATAATATTATTTAAAAAAAAAAAGTGAACCATGATTAATATTTGTATTTATTAAATATTCTATGTAAATATGATAAATGATTAATTCTATTATAGTAATATTATAATAAAAAAATTCCCTTAATTATTTTTATTTTGGTGATTTTGTTCAAAAAAATATTCCCTCTCGATCTCTCTCTCACTTTCCAATCTCTCTCTCTGTCCATTCTTTCTCTCGTTTTGCATTGTTTCATATATTCCACATAATTAAAATATATATTGAATAATACGATGTATATTTTTATGAATGAAAAGTTCTTATATCAATTTGTTTATAGAATAAATAAATTTCACATATTCAATAAGTGGGGATGAAAATAATGATAAACAATTATATTTAATTATTAAATTATTACATATTAAAAAAGATTTTATTTTATATTAATTAATTAAATATTTCCAATTAATTTATATAATAAAGTTATACATTAATTAATATCATACATAGTTATCATTTAGATAATAAATTGAATATAATATAATTAAAGAAATAATTTGAATTTAATTTAAAAATAATAAATAATAAATAATATAGATAATATTATAATTATTTTAAAAAAATTTAAAATTCTAATAAAAAAATAAATCTTAATTAGAGACATTTATGAAATTGCTTAAATTTCGTAGTTGATTATCTTTCCAGTTAAAATTACAAGTAATTAAAGTGTTTAGACATTTTTTCAATAACCCAAGGATACAACACAATTTCCCAAAAGGTTTTTATTTAGAGAAATACGTGAGAATGACAAAATAATAGAGTGCAGTTTGGAAAATAGCAAACATAAAAAATAATTTGATTTTTAGCAAAATTGTAAAAGGTATATATTGTTTGAGAATTTTTCAATCGGTTTTACCCCTTGATAGAATGAATATTATTTTGTTAATTACAATATATTTGTGAACTGTAAAACAATAGAACATAACACATATTTACTATTACGATGTATTTGGATATCATTCCATATTCGAATTGACCATATTAATAATAATAAATTGTTAAGCATTATTTTAGGGAATAAATGGTAACATAACGGCAATGCAATCTTGTTATGTAATTATCATTAAATTAGGAACATTTTCTATAGATATTATTTACTACCATTTAAAAATTGATTTTAAATTCTTGTAAATTCTCCTAAAATCGTGTTATTGGATTGATATCCCTAAAATAATGGCAAACATAAATTTAACATTTTTGTATTATTTATATTCCAAAATATTTATAAAAAATTTAGTTTCAATTTTGTATTTAAATACCTCCAAAATACGTATTGCTCATAACAAATTGAATTTAAAATTTTATCTCCCCTAAAATCGTGCTAATTGGTTTATTTTTATTTTAAAAAATTGTTTTATTGTGCCAATGTATGAATAATTATTTTGAGACGTTGTGTTTTTAAATTATGTTAATATCTACGTTTATTTTCATCTAGTAAGAGTCTCAAATACACCATAATTGTGATCCACAATCTTTAAAATCTCATAGTCATTTATTATATAAATATATTCCAATCAACAAATTTGGGACATACAAAAAAAGATAAAAAAAATTGGTCATCAAGACGTAGTATCATTCACTAGATATAGGTAATGATACTACATCTTGATTTCACATATTCCGAATACAATTTATTTCAATAGGTCAAAAAAGATATTGAAAATAGCACAAATTCACTGTATTTTGTAAATAACATTCAAATTTGGTAAATCTTAACTAAACATGTTATTTTGTACAATTTATTAAATAATACATGATATAGTTTTAATAACAAATTGAATTTAAATTTTAGATCATTCCCTAAAATTATGTCAAATATAAATACAAGAATTTCACTTTTTTATATTTTTAGCCGATTTTACTTGTATAGAGGAAAATTCTTATCCGATAGATACAGTATACTTGTGTATGTTAAAATGATGGAATATGATGGAATATAACTCAGAATCACGAATACAGTGTATTTGCAAATCATTTAGTTGTGTAAAAATATTAAATAAATATTTATTTTCGGAATGAATTTGATTGAATCAACATCCCCTAAATTTAAGCCTGCAATTTATTTCAGATTTTTGTGTTCGTAGGTTTCAAATCAAGTAATTAACAATTTATTTAGTTGTGGTTGTTAAAATTAAAATTGTATCTTACCCCTATAATTATGATGCATTTAATGTATATATGATTATTTTAAGAAATTTTTTATCTTCCCCTATAATCGTGGTACTTGATTGATTTTCTAAAATGATGTCAAACATAAATATTTATAAAAAAATGAATATTTTATTTTTGGAAGGAATTAATTAAGAAAAAAAGATTTGTTTTATTTAAATTGAAAAAGAAAAAAGGAAAAGGAAGATATTTAAAGGAAAATAATAATATAATAATATTATTATTACTATTCATCGTCATCTTCTTCACTCTCACCAAACCCTAGCCGTCGCCGACACCTCCATCTCCGTTCGAGTGTTCTTCGTCCAGTCGAGATCTCCACCTTTGTAGCCATCCCCTCGATTTTGTTGATCGAGAACTAAGTCGCAAGGAAACATCTCCTCCGCTGCACGCCGCTAGTCGCATGTTTACTTCATTCGATGCCGAGCACCTTTGCGCCTCTTGTTCCTTCGCGCATCGCACGCCCAGCCATGTCAATCTCCTTCGTCTACATTCGTTCACCGATTATGCCAAAACTTCCAGCCACCGTCAGTCGCCAGATTTTAATGACTTTGTGGTTGTTGGGGTTTTGTTGTAGTTTTTCTTAATTACCCCTTGAAGTTAAAATAATATTAATTTTTAGATCTTTTGGAAGAAACCAAAGAGGATAGAAGAAGAAAAGGGAGAATACAAGGTATGTGGTTGATGTTTGATATCGAATACAATGTATTTGGATGTAATTACATTGTATCTTTCCTAAAAATCAAGTGGATATATTGTTGCTGTAATTTAAACGAGCGAGAAGAAAATCCGTTGAAGAAGCTCACCTTTGCGCTAAACGAAAAAGAATCTATAATCGGTTTGATGAAGAAGGTTGTAATCAGTTTGATGAAGAAGGTTGTAATCAGTTTGATGAAGAAGATGGTTGGTAAGAATGTATGAAGACTTTGAAGGTTTCGAGGAGGACGAAGCTCGAAGCTCCAATCTTTTCTGCAAATGATCGAAGACTTTGAAGATTTGGTGGAATCTATGAAAGTGGAAAGTAGTGAAGTTGGATTCTTTTCGGCTTTGAATACCTAAACATGCACAATTTCAACAAGAATGTGTTATTTAATTACATGGTATTTGGATTTTAGGTGAACAATTGTATTTAGAACTATTTTTGAATTGGGCAAGGATATTTGAGACATTGTTTCATTTATTTATTTTTCAGATTTTTCAGTTTTTGCTATTCTAACAATTTAAAAATAAATTTGCTATTTTCCTAAAGTAAACCTATTAATTTGTCAACTTGCGAATATGAGCCTATCAAGCGGCCCACCTAATGTTTCTAATTTGAAGGGCCAAACGTAAACAAGTGGGCCTATTGGGTATATTTATGGGCCTATCAAGCGGCCCATCTAACGTTTCTAATTCCGTGAAACCGCCAGCGGTATGCTTTGTGAAGAAATCAGTAAACAATTAGATTTAAAGACGGGTATTTTTTAATAACAAAATATTTAAACCATTAATAAAGTATAACAAATTCCATTATATGAACTATTTAAGATTTTTTTTCTATATTTTTTAAATTATTTCATTTTTTTATTAATAACAATTATTTTTAAAATAATTAAGAATATAACAATATTTTTAAAAAATTACAAATATAGCAAAATTTGTTAATTATTAATTATGAGAGTCTATCACTAATAGACCATGTTGTAAATATTGATATATCACTCATAAATTACAAGAGTTGATAAAAGAATAACATTCATAGATTTTGCTATTTTTTGTTATATAATTAATTATTATTCATAAAATTGTTGTTCTTAACGTGAAAAAAAAATTATATCATGTACTTAAATTATTTATAGCTTCAAATTTTGACAAAAAAATAGTAAAAAAATTAGAGTGATTCATACCTTTTGATGATGTCAAATCCCAAATCTTCTATTAAATATTGAAAAAGAAGTAAACTTGGGATTATAATCTTTCAAACTTTATGACCCCTTCGTATTGGGATAAAATACTAGAGAATTAAAAAAAGTTATTATAATATTTCTCTCTTCTTTTGAATGCATAATTCCACTCTTCTCTTTAATTATGACAAAAGTCATTAGTATTATGGTCGACTTTTTCTTTTTATTCCTATTATTCATTATATATGTATAGCAAACAGTTGAATGGTATAACTATATGACTACATATCAATTAATAAGGTCGACTAATCTATTTTCAGGCAACAAAAATTAATCAGTTAACTCAACAATTTGGCTACTTCAATCTATTTTAGTTTATTAGATTGATGTGTTGTTTAAGATACAAAATTTGGCATGTAATATTGTCAGTTGGTTGGATTAAATAATTTATAGCTTTTGTCCCTTACCATGGAAGGTTTTACAAGTATTAGGTCTGGATTTATATTAATATGCTTTTATCTTGCATTTATCGATTATCATTGAGAACATGCAATTAGTTATAAAACACACTATGACGATTTCAAATGACATTTAATTTCTAACAGTTCATATCTTCTAATGTATTCTAGTTGAGGGTTCTGACTTTTTCTTTCTCTTTCTATTTTGCTAGAAAACCCGATGAACAATAGGATAATAATGTGATCTAGAGATTGATGAACAAAGTTGATTTGGTTGATCTAAAATCAATATAGTGACTGCTTTTGGTTTGTGTTTAGGGTGTCGGCAATAGAGAGAGGATTTATATATATAAGAGTTGAAAGAAAAAGGGCACTACACATTTTATTTTAAGATGGATCTCATTAACAGTACAACCTTTCAATTTTAGCTTTATGAATTAGTGAAGTTACAATCAAGAGTTTCTCTCCATATCTCCATCCCAATGGCCCTTCTATGTCTCTTGGTTTTAAAAAGACTAACATTAGAGACAATGCCTGAGGGGCCTACTCGTCCTTTTACATCTTTTTTTTTTTTTCTTAAATAATATATATATGTATATGTATATTTATTTTTTTTTTTTTTTTTTTTGAGTTATTCTAAAGAACACCTAATAAAGCATTGTCCACCATTGTAAAAGGGATTTATGAAAAAGGAAAGAAAAAGAAGAAAATGGAGAGCTGTCCTCCAATTTAAATTATATATATATCTCCAATAGTCATATATATATAACTAATGTTATTCCCAAACCCTATTCCCCACTAACCCACAAAATCATGGCTTTAAACCCATTCGATCTCTTAGCTACTCTTCCATCACATTTTCTCTATTACAATAAGGAACGAAGGAGATAAAATAACATCTTTACACAATTATAAACACTCTTTTGATGAGATTCCAATTCTTTGATAAACCCATATTCAAGGTTTGGGTTGTTTTTAATTTTAGTCCATTTATTTCAAATCTTACATTGACCCATATTCTAGGGTTTGACTTGATCCCTCTTAAGTTTTCAAAAGTTTATACATCTTAGTGTAAATAATTCCTTACTTTTGTCTAGTTCTTTGTATTTGATCCTCATTCTTGCATGAAAGAAGTATTCTTTTTTCTATTAATCGTGAGATGATATACCCATTTTTGTCTTCTTTTTTTTTCTTCACATTTTTCCTGATATAAGAGCCTTGCTTTAAACAACCATAAACCCTTTTAAATTCTTGATTTACCACTTATAATAGCAAACATGTTTGAACACATGCATTCCTTGATACAAGGGAAAGCACTGTGCAATCTCATTATCAATATACTTCTTCTGCTACCTTTTCTTTTCCTTGTAAAAATTGAAGTTTTTTTTACCCAACAATTGCTTTAGAATATTTTGACTAGAAGCAATTGAGATTCATAAAACAACTACAGTAGAGAAGCACGTTTACTTTATGGACAAAACGTTATATAAACACATGTGAATCCTTAATTAATAATATCATTTTTATCTCTCTATTTTACACTTATTTTATTCACTCGTGAATTTGCTTTGTAAGTTCCTAAACCAACTAATAAAGTTCACTGTATACATATACATATAATACATTGAATAATTAAATATTACTGCTGTTAATAATAATAATACACTAGTATGGGCTAAAAATAAGAATTAAAATCATTGAATTGTGTGATTGCCCATAAACAATAATAGGCAGATATAATGAATGGATTAAAAATAATTGCTAGAAAATGACACAATAAAATAAAATAAAGTGATTAATTAGTTAAAATTGTCTTGTAGTGAGTGACCATCGGAACCTAGCCTACGGTTCTTCCCGTCCGACTATCCACCGTCAACTTCGCCACGTGTCTTCATCTCCATGCTTTTCCGTACGCATTTATCAACCTTGTCCCAATTTTTTTTCTGATTTAAACTTCTATAACTAAAACAAAATTTCAACAAAACTATTATTTTATTTTAATTTCCTACTCCTAAGTTGTAAGATTGACGGAAATGATTTATTTGAATTTTTTTAATATAAATATAGAGTTTAAATATAAAAAATAAAAATGAAGAACGATTGGATTTGGGGTTTGACGGTGGAGGAATTGGGTGACGTCGTCGTCGATCTCGTACTCACCATCCCAATCCCACTCGCATCAATGGCCCGTGTTTTTCCGCTTACATTGCATCATCCATTCATCACACCTACATGGCTACATGGACCCGGTTCGCTTCCGGGTTCCTTCATATACGCAACCATAATTGTTTCATTAATATCTATTTTTTTCTTTGCCTACTGAATTCTTTTTGTGTTTTCTTTAGCATTAGAATACGGATCCTCAAACTTACGTGTTTATATATGTAAATTTGTAATACTTATAAATTCAATGGCTCAATGTTTACGACTTAAATAGTAGTATAATAGCACAAATACTACTTCAACTTCAATGGTGGGTTTTCTATTGTTTGCTTTTCTAAATAAAAATATGAATTTAGACTCCTAAGCTTTTATGGGTGTGTTAATTTAAAATTTAATTTAGATAAATATTATGCGAAACTTATAATTTAGTCGATTAAAATTCCTACAAATTTTACGAGTTGATAGATATAAACATTTTATTTTATTGAGATTTCACATTTGGAAACTCTTTGCACATTCATTCTAATCATTTTGAAGAAGCTAACCAGCCCAATAATTAAATACATTGACGACATTTTTTTTTTGAAAATTTAATAAATAAAAAAGTAAATTAATTTATAGTTTTAACTTGATTCAATAGTTATTTCGACGACTAAAAAAAAAATAGGTTTTGAACTATTACTTATAAACTAAAAAAACTAAAAAGTTAATTCTTCTTCTTCAATATGATCTATATATATTAAACTTTTTTTTTATAAAAAGTGTTGAATTAATGCATTGATTGAGTGAGTCAAAACCTCTAAGCTTGAAAGGTGTTGTATGTTGACATTTATAATAATTAAGGTTTGAATCCTCCTTTAGTGTTATTGAAATTAAGAAAATTAATTGAAACATAATTTCTGTCTTCTTCTTTATCTCTGAAAAGATAAATAATAGAAAAAGTCATATAGAGAATGATGTCATGTGTATATGATATATCTATCACTAATATTAAAAGAATCGAATTTCAAATATTGAATAATGAATAGTTCTTTTTCATCCCCATTTTTTTTTAAATTCAATTTTATAATATTTCCAAACACTCCTTAGCCAACCCCAAGCGTAGTGATAACGCTACAGGAAAAAAAAAGGGCAATTTTAACAATTATGTTCTCTTGTTAAAGAAATCAAAATTGTAGAATAAGTATTTTCAAATATTCATATTCAAAAAGTGATACTTTTTGTATTGGTACATATTTCGACCTATAGAATGGTTAGTATGTAAATCTCATTTGAATGATCATAAACTTTGAAAGAAAGCTATTTCAAGTTTATGAATTGACTTACAAGAATATTTGTGATATCAAGTTACATGAAATGATTAGTTCAACTAAGCAGTTAGAAGGTTGCTTGACCCTTGAGGTAGAAGCACAACAAGTCAACAGCATTTATAGAGTCCATTAACATTCAATTAGAACATGTGCATACTAGCTATGTTAGTGTGTGTTTGATAGTCGTTAAATTTGTAGCGAGTTCTACTTAGTTATTATCTGGATATGAAGTGAATTTAGTTAGGTTGACCCGAATGCCAAAGACTTTTTTTTTTGGGATATCATTGGTTTTGGGCCTTTTGGTAGACCGGTCTTCAACAAAATTTAACAATAAACATGATTTTCTTTCTCGTTTTATAACCAAACTTCATTCTTTAAAAAGATATAGTTTTTAGAAATCAGTTACAAGAACGTGGTCAACAGCTTTCGATCATCAAAATCTTATCAAATAGAACGGCGGCCACTGAATTTTTGGTTGATATTTGTCTTACAAAGGGGATGGCTTAGATTTGTATGACTTCATTCTTTTCTCGCCCTTCACCAAAGTTCTTAATTTAGATAACAATCTATTCTACATTTTAACGAAAAAAACTTAACCAACTCGTAATTTTTTCTTTCTTTTTGGGGATTTTGCTTTTAAAAGTCTTCACTTTCAGAAGCATTTGCTTGTGTGGCCTTACGCGTATGGTCACCCTTCTTGGTCGTTTCATTTCAATGTCACTCTGTTTCCCCTCTCTTTGAATTTATCGATCTCTGTTCCTCTTTTCCACTTTTTTTTTTTCTTTCTTTGTTCCCTTTAATTTTAATATCTCGTGAAACACAAATTTCTCAATTAAATTTTTAAAAAAGTTGGTGGATCTTTTTCACGGGAAGAAAGCTCCATGGAAGGAGAAAGAATGATGAGAATCTTCAACTACAAAACCCGGAAGCATAAATCTGTAATGTTTTTTCTTCTCCACTGTTAACAATATAATAAAAAGGTCACATTATTTTTTAAAATTTATTTTTGTTATCTTACTGGAAATTCTGGGTTCTGATTCTAATTGAAAGGTACTGTTAGGGGGAGAATTTTCTGTTCTTAAAAAAAAAGGAAAAGAAGTAATTGAAAATTGTCATTTTCAAGCAACTGTTCATCTCATTATATAATAAAAGCTGAATTATTGTCCTTTTGTTCAAACCATTGTCCATCTGTTTCTCTGGTGGATCTATTACATTGCTTAAGAATTTGTTTTGACCATCTTTAAAACTTTTCAAATCCTGGTAAAAACTTTAAATCAAGATCATTAATTTTTTTTTAATTTGGAAATTCCTCTGGTTTTTCTCTCTTTTTTTTTTTTTTTTTTTTTCTTTATTTATCTCTCATGGAGGGAATCAAAATGAAGCCGTGTTGAGCTGTTAACATCCCTTTTACTAAAAACCCATTTCCCTCTCTCTCTCTCTCTCACACACACTCACGCTTCTAGCCCTGTTCTTATTTATGGACACAAAGCTTTCTTGTTTTGTAAATTTAAATTGCATTTAAACTGAATGGAAGCTATTTTTGCTTTGCTTCTTCAATCTCCCTTCCATTTTCCTTTGTTCTCTTTGCTCTCATTCTGCCCATGAGCTCAAAATCTTGGCCTTTTTCCCTTTCCATCTGAGAGTTCAGAATAGTGTGTTTCTTTGTGTGGAGAAATTGAAGTTCCGTACAGAAGATTTTTCTTAATATTTTGAACTGGTGTTGAGGCATTGCCACTACAAATGGCTTCTTGGTGGGGAAGAGAAAGTCACAAGGGAACCCCTGTCGTTGTGAAGATGGAAAATCCCAACTGGTCAATAGTTGAAGTTGAAAGTCCTTCCGACGATGACTTCATAATCGGCGCCGAGTCGCCACCGGGTCGAGCCCGAGACAAGGGACGAGGCAAAAATGCCAAACAGCTCACTTGGGTTCTTCTTCTTAAAGCTCACAAAGCCGCCGGTTGTTTAACCTCCATTGGCTCTGCATTGGTCAACATCGTCACCGTCGTTAAACGCCGTCTTGCTTCTGGAAGAACTGACGCCGACACGGACGCCGACAATGACAACGCTGACGGCGGCGTGAGGGAGAACCCAACTGTTAAAACCAGGTTCTATTTGTTTATTAAGGTTTTCCTTTGGCTGTCGGTGCTTCTGTTAGGGTTTGAGTTGGCGGCTTATTATAAAGGTTGGCATTTTGAGGCACCACATCTTCAATTGGACTACTTGTGGACAACCCCATTTGGGGTTAAGGATGCTTTTGACTGGTTTTATTCCAAATGGGTTTTAATTCGGGTTGCATATTTTGCTCCTCCTCTACAGTTTTTAGCCAATGTTTGTATAGTGTTGTTCCTCATTCAAACTTTGGATAGGCTTATTCTTTGTCTGGGTTGTTTCTGGATTCGATTCAAGAAAATCAAACCCGTTCCTAAAGTTGCTGCTATGGATCTTGAGTCTGGTGAAACTGGCTACTTCCCTATGGTTCTTGTTCAGATTCCAATGTGCAATGAGAAAGAGGTAAATTTGGAGTTCTAGTTCTTTCCTGATGTAAAAAAATTTCTGTTATGGATGATTTCGTTTGGTTTTGATTGTGCATTGGTTAATTGTAGGTTTATCAGCAATCAATTGCTGCTGTCTGCAACTTGGACTGGCCAAAAGACAAGTTACTGATTCAGGTTCTTGATGACTCGGATGATCCAATCACCCAATTGCTGATCAAAGAGGAGGTACATAAATGGCAACAACTCGATGCCAAAATTGAATATCGACATCGGGTGATCCGAGAGGGATATAAGGCTGGCAATCTCAAGTCTGCCATGAATTGTAGCTCTGTCAAAGACTATGAGTTTGTTGCTATCTTTGATGCTGATTTTCAGCCTGCTTCTGATTTCCTCAAAAGAACAGTTCCTCATTTTAAGGTAATCTGGCTGTTGCTATTTGTTTGTGTCTGAGTTTGAGTTTTGACAAATGTCTAATAGAAAGGAGAAAATATCACAGGGTTTTGATATTTCTTTCATTGTGCAACGATTCTTGGCTTATTAATGTAGTTATGTTTGAATAGATTGTAATAAACTGCTGATGATTGGAACTTCAGGATAATGAGGAACTAGGACTCGTTCAAGCACGATGGTCATTCGTGAACAAAGACGAGAACTTGCTAACCAGACTACAGAATATTAACTTAGCCTTCCATTTTGAAGTAGAGCAACAAGTGAATGGTGTGTTTCTCAATTTCTTTGGATTCAACGGAACTGCTGGTGTTTGGAGGATAAAGGCTCTTGAAGAAGCCGGTGGCTGGTTGGAAAGGACCACTGTCGAGGACATGGACATTGCCGTCCGTGCTCATCTTCATGGTTGGAAATTCATATTCCTCAATGACGTAGAGGTACAATATCTCAGTAACGCTTAGCTTAAACTCTGTATTAGATTTGATGATTGATTTATTACTCTTCTGTTCAGTGCCAATGTGAATTACCAGAATCGTATGAAGCATATAGAAAACAACAGCATAGATGGCATTCGGGACCAATGCAACTGTTTCGACTTTGTTTGCCCGATGTAGTTCGGTCGAAGGTAGACGATTTGCAACGGTTGTGTACCTCATTCGTTATGTTGTTTTATGTGGCATGCTGTCTCATGTTGTTTTTGTTTATCCAAATGCAGATTGGCATATCAAAGAAATTCAATTTGATCTTCCTGTTTTTTCTCTTACGGAAGCTGATACTGCCATTTTATTCATTTACCCTCTTCTGCATAATTCTCCCAATGACGATGTTTGTTCCTGAAGCTGAGTTGCCGGCGTGGGTTGTATGTTACATTCCAGCTACAATGTCCTTTCTCAACATCCTTCCAGCACCAAAGTTCTTCCCCTTCATTGTTCCTTACCTCCTCTTTGAGAATACTATGTCAGTAACTAAGTTTAACGCAATGGTCTCGGGACTCTTCCAGCTAGGTAGTGCATATGAGTGGGTTGTTACGAAGAAATCAGGCCGCTCGTCTGAGGGTGATCTTTCCTCAATGGTTGAGAAGAAAAGGATGAACTCTGAAAAGAGTGTCTCAGCAAACAACCTTGAGGAGATCGAATTAATCCAAAAACAGGACAAGAAGTTGCCAAGGAAGAAGCATAACAGAATATACATGAAGGAGCTAGCACTAGCTTTCCTTCTTTTAACAGCCTCAGCTAGAAGCCTCCTCTCAGCTCAAGGGATTCATTTTTACTTCCTGCTGTTTCAGGGAATATCCTTCCTTCTTGTTGGTCTAGACTTGATCGGCGAGCAGGTTGTTTAAGACAGAAAACTCTTAACAGTTCATCTGAAAATGAGAAAACCAATGATCTAAGTTCCAAATATGTGTTGAAACTACACCTCACCGCTTAAAGAGTGTGTACATCTGTCGGCCACAATCTTCGTTGCCGCATTCGTCGACCAAGAAGAAAGCTTGTGATGAGAAGAAAAATGCAAAACAAAAAAGAGAAATGGTGATGCTATTGAAGATATTAAAATATTCTTTTTTCTGATTTTGCTTCTATTTGGGGTGGGGTTGTTTGTGGCAATTCTTTTGCAAGAAGCTAGGATTCAAACATGAACAGATAGAATTTGTTTCATTCTGCAGGCAGAAAATAGGAGCAGTCTGTTTTTACTTTTAGTTTTTTCTTTTTGGGTATTAAATATCCTCTTTTCCTCCCTTTGTTAATAAACTATGGGAATATTATTAGTTCTTTTCTTGTCAATAAAATTATGTGGATGCCATTAGTTCTATATCACTGAAACCAACTTTTTGAAGGTACTGTGCTATAAATTATGTGGATGCCATGTTGGCTGAGAATGTCCTGTAAATGGCATCAATAAAACCAACTTCTGAGAATGTCCTATGTCTGTTTTAAGGTAACTCCCATCAACTTGGATGTTCAACACTGATATTTACAAATGGATCTCAGGTTAATCTTCTCTTAGAAACAACCCATTGTTGGAGGTCGGTTTAGAATACATGTTTAATAACTCTTTTGATAACGTTTACTGCAGGGGCAAGAACTCCTTTTGTTTCTTTTACTGCTTCAACAAGTTTGAATGTTTACAAAAAGAGCTTAGTTCAGTTGGTATCCAAGTGAATTAGTTGCCATAAAGATATGTGGTAGGAAGTTGATTGGTACTTGAATATCAAAACTGGTGTTCTCACATGCTAAATGTAAGGTTGGCCTCACAAGTTAAAAGTTATAAATAGACTAAACTTGTTAAGCTATTCTTAGAAACAGAAATGCCAACAATATAATATAAGGTAATGATGTTAAATACTTACTTTTCTCACCTAAATCACTTTCCAATTAATTTAACAGATTATCGCTATTCATAGCCATAGTCCCACGACACTCCCCTTAACATCAACAAAAAAACAACAATTAAGTTTCGTGAGGACCACTTTCTCACCTAAGTCTCAATAACTATATACAACTTTTCAAAGCTTCAACAATCAATATCACAGCTCATAACAGAATATCAAACACCATTGTACAACATATCATTTCTTACCTATTTTGGCCATAAATTTCCTTTTAAGCATTGAACTAAGAAGAAGATAGAACCCATTTTTACTCTTGAGGGATGCTACGAATTTTTGACTTTTTTCAAACAAACCTACTTTTCTTCACTCTCATTCATAACCCAAAGAATGAGATTGGCCAACCCCTTTTATTTGGAATTCATTTTTAGGTGAAAAAATCTATTAAAAGAGAAGCTATGCGTCTAACATTAATTTCTTTAGGCTCAATTATTATTGGTAAAAAGAGAAGAGAGTTCAAAATCTCCTCCATTATATTTCAAATAATTTGGCATTGCTCATTACAGCACTTTGGACCCTCAGCCTCTGTGATGAAGCAGCATTTTTTTTTTCTTTCCAAATCTTAAATTTCAACAACAAAAATATTGGTGGGGTTTCTATTGAGGGAAATAATTATTTGGGAATATATGTAACCAACTATTCTACATATTATATTTAGGAAGAGGGTGATTGGGTTGGACTAATAAAGTAGATTTTTGTAATGATATGATCTTATGGATGATTGTTGATTTATATATGAGTATATCTTTATATCATACCCATCATAAAGTTTAGAATGATATACCCTTTTTTTTTTTCTTTCTTTTCCTATTTTGTTATATATTTTAGGCATGTGGGTCCATAAAAGAGAATCTAATAATGAGTTAATTTCTTTTTGTAGAATGACAAGTCTTAGACAGTGAAGATTTGACATCAACCTATAGAAAAAACTACCACTACATTTGCTACTTTGTTTAACATTCTCTGAATTTATATAAATAAATAAAAATTGAATTAAAAAAAGAAGATAAGTTCTTTAAAATGTAAATAATTTACTATTGAGAGCATTTTATATTTCTGTATCAAATTTAATATTGATGGCATTTATCAATAATAATCCTAATTTAATGCAATTGATGATATTGTATTCTCATAGAAAGTGACAATTATGAATGAGAACAAAGGGGGCAAAGTGGATGAAAAGGACATTAAAAGTTAGATGATGAGAGATTAGAGAGAGAAAAAGTGAAGAAAATTGAAATACATAGACAAAGTCAGCAAACTCAACCCTATTACTTACTAACATCTCTAAAATTCAACTGACTTAATTAATGTTTTCATTTGAATTCAAATCTCCTCCCTCCCAACTAAACAAAGTTTTGATTTGAAGTAGAAAAACAATTGAATATAAAAAAGTATTTATAAACTTATAATAAGTTCTGATAATTAAGGTTGCTTCATATAAAGTCTAAATGGGATAACTGCTCACTTAGGGAATAGAGAAGAAGCAAGTTTATTGTTTAAGATAGAAAATGTAGAAGATCAAGTAAGATTTGATTAAAAAGTATGTGTAAGATTAGAACAACATTTGAATTCAATCAAATAAGTACTGTTTTTACATTGCTGTCTTTAATTAATTTGCTGCACATGTAGTGACTATCAAAGGATAAATGCTGACATCCATCTCTGGTTTTTGCAGCTGCATAATTTTGATCATCTACTGGTTATCCTTTCATCTGCATGTAAATGGATTTCATAATGTGGTCGTAAAAGGAAAGAAAAATAGTTTGCTTTAAAGATCTTGAAATTACCTTGAAACGGTTAGAAAGTTGAAGGAGATGTAGTTCTTGGCATGGTTGGCGTTGTTCCATAAAGTTGAAACGTGACGTGAGGACTTGTGTGAAATGTCCTTGATCTAGGATCGTTGACGTTTTCGCCTCTCTTACAAACAACATTCGATGACGAAAGGTATGAATTCTGAATCATTTTATACAGATTAAAATTACTAAAAGAGATCAAGTTCTGAAGCATAAAAGATATGACCTTAGAACTTACATTTGTGAGTAGAATCTGCTCTGTCTCCAAGCTTGATTCTAGTCCGACACTTGCGAGTTTCATTGATAGAAACTGCAAAGTAAGCCGCGCCGAATTTTTGATTAGGGGTCTTGCAGTTTATTGTCAGAGATCACTCAAAATTCACAACTGTGAAACAAACATTAAGATGGTAAGACTTGCATACCTCCACCTGTTGTTGCAGTGATTGTACATAGTTAATAATTTCGTCGAGCACCACGGTTTTCCCAGTAATCTGAAACAGTAAACAAAACTTTAAACGATAACGATGACATGGTTTTCACAGTTACGGTTATGACTTGATTATCAATATCTGCAATGACCTGATGGCATCCAGGAACAAGCTGTTGCAGCAACTTCATTCGTTCGCTGATTTTTTCCCTTCTAACCTGCCATCATTAAGTTTGAAAGCTTTAACCAAATATAAAGCATTGACTTTGTTCCAAAAGTTCTCGATGGATTCAAGAAATAATAAGGCACCCTTTCTGCGAGGCTATGGTTATTAGCAGCTCGGCCCCGTCGCGCTTGAACATGAATATAATTCTCCTTGGGGGCTTGAACATTTTGAGAGCCTCCTTTGGCTTTCTTACTATCTGGTTTGGTGTTAAAATTTGCACTCAATCTATGCTCAACCTTCTGTGTTTTGTCAGCTTTATTAAGGATCTCAGTTGGTTCCACATTAAAGTTATCTTCAGCATTCTAAACAACAGATGCAAAAAGGTTATACAAACTGAAACGAGAATGGTAAAGAGAGAAAGCGAGGAAATGAAAACAGTCAAGAAATACACGCAGATTAAGAGATACTTCTCTCAACCATTCCATCAACATCATTAATAATTCAAATAACATAAATACGAATCATGATTAAGTTTTGAGCATTGTTCTCAAGCCATCAACACAAATTTAAGACATTTTAACACAAACATGGGGAAATACAATGAACAAACAAACCGAATAAGCACTACAAGCTATTTTACCTTATTTGGGCTCGAAGAATTGGAACCAAGAACAAATTTTCTTTGATTTTCATTAACGCAATCGCGTCGAGACTTTGCATCGTTCTTTGGTGAGACCATTTCTTCGTCATCCAGAATTTGCACATAACTGAATGGACACTTGGTATTGGCGATCTGACTGTGATCAGCTTCAGTTAGAAAGCCAAAAGAACCCACCATATCTGAGAAGTTCCCAGTTCCAAACATATCAAAACTCAAAGTTGAAGGATCATGAAGAAGGTTAGAAATGGTTTTCACTCCCTCATTCTCCAAAGAAGCTGTGGATAATTCACAAAGAGGAGTCGTTGAAGAAGATCCAAGAGTAGATGAAAAAGAAGTATCAACTCCAATCAATGGCTGAGAACAGCTAACTCCAAAAGAACACTTCATTGTTTCACATTGAAAGCCAGAAGTAGAACCAGCCATTTACCAATTTGGGCAGCCAAACCAAATTCAAAAGAAAAAGAAAAACGAAAGGATACTAAACTAAAACTTGTGTGTCAGAAAAACCGAATAAAGGACTGAAATTTAGAAGTGTAAAAGAGAAGATGAAGAAGAGGAGTTTGACCAAAGTTGGGAAGGTGGTGATTTCATAGAAAGGAGTAAACAGGAAAAAGTAAAATATGCAGCTTTATGAAACCAAAAGGAAATCTAATATGTGAAGCATAAAATCTAACAAACATTATAAAGTGAAAGAACCTTTCAGAGCATAAAGTTGAGACAAATATGAAAAAACAATGGCCTTAGCTAAGTAACAGCTCAAGAGACTTAGAAGCTGAAAAAAAATACAGATTCCTTACTTTTCTTCACTTTCACTTTTGAGTGTGGAAGAAGAAGAAAGTAATTTTGACAAAATCCTTTGAATCCAAACATCATTGTGATTGATAGACAGTAAAGTTGGGTTTGGTCTCTTTTAGTCTAAAAATCAAAACCAACATTCATAGTTGAAATGAGAAAGAACAAAATGGGGTTTCCTTTTTTCTTAGGAGAATCAAAGTGTCATATATGAAAAATAAATGTTGATTGATGAGTTTGGTTGGCTGGTTGGTTATGTTATTGATATTATACCGAAATCAAAGCCTAAATTTCTTCCACGTACTGATTTGGTACGATGCAGTGTACAGTAAGAATGACTTATTGTTATTATTTGAAGATTGAAATCATATGCTCTTAGCTTTGGACCAATACTGACTGTCAGTAATCTGCTACAATAATATGAACAACGTTTCTGACTCTACTCCCTAACTTTTTGACGTTTTTCAAATTTAGACTCACTTATTTTTTAAAAGAATCAATTTTGTCCTTTCTGTTTTTAAAATTTTTAGGTGCAACCTTCTCATCATTGAGTTCTGAAATTTTTTAATCGAACTCACATTACGTATTATTTAGAAAGAGAAACTCCATCTCTGCAAGAAAAGTTCATAATTCTACCTCCAAATTTGTTGGAGCTTTAAAATTTTACATATGTTCTTGAAGGTGGTCTATATCATATGTAAGTCTATATATTAGCAGTCAATTTTAATGTTTTAAATACATTATAATTGAAACTTTTTAATAATTGAAGTATCCCACCTTCCTGTTAATGTTATGAACCAAACTAAGAAACTCAACGACCATGGTTAAAATTTTTCCCAAGTGTTTGAACTGAAAAAAATGATATAAAAGAGATGGAGAAGCTACATAACGTCGGCCCAACATACAATCCACCTTAAGCCCAAAAAAGAAAATCGGCCCAACTATAGCTGCTTGGGCTTCCAATTGCCCAAAACAAATGGACCGAAAGTGATTTTATGGAAGATATTATTGCAAATGGCCCAATTATTGCTGGTCATTTGTACTCAAGTTTTTCTTCTTTTTTTAAATAATTTTTATATGTCAATAAACATGAATAATCTTAACAATCATGAACAACAATTTTAACAAATACAAAAAAATTATACACACACACAATGCTCTTGAACTAGAATTTAGTAACCATTATACCATGAATTACGTGTACAAGTTTCACATTTCAACCTTTGAAATTTAAAATTTGTTTCAAAACAATCCATATAGAGTCTCTTGTTGTTAAATACAATATAGATATGACATACAACTTTTTTATACGAAAATCATAACTACTGTTGTTTTCCACTTTTCATCCTCACACCACATCGTTGGATTTTTCACTCCTTTCATTATGTTTTTTTTTTCGTTATTTAATTTATTAAAATTAATTTAAACACATGAATATATATATATATATATATAGAGAGAGAGAGAGAGAGAGAGAGAGAGAGAGGTGGGGTTAAAGTTGTTTTAAAAAAAATTGTAGGAAAAAGAAGAAGAGAGGAAAGATTTGTAGCATTAGATACGCGATGTAGACATTTCCCTCTACCTCTTAAGTCTTACCCTTTTGTCTTGTCACCTTCTCCATTTCTTCTTATACACTCTACTTCTTCCCCTATCCCTTTCCATTAATATGTACCAAAACAACCACCCCCCACCCCCTTCTTATCATTTTAACTCTATTACTAATCCATTTATTATCGATTTACAGATTTCAACTTGTGCTAAAAATATTTATATAATGAATAACAACGTAGTTTACTCAACTGGTACCACATTTACTTTGAGTACTGAATGAAAATCCATCAAAATAGATGTAGTTTGGAATAACCTTTAGATAAGTAATTTTCTTCTTTTCTCATATTCTTTCTCTTTGGTTGAAAATTTTGACCAATAACCTCTTTTATGGTTCCTTTTTCACAAAATACTTTTCTTACCCTCTACTTTAGTATTATACTTGTAATATTCCTATTAAAGGCAAAGCCCACGCTTGAAAAAGAAAGCAAAAATAAAGCCTATTATTCCAAACACAAATGTTTCATACGTCTCTTTCTTTGTGCTTAACATATTTTTGTCTCCATTTTCCTACTCCTCACCACTTTTTATATATCTTCGTAAAATGGACCAACGACCAACACGAAGAGAAAAAAATAAAAACCACCTAGATTTTTTAGTATTCAAGCTCCAATTACCATGGAAGTAATTCTGATCTTCTCTGATGAAAATAAAAAACATTTGGTAAATATTTGGAGAAATAAGATTCACGTATCTATTTATTTCTCTATTTTATTTTTTAGAATTTGGTTTGGAATTCTTTTGGTAAATGAATGGTAAAAAAACAAGTTTCTTAAGAAGTTAAATAGTTATGAAAGAGACTTTAGATGATAATTCAGTATGAAATGAAAGTAAATAGATATAAAGACTGAGAGCATATAGTCTCTCCAGTAATAAATAGTCAAAATATTAATTACAATTTGAATGAGACAAAGATAGGGACAAGTAAAATGCATGGATATACACTGATGAAGTATGAATGAATTATATGGAAAAGTAAAACCAACAGACATTACCTACTGTATTCAATTCACATCAGTGGTTATTGGACCCCAGACAGAGAAAAATACACACCCTCTGCCAATAATAATACACACCAAACATATATATATATATATATAGTACAGACTACAACTACAACACATAAGGAGCATTATTATTATTTCTGATTTTATTCACTTCCATTTTCCCAAAACACATTTAGCCTAAGTTAGTATCCTTACTAAATTAAATAAAGAAAACATACCAAAATAACATTCTATTATATTTTACAAGAATATACCTATCAAATTATTACTTGGAACAAATTAAAAGATGAAAGGTTTCCATCTGTATTCTAGATCCACATTCATTACTGAACTATGTTAGTACATAAAACTAGCTCCCACAGATTTAATAATATTGTACGTACATAAATTAAAACTCGCACGAGTATTGTCTACAGACCCAATCTTGCTTTCCAAGTTTTCCTGCAATAATTATGGTCAGTATCTATTGTTAAATTATTGTGTAATGTTATATATATATATAGATAAGGACATGTAATCACTGCCAAACACATTCATAGTTAAAAATGATTAGAGAGAAGAAGGATTGTATTATTGTAGTTTATTAAGAGGAAGCCCCATGTTTCGTCTCCTCGGAAGAAACAAGAAACCTCAATTGAAACATACCCCTCACTCACTTTTGTTTAATTTTTATATTTTCCAATAAATAAATAAATAAACTGAAATAGTACAATCGTTTTTTTAAAATGATACATAAATATAAATAATACAGGGTGTATGAATGAAGGAACACAACGGTAAAGTTAGAGAGAAAAACCATACATACATATATTTCCCATTCCAGATGTCCTTTGCGTTGCAGTTTTGTATTTAGAGTCTGAATCAATAAATTGTCGTACACTCACACCCTCTCCCCTCCCCAGCCCCCTGTCTTACTTCTCGACTTCACTCTCTACCATGTTACCACATTTTCCCATTACTTCATTTTTGTTACTTTCTTCCTTTTCTCTCCTCTCTAAATATATACATCTCTTATTTTATTTTGTCAGATATATTCACACCAACACATTCACCCCCCCTCTCTATCTTAACATGAAACAAACAAAAAACACATCTCATGTTCCTATATATATTCTTCCTATTACTATAATATTTATATCCCCAGCCTAACTTATTGTTTTTTTTAAGTGTTTAAATGATTTAACATGGCAATTGAAGTAAATTGTGATTACAACATAATTAATGTTTAGCTTAAGGAGTTGTTAATTTCACTCCTTGTTTGTTCCATGACATTAATTTCCTGTCTTATCAACTTCTTACATTGTGATAAAACTACCACTCTTCATTATTTAATTCCTTACTCCAAATTTACAGTAAGAAAGGTAAAACCAGAAGAAAATGGTTATGAAGGCCAAGTTTGTTTTTTCCTTTCAGGAATGGATGAAGGTTTTTGAATTTTCTTTGATTTATTGAAGGTTCTTAGTGTCACCAGTTCATATAATAGTCATTAAATGGAAAGGAATTTTTTTAACTTTTGTGTTTGTGATAAATTTTTAATGTCACTAATACATAGTTAAACAGTAGTCATTAAATTAGAAAAGAATGCTTTAAAGTATGAAAATAGTGACTTGTGTGTTCAAACTTTCCATAAGAGAGGCAAACTTTAAAGTATTGATATAATTAAATTTGAAACCTAGGGATGAAAGTGTTAAAGTAGTGTTATAGTTAAACTCTTTAAAACTGAACAAGTTGAGTACGAATTCGAAACGTTATTTAATGACTCTTCGTATTATATATCGGAAAGCAAATAGAATCTATAATTTTTTTTAAAAAATAATAAAGCTACCCAGTTGATTTTGACGTTCCATATACTCATTAACTTTCAAGAAATTCTCCCTTCATCCATCCCCACCTCTCCAACCATATACAATCCAACTCTCTTTTCATTCCGTACCTAAAATATATGCCTTCATAATAATATTCTTTCTACAGTTAAATTAACTTTCATTTTTCCACAATCTCCCTTATTTCTTCTCATTTGTCAATATTTTCATATTTTTATTAAGTACGATTGAAATTGAGGAATAATTAATTCCCATATATTTTTTATGGTTTAATTTTGACAAAGTTGGCGATTTTTCGTACAATTAAAATGATGATTTGGTAATATATATATATATAATGAGTGGGAAATTAGAGCAATCCAGCTCGTGCACAACGAAGCCTAGTTAAGGGGGCAACATGATTAAGTATTTTTAGAGTTTTTTTTTTTTTCTTTCTTTCTTTTTATAGTTAAGAGTCTTAATAATTATATGATTACAATCTTTTTAGGGTTATGAATGATAATTTATCCGAAGCAGCTGTAAACAACAACATCATTATGGCTGCTTTGCAATAATTAACGATGCATGTTTTGTTTGACTAATTAATTTAGTGTTTATGAAAGAAAAAAAACACGAAAGTAAAATCAAGAAGATGATGAGTTTCCACTCTTTATGCTAAATCTTTTTGACTAATCAAACTCACTTCCACCCTAACTTTTTTTTTCTCTCTTTAATTTATTCTCTCTCTTTTGGATCTATCTATTTTTTTTCATTTATGTCTCTCACATCAAATCCCATGGCTTCCTTTTTCTTTTTTTTTCCTCATAAACACCTTTTTTTTAATATTTGAGATTCTTTGAATTTAGAAAAGCATGTCAACAAAGTGAATCTTAACATAAATCCAAAATAAAAAACAAAAGAAGAGAAAGAAATGGAAAAAAAGTTCCAAAACCCCTCTTCTATGACTATTTTTTTCGTTTTCTGTTCTAGGGTTGATATCGAAAAGACATTGGATCCATGAAAAATTAATTTTAATTTTTATTCTAACTAATTTGATGTGATTTTTTATTTTTTTTTAAATGTCAATGTGGGATGCAGTTTTTATTTATTTATTTATTTATTTGTACTTCAATATAAACCTTTAGAAAAACCAATTTTTTTTTTAACATAGATAAATTATGGGGTGAGGAATCAAACATTCAGCCCATACATATTGAAAGTTATTATTTTAAATTTGAGATTGAAGAAATATATAGATATTTTGGTTATTAGAAAGAAAAAAAAAATCATCTGCTTTGAATACTGTTACATACCCCACCCTTAACACTTTGTTGGACAGCAGAAAAGAAAAAACTAAAACTATAATATATAAGATACATTTAAAAAAAAACATTTAAAATTAAATAAAGAACAAAATAAAAATTTGAAGCCAATAAACTTATTTCTAGAGAAGAAAATTATGAATTATTTCTTTATTAGTTTCTATGTTTTAACAATGAAATGATTGGCTAAGAATTTCATGATTTATTTTACTATACAAAAAATCATTCAACAACCCTCCATATTAAAAATTTGTTCTTAAATAATATTAAAAAGCTTGATTTAAAAAATCATTCTCAATTTATCAAATAACCTCGAAAAACAAACTATCCGTATATTCTTTCAAAAGTTGCAATATTTTTTGTTATCTTTTACAAATGATTCAAAACTTCTTTTGGAGTAAAAACATTATTAAAGTGTTTAGACAAAAGTAAGTTCTTTCAAACATTGTCTAAAAAAACAACATTCATTTTATTGATATAATAACCATTCCTAAAAGATTTATAATCCAAAATTAATTTTGGAACATTTATAAAATGTGTTCTAGTGATCTTGCAAAATAACATAGATAGATAGATAAAATTTGGAAATATTTTTTTTTATAATATAATGTGAATAACTTTCATTTGTTCCAAAAAATGAGAAAATAAAAAGTAGAGAAATAAGGGTATAGTTTGATTGGTTGATGAGGTATAAAAATGAGAAAGCTATATTAGTATTAAACTAGGTTTTGAATTTTGGGTACCATCATCATCTTCTTTTATTTGTATTATTTGATATGGGAAAGAGAAAATTAAAGGCATAGATAGAGAGGCCATTGCTATCAGTTAAACCCTAAGGCACCCAAAAACTTTGTTTCAACTTGTCAATTTTCCTGGATTTGCGCCAACATTTTCTTGCCCACCAATCATTCTTTAACTATAATTTCAAATTTCCTTCTTACACGTGATACACTCGGCATTTAATATTAATACCAATAAATATAGTCTTTCGTTTTATTATTATTCTTATCACAATTGTATTATCGAAACAAAAAAACACACCAAGACATGGGTTAGCTTTTACTAAAAGAGATCTGTTTAATTGGTGAGTGGGATTTGAGCCAAAAGAAAATTAATACTTCTTTTTATATAAAAGTACCAAAATTTTACACTAAATCAGACAAGTGAAATCAATAACTAATTAGCACTAAGAAGAAATAGTGTTAAAGAAAAACAATTGTGTATAAAAAGGACAGAAGTGGAAGAGATGGGGAATGTTTTGCATTCTTTCTCTCATTGCCTTTTGGGAAAGCAAATTATTGTAATAAAGGAAGAGAATTGTAATCATGATGTAATGCAAAAAGATTATTATTGAGCAAAGGCAAAGCAATTTCTTTTACATTATTATTATTGGCCAAATATGTTATTGTACTTAGAATAGAGAGTATAGCGAGAGATTGGGCAATTATTTATTGTTTTTTGTTTTTATTTTAAGCATCCACTATAAATTTCACTAACATCAAATCATTGAGAATTTAATCATTACTTCCCCATCTTTTTTTTTTTTCTTTTTTTTCTTTCAATACCACAAAAATCTTTCAATTTCTTTTTCCTTTTGCTTTCATTGGCAAAATAAGAGGAGGAGCCAAGAGGTTTGGTTTGAAAAAAAAGATGGATTACAGTCACAGAAATTGGACCCCACTGATTCCAATTCTTTACCACACTTTCTCCCACTGACAAACTTAGAAAAATAAAAAGGGGGATTGTAATCAAAATTCTATCTTCTCAAAACCCATCCCTTTTGGTTCTTTTCTTTTCTTTTCTTTTCTTTTTTTTTCTTGCCCCCTAGACATCATCATAAGTTTTCCCTGCCTTTCTTTCTTTTCATTTCACCTTCATGCAAAAACCAAAATTTAAAAGAAACTAAAATGCAAAAGCAATCAACGGGAAAGAAAAAGGGGTTTTGTTTTTCTTAAGTGTCATTCCATGTTGCAAAAACAGGCAAATGTGCCATGGAAATGGCTGCTGCTGCTGTTGGCCTCAGCTGCTGTGGGGATGGATACCAAGACCCGACTCCAACACCGTTTGTTGCACCGATTAGCTTCGATGCCATTAAGGGTGGGGCCTTTCCAAACGGCATTGACACATTCGTTTTGTCGGGACTACCTTCTCTCGAGCTACTTAAACTCGTCACCAATGATGATGAATTTGAAAAATGCGTCACATGTTTGCTCACATCATCTTCAATCCCATGAGTATTAGCGCTTAACGATTCGATCCCAATCAAATCCTGCAATGCCATCGAAAACGAAGCATTTCGATAACTGCCCGATACAGCCATCGACTTGTTTTGATGATGATGATTATCCAAAGTGTCAGCAACACAAGTAGCGGCAGCTGCCTGTTGTTGGTGGTGTGATGGATTTTGATACAATGCCATTTTCCAATCATTAGCGTTCCCATTTGTGGTGTTGGCGTCGGGATTTATTTCCATCCCAATCCCAATCCCACCATTATTGTTTGAGACAATGGAGGAGTCGTAGGGAGCGACTGAGGAATCGTTGCTTGGTTCGACATCCTTGTTCCTTCTAGCCAGCTCGCCGGCCAGTAGAGTATTACTAGCCATGATTTTCTCGACATCATATCTGGAAATGTCAAAGTTGGTGACTGCATTTACACCGCGGAATTTGATTGCTGCTATGTCATAAGCCTCAGCCGCTTCCTCTTGCGTGCCTGACAATAATTTTACATTTAATGACACCACTACTTTAAATTTCAAAATATTGCATTCATTCACACACATACATACAAAGATTTAGGAATTTAGAGACTTTCTGTTCCGACAACACATTAATTCCTATACAAACATTTAATCACTCATAAAGCAATTTATGTCTCAAAAAATGAAAAAAAGAAAGAAAGAAAACTCACTAAATGTCCCAAGATAAAGATCTTTGTTTCCAGCAACTCTCCCAATTCTTGCTTGCCATCTTCCATGTTGGTGATGTCTGTTTAAGAAACAATTAATTACATTAACTAAAAAAGTAATGAAAGATTAAGCTTTATGATTAAGAGAAAAGAACCTTGTGACACCACGGAAAACTGAAGCACCCCTTGAAAAGCCACTGCTTTTCCTGCAAAAAAGAAAACCCAAAGGAATATACGATTACGAACAAAATCAGAAACAGATAAGGAAAAGAAAAGAAAAAAAAAAAGAAAAAAAAAAGTAAAAGGGGATCATGAGATGATGATGATGATGCTGATGAATAAAAAACCAAACTTGAAATTTTACCTTCTCAAGTGAGCAACATATTCTTGGCGGCTCATATTCTTCATTTCTTCTAGTTCAGTCTGATAATTTTCCAACTGCCAAACAAAAAACAGAATTAATTAATCATATTAAAATTTTATTCTTTTAATCACTATGATGAAAAGTTATGACAGGGCCGTGTGTATTTTTTCTTATTCTGAGAGATTTGAACCTTACCGGAAAATTTATATGAGTAGAGGGTCCCCAATACTTGAGGGCGGCAAGATCGTAAGCTCTCGCAGCTTTTTCTTCCATATCATATCCTCCTTCAAATTTAAATAATTAAGTTTAAGTTCTGTGTGAGCTTTAATATAAATAACATTTTAAATAAACTAAGCTTTATGAAAAATAAAACTTACCAAGATACACTGTAATGATATAGTTGGAATTGAAATGGCATTCCCATCAAGAATGGACCATAAGAAGAAAAAAAAAACCAGTAAGAGAGCCAAACCAAAATGGAAGCATTTGAAAAAAAAAATTAAATTTTTAAATGGGTTTTTATATTTTTATTATAACAAACCTTGTCTTCCTTTTCTGGTTTGTCCTTCTTTCTTGCAACTGTTATCCCACAGATGAGCTTCATATCTCCCCGTCCATCTATGTCTACGATATTTGTTTAAACAAACGATTAAAATAATTTGAAATTAGTTTATAAATGGTTGAAAAGGAAAAATAGTAATGAAGAAACCTGGTGACGCCACGATATTGAGAGGTTCTTTGGCCAAAAGTATCAATGGATTTACGATGAACGGGTTGTTTCTGGCAGAGTTTTCCGGGGCCTCTTTTTTTGGTTTCCACGGCGGTGCCGTCGCCTCCAGTAGGGGAAATCTGGCCGGAAGTCGTGAACGAGCTCGATTGAGAACCTGGACTCATCGACAAACTCAACGACTGTAATTCTCCACAGCTCATTCCGCCAATGGAAGCAGAGCCGCCGCCATTACTTTCATTCATAAGAGTGCCGCCGCCGCCATCGCCGCCGGTAATGTGGTGCTCGAGAGTATTATGAGTGGCGGAGTAGTGAGAACGAGAAACCCAGTTTCTAAAGCAAGGGATTCCGTCGTCATCAGGAGGAAGAATTTGGGGATCACAAGTTCCAATTCCAATGGAAGAAGGAAGTAACCCAGAATAATATTGATTGGAATTTTGAATTAAAATTTGTTGATTTTGTCTAATGGGTCTTTGAAGAAGGTCGAAAGAATGTTCCCTGTCGGATTCAGATTCAGCATTTTGATTAAAATAGCCTCCTCGACCTCCCATTGTTGCACCACCAAGAAAATCCTCAAGTTTCGGTGAAGAACTCGGCACCATCCCTATCAAAAACAAAAACTTCAGAAAACCCACAAACAAAAAATGACAAACAAAATACACACACACATATATAAACCCAAAAAAAGAACCTTCAGTTTGAGATCTTGAAAGGGCTTCCATAATACAGAGTGAACCATCGGATTTGAGAGGCATTACAGAGAGGGAAGCAGCAGCAGAGTGATGATGAAGAGAGGAATTATCAGGAATCCCATAAAAGATTTCAGTGTTATTGTTGTTGAAATGAGGAGATAAGTAGAAAGGATTTGAAGCAGAGTGATGAGAATGGTGTTGATTATATGGATGATCAGAAGAAGAAACCTCCATTTTCATGTGGGGAGAAAGAGAGAATCCTAACCAACTATTATTGTTATTGTTATTATTGTTGTTACTATCCTCATTATCATTCATGGACTTCATTTTCTCTTCTTCTTCCTTCTTTTTCTTTTCCTAGCTGCAAGAACCCAAATTAATCATTGGGAGACAAAACAAACAACAACAGCTAACTGTATACTTATACTTCTTTTTTTCTGCTACCCTTTTAATTAAATTTTAAGTTCTCCTTGTTTCAATAGTAGAGAGGAAAAATGAGAATGAAAAGAAGGAGAAGAAGAAGCATAAAAGTAAACAAAAAACAAAAAAAAAAAGGGATGGGGGGTTTGGAGAAATAAGATGTAGTTGAAGGACTTGGAGTAAAGAATAGAGAAGGAAGAAGGAAAAGAGTAGAGGAGAGGTGTGTTTTAAAGTTAAACAAAGAGAATGGAATTTGAAGGGAAGGAAGGGCAAAATGAGCAAATGTTGGGTAGCATCCCTGCACTCCATAGGGATCTGTGTATATTTTGAGAAACACCACGTCTTTTACTTTTCCTTTCAACCCCACCCTCCCATTTCTCTATCAAAAACTTTCAACTATTTTTTTTTTTTCTTTTGAATCTATATTTAAATTGTTATATGTACTTACTAAATAAATGTTATTTGACAGTGTGTTTGTTTCATTGCAAGAGTAACATCCATTGTTAGTTAACATGAAATGTTATTTACTTTCATGGTAACATAATATTACTAATGATAATTATTGAACGAGAAACCAACAAAGAGTTAAACAAGAAGAAACCAACACAAAAATTTATATGCTTTGTTAAGAAAATGTGTTAGATACGTTCATAGAAATAGACACTAAACGATAATATCTCTGCATAACTTAAATTGGCTCATACTTGATTATTTAGAGACTCAAATAACCAAAAAAAAATATTTAACAAAAAAAAAAAGTTGTATAATTCAAGAAGTTTGCAAGTCTTATAATTAAAAAACAATAATTTTAGTTTTCATGGAATTTAAGAGTTTACAACTTTTTAGATTTCACAGTTCTAATGATCGTTAGTTGAGTAAACACAATATCACAATATCACACACACACGGGAGGGAAGCGTTTGAGATTTTTCAAACCTACTTTATTTTTTTAACAAGGTTAGGTTAGCTTTAACACAAAACTGAATATAATAAGAGGTAGAATGGAGAATAGCTAACAAAAAGAGAGAAAGAAAGAAAGAAAGTGAGAGAGTACAAAATTGGATTAGATTTTGAAGGGCAGAACATATCTGGCCACACCCTCCATCCAGTCTCTTCATACATACAGTTGCAGTACTACACACACACACCCAGTCTGCAAAAAATTTAAACAGACAAAGGATCTTAAATTAATTAGTTTTGTTTTTGAATACCTTGTTTTTTCCTTTTCCTTTAAACACCAAAATTTAAAAAAAAAAATTGAAAACAAATAAAGCCAAGATAGTAAACCCTGCCTGTGACTGTAGTAACATGGTCACACCCTAATCGCCCACCGTTGGTTTGGTTTCTCTGTAAGGGTCCTTTTTTTCCTTTGTGTGGTGGTCACCCAAGCAGCTGGCTGACTTTGTTATGCTGTCACCTGCGTCGAATATAATGAAAACATTATTTTTCTTTTTCTTTTTTTCCTATTTTAATTTCATTATTTTGGACCCAATTTTCTTTTCTTTTTTTTCTCTAAAAAAACATGGACTAAATAATACCCAACATGGAAAAAGACGTAATGTTTTCATCTATTGCCTTTTGACAATTTATTCAACCCCAGTGCACCAACCATTTTCGTCTTCTTTATTCATAAAAATCTCCATTTTATTATTATTTATTGCTATTACTGGTCCACAACCAAATAGTTGATTAGTGTATTATAGGAGTGTAAGTCCCAACTTTAACAATATCTATACAAAATAATTGAACCCAACTCTATCAATTTAGTTTACATTTATTTCCACTTGGTTCCCCGTACTTTCTTCGTAAACCTTAAATATTTAAATTGATTGATGAATTAATATGATATCATACGAAATATAGAATATCGTGTGTTTGTGTTTGTGTCCCACGACACAACCATTTCAAACCAATAAACTGTTCCTTTAGTATTTTCAAACATCTATTCACTTCCTCGTTCAAAAATACTGATATTGAAATTCTCTCCTCATATTCAGGCCCAAACCACTGTTTTCACCATTGCTTTCCCGGAGATGGGTTGATTCAACATAAATACTAAAACATGTTTACCAATATCTTTTATAAAGGTCTATAAACATATTAAAATAAAAAATATATATATTTTTTAAAATAACAAAATTTATTAAAATATGCCAACATGAGCTTAGCTCAATTGGCACCTGTGTGTACCTGAAACCTCTTGTCCACATGTACATACATGTGACAGTTAAGCTAAGCTCATGTTGATAAGTTTATCATTTTGGTTACTCAATTGGAATTTAACCTTTTTATTTACTTATTTTAACTATTTGGATTTTATCTTTAGCTGGATAAGATAAAAGTAAACGTGTCAACCTCATAATTGATAACTTATTAAAAGATCACGTGGCTCACAATTTTAATACTATTTTACATGATTTAAACTATAAAATAATTTTTTTTAAAGCAAAAATAAATAATGGTTGCATCGTACCAATATGAGTATTATCTTGAATCTTTGTGTTTTTCTGAATCCCAGATTAGTGTATATATATATATAATATATATATATATTGTAAAAGATGTACCACAATAAAAATAAAAGAAAAAATGTTTATTTCTTACGTACAAGTACAATTATCTTGATTGGACAAATGAACTATGATAATATGTATGTGTGGAGAAAATAATGGTATGAATGTGTTAGTCAAACTTTTATACTGTATTTAACAAAAGAATTTGCATAACATATTGTTTCCAACGTTAAAGGGGAAAAGTTAATGTGAGTAATTTTCTGTGCTAAAAGTCTACGAATTTGGTGAAAGAACATGTGATGATCTAATAATAATCGGTGTGCTTGATTTAGAGCTTCACTTGAAGGCAAAATAGATAAAGAAAGAAAGCATACACACTACACAGGACACTTATTTCGAAATACTAACCCAATAATTGATTCTGTATATACCACCACTTTTCTTTTTCTTTTTTTTTTTTTTTTGGGTTGGGATAAAAGCAAATGCATTTACTTTAAATGGAATATTCAGAAATAAAATAGAATTTCCAAAAGCTGTAGTTTCAGGTTCTAAGTTTGATAAATTCCAATCTTACATAGTATTAAAGAAAGAAAAAAAAAAGTGATTTTGGGAAGTTGAGATTGTAAGTGCCATTATTTTTGTGAAATGAAAATTATAATATATATATATATATATAGAGGGAGAGAGAGCTGAAAAGAACAGAAACTCCCTTTGCTTTATTGTTAGCAAAATGGGTGTGGGTAGTCAACACCTGCTTGTGAGACAAAAAGAGGAAAATGGGTCCTCCAATATGCTTCAAAGTTGAAATATTCCATATATGATGAGGAAAATTGGCCCCCAAAACAAACTCTCTTTTTTCCTCTTTTCTTTTATTCCTTTCCTACCATCCTTCAATTTCCATTTTCATTTAACCCCCACCCCTTATTTTCACCTTAATTATCCTCTTCTATTTCCTAACAATGTCAATTTTTTTTTACTGAGATAGATATAGACCAGGCTCATAGTAATATGAAAGTTTCCATCTTACTTCTCTCTTAGTATGCTTAGCTAAACTACATACTTCATGTACCAAAGGTGATCTAAGTTTCAAACAATTTTCTATTTGATTGTTTTGTTTTGTTTTTTTCTCAACTATCTTGTTGTGTTTTTGTCTTTAAAAAATGGTATGTTTTTAGTCCATTGAAGAAAAAAGTTTTGAAAACTATTTTTTTAAAAAAAGTTTTAGTTTATTTTTAAAATGTTGATAAGTGAATATCATACACCAAACTACACTTATACATTTGTGAGTTAAGTTTTTTTCAAAACCAAATAGTTATCAAAATGATTGTCAAGGTTTGAAAAATATCTAACCTTTATTACTATTTATTATTATTTCATCAACTATTTAATGGGAATTTGTATTCTGTGTTAAAACTCAGTAAAAGACAACACATGGTTTGATTTACATATGTTTATAGAAGTGTGACATTATAAATTATCTACCTTATGGTATAAACCAATCGATCATATATTAAATGTCTACTGAATAGTATTTTTGTAATTTTTATGGGTTAAAGAAAACGAAAATTAAGGATATAGAATTTTTCTGGGTTGTTTCATATATTATTTATTCCTTCCTTTGTTAAGTGGTCAAAATCTCTTTTACTTTACTGTCTGCTTTTATGTTGCGAATGATAGGGACAACGTAATAAAATTTTACAGATTTTTCTAGAGCTTTTCTTTTTCTTTTCTTTCTTTCTTTCTTTCACTCTTTTTTATATATATAATTAACTCATATACATTAAATTTTCAGTGTTTTTCTGCTCTCCACCAACTCTGTTTAAGGTTCTTTTCTGAGTGGGAATGTTATTTTTTCATGCAAATATAACATAATGATGCATGACGTTCTGTTCTCTGGTGGACACATTCTAAATTCAAATCAAAATTATTTGGGTTTTGATTTTTCTAACCCCTCGAAAGGGAATTGAATTAATCTGGGGTTGGAAAGAAACTGGATCATTTTAATTCAACCACAAGTGACTGAGATAGGAGGATTTGCAAAATTATCATGCAATATAATTAAGTCAAGTGAACTTAAACTGAAGTTAGTATTGAATAGTCCCACTCAAATGACTTTTATTATTGGGTGTGTTTGGGCATATAGAGAGATTATTGGTAAAAAGGCTTTGACTACTACTGTCATTTCTCTATATTTTTATTATTTATTTGTCATTGAAAGATCATATATTGGCTTTCATTTTCATCAACCTTTTGAGTGAGAAACAAAATGTGACAATAGTTGGTGGGTGCTCTTCCTTCTTTTGCTTCCTTTTTCTTTTGCTTCTTTGTCTGCTTTTGATGATTTTTCAACCTCACACTTATATATATTTCTTCCCTCATTTCTTTTCCTTCCATTGCATTTCTCAATTATTTATTTCACTCCATTATTATATATAATATGTGTGTATACATATATGTATATATATTATTCTTCATTTCAATTTTAACATGTGTGAACTATATTAATTTAAAACGATATATGCCAATAGTTGAAAAATCTTATCCATACAATATAGTTAATTATAAGTTAAAGTATCCTTCTTATACACATTCAATCTCTTATATTTATGTATATTATAAATAAGTAACATGCTCTCTACATTCCTTGGTCTTCTGTATAAACTTTTTTTTTTTTCTATTCCTTCTCATTTTTATTAATATCCATACAGAAAACAACACTGTTCTTTCTTTTTTGTTTTAAATTGGGCCCAGAAATCAGAACACAATTATCATGCGTACAGCGAAATATTTGACATAATTCAAACTGAAAAAGAGCTGGAAATTTAACATTTCAAAATAATTCATGAAAAAAAATGTGTACTTTTTTTCTTCATTTTAATTAAGTAGGCAGTGAAAAGGATCAGCCTCAAAAATTTATTATATATTATCATTGCTTTTAAGCTCTTATTAGTTAAAGGTTTAAGTTAAAGCTTAATAGTTTTGTCTTTAAAAAAAAATGGAATCATGAAAGTATATGGAGATTGAAACTTTAGATATCAAAAGTAGAAGTAGATCACTTTAAGTTGAGATATGTTTTAACTTATTAAATTAGAATCAAGAATGTGATTAGAGCCTTCTAAGAGTCAGATTTTCAAAATCGTTATATTATAACAGGTCGTATAATTAATAGTATCTGGACAGAATATTATAGGATACACATGTGATAATATTAATCGTGATAAATTTTTTAAATTATATTAAAATTTCTTAAAAGTATTTATAATTATAACATTCCATATTATAATTTTTTTGTTTTTTTTTATTAAAAATAAAACATGTATAAGTTATACATGGTAATATATACCTAATGGACTAATAATAATAAGAGTTATTTTTAAATATAACATAATGAACTAAAATATTTATAAAAAAAATGATAAAATTTGATGATAAACACTGAAATACTTATATCAATGTCATTGATAGATATTAATAAAAACCTAGTCTATCAATATTTATTATTTATAAATTATGAAATTTTGTTAATCTTTGTAAATATTTTAATGAAAATTTTCACATTTAATCATTTTTCATATATAACTAAATTTAAAATCTATTGAATGTGTGTGTCTTCTCGTATGATTGTTGTTAATTTTAGTAGGAAAATCGAATCTTAAAGTGAAGATTAATATGCCAAATATGTGTTCATCTCAGACATCACAAAATTTTGGATAGATACTCTGATATTTTTTTTTCACTATGCCACGTTACATTTCAAATATTTTGTATTTTATAATAAATAGAGTGAAAAAATCGAACTTTTAACAAGCTTGTATACAAGCTTTAATCCACATCAATTAATTTAAGCTTAATTTAGCTTGATGCTATCTTTATCCATCCTTATAAAAATAGCATTAACAATAGTATAAAGATAGTGGATGTGATCTTTATATTATATTTGGATGATTTATATAATGATTACATGACAAATTGATATTGATGGGCATGCCTCCTTTCCAATCCCTCATTCCATTTAAATTCAACCTAGGAAGTTATTAGTTTTTAGAAAACCACAACTGCTCTCTTATTAATTAGTTTTCAAACTTTTCTTTCTACGACAAAAAGAAAACAATCACAAAACGTGCTATATGATCATTTTTATATTTTAAGAAGTAACAGATATATATATATATATATATTGTTCAAGTCGAGATCAGAAAACTATGTTCTCTCTATAAATTCAAAGTTTTTTCACTTTTTTACAACGCATTATGCAATGTCTTTAGCAGATATATATGGGGAGTACTGTGGTGGATTGTCACTGTGATCAGAGTTTGTGTTAGGGCAGAGGGGATGTGATGTGCAATAGCAATGAAAGGCACAAAAAGACAGAATTAAAAGCTAATTATTTGTTTGAATTTATTGATACTTTATGATAATCATAAAAGCAGAAGACAAAAAACATCCACCCTTACATTTAGGTTTTCTTCTACCATTTTGACTTACTTTTATTATATAAAATCTTCCCATTGTCGCAATTTTTGTGCTAATCTCCAATTAACTTTTCATTTCATCATAAATAAATAAATCATATCACATTAAATTTGTCTTTTAATTCATCCGTTTAAGTTTTCCAATCAATGATTAATAATATACAACCTGGTATAGATAGTACTTAAGTTTAAGTCACTGCATTGTTTTTTTTTTTTTTTTCTTTCTTTCTAATTTTCAAAGAAATCCCATAAGAATGGATTGACAAAATTATTATAAAATTGAAACCTTTTAAATATTGAGAAGAAAAAAAGAATGTTTAAAAAATAAACATAAAGTATTCCAATGAAAATGTATGTCAAGAGGTGAGGATTTGTTTTCGAAATTTGCTGCCGAAACGGTGAGGCCCAAGCCCAACCAAATACCATTGATTAATTTATTTTCAACTTTTAAAATGATAAAACTGTAGTCCCTAACCTTAATCCCTTTTTTAAAACAAAGATTTACTGTATACTAAAACTTTTTGTTATTGTACTTAAAATTTATATTTAAATTCAATACTTAATTTATTTTAAAATTTATTAAATATATATGAGACGTGGGAAAATGGAACTTAGATAAAAGTTGATAAATAAAGACAAATTCAATACAATATCTAATAAGCTTAAGTTGATTCATTCATGTAAATCGAGAGTACATAGCCATAAGCTTACAAAACTCCAATTGGTATGGAAAAAAAGGTTTAGAAAGCGGAGTTAATACAAATTAGAAACTGAAAGTTTTGAGCCCCCAAGTTGGGGCAAGGAATAGCAATGGCAATAGCAAATTATCCGATTGCAGTAAGACAAAAAATAATTAATGGAAGGTTGGAAAAAGGGTCACGTGAGAAGATAAAGTGGAACAAAATTCCAAACAAAACAAAAGATGAACAATGAATGAATAGATAAATATAAAAAGGAAGCCAAAAAATATAATAAAAAAGAAAAGTGTGGTGAAGAAAATCACCGGATGATGGGTACTTAACAGAGAAGGACATCTAGCTGTTACCCTGCCAACTCTTTAAATGCCTCTCTCCCCTCCCCCTATTTCTTTCTCTCACTCTCTCTATACTTAATTCTTTAATTACTTAATTACTTTAGTTATTTGTTTTCTTGATAGAAAAATCTATCTATCCATCCTATAATATTTAACATCTTTGTAATTGTCACTGTCCTACTCTACGCTAGGATCCCTCTGAAACCCACCCTTCAATGACATGTCACATTACAAATCCCAAATCTGTCATACATATCTCATAAAATCCCCCATTTTCTCTCTTTTCTATATTTTTCCTTTCGGGTTAAACCTTCATTTTTGTATCTAAAAACGTGTTTTCTTTATTCAAAAGTTAGAAAGGAGCTCCAAAACTTCCCAAAACAACTTTTATAATACCACAATAGTCTTTGAAATATTGCTTTTAAAACTATCCTAACAACTTTCATGCTTTCATGCACCCAATACTATTATTAATATATAGAGACATACATGTTAGAATGTAAACATGTTTTCTTTTTTGTTTTAAACAAGTCTTTGTATCCACTTTGTTAAAATGTCAAACATAAACAAAAGTTGTATTGTCTTGAATCTATAATAAGATAGTTTTTCGTTGATAGAGATTGTTTTTTTTACTTTTTTTTTTTTATGTTTAAAGTTAACTCACGAATAGTGAAGTATGTATTGTGTATAATGTTGTGGGAAGCTGTATTATTGTATTATTTAGGTGAAAGTGTGAAAGTTTGTTTTTTAATTAAAAGAGGGATAGCAGAGAGGTTCTGAAACAAAAAGAAATTCAAAGCATACGTCTCTTTCCTACACACAGACCTGGATCATGTATGCTTGTTTTTACCTTTTTTTTTTTTTTTTTTTTTTTTTTTTTTTACTTTTACTTTTTTTCCCAACTATTAATATTATTATTATTATCATCACCTGTATAATTATATTTTGACGTACAACCCTCAAACAGTATAATATATAAAATAAAAGAAAGATCCCATCTTTATCCATTTTCATTGCTTTTAAATGGGAAGATAGCCATGAAGAAAGCCTTGCTTTTTATGGAAGGTAATTTAAGGACTCTTCTTTTTCTTAAAAAACTTAACAAATATATAAAAATTTATTGCGAGAAAACATGTGGTTTTTATATTTCAAACCTAGTTAATCGATAATAGAACATTACTCATTTATATATCATAATAGATTTTCTTGTTGGGTGGGCAAAGGAGAATTATATATTATGTAAGGAAAGTACGTGGCAGCAGTAAATGAGAGTTAGGAGGCAAAGAATAAGGAAAAGATTTTACTAAATTAAGGAAGGGGTTTGTGGTGTGTTGGTATCTGATGGGTGATATATTGGTTTGGTGAGTGAGGGAGAGAAACCCAAGGAGTGATTATTTTGAGTAACTTGGTACTATCATTAATAAATAATATATAAATTGTTGGTATAATCTGTGAAAGTGAATAGAAGAATCTGAAGAAAGATTTTAGTGAGGTATTTTGATTGTGTGTGGGTGATGTGCAGAGGATATAAGGGTGTGGACTTAAGGTCTGGGGGCCCAAGAGAGAGAGAGAGAGTGTGTGTGTGTGTGTGTAATATCGTGAATATTATATAAATAATTACGTGATCATACCCACATGATGCTTCCTTCTTCCTCCTGCCTTCTCCTTGATGATGATGATGATAATGATGCCATGGTCAACGGTGATTGGAAATTGTTTCTTTTCTTTCTAATGAAAAAATGAAAAGGGTAAGAAGGAGATTTTGGGGGGAAAGAGAAGGGAAGGGAAGGGGATGGGATGGGACAGGTTTAGGGCAATGGGAAAATACAGATGAAATTAATGAGTCTCAGGCTGCGGCTGTGGCTGTGGCTGTGGCTGCGGCTACAGACAGCTTAAACGGAACCAGTCCCTCTTCTATCTTTTCCAATCAATCCTTTTCTTTTTCTTCTAAACCAAAAACACAAAACAAAACATCATTTCGTTTCGTTTCAATAATTAATAAAATAAATAGCAAGAATCCAATCTGACATAAAGTGAAGGCTTATTGTAATTGTGTGTTTTCTTTCACCTTCTTTCTTTTTTCCTTTTTTGGTTTATATATATCTTTGTACTATGGTTTTTTGTCTCTTTCATGGGTTATAACCAACAACACACTGTGTTGTATAAATACTTAAAACTCACAAACCACACATCTACATATCATACATATGTTTTTATTATGGAAACGCAATCTCTTTGGATTTATGCGCCCAAAGATGTGTGATGTATGATGTATGAAGTTGGTACTAATGGAATCTAAACATGAACGGTAAGTATATATCTAATGCTACAGAAGTATTTAATCAAATAATTAGTAATGTGGTCTCAACTGTCAAAAATACTTCACTGTAACAATCATCTATTAATATTCATTTGAATATAGAACAACCCATTCGATCATATATAACACTCTCCGACTTGAAAAATATTTCATCCAGTTATGATATTATAAGTATTGACATTTGAATCTCGTTCATCTTCATTTTTGTTGTGGGCTTTTGGTGGTTTTGGTGGGTTTGAACTTAGAGCAAGGTTCACTTGAACTACATCAAAAGATCCTCGCATTAGTGTAGTATCGAGACTACCACACTCTAATACTATGAGTAAATTAGAAAAAATTGTAAACATAACAATTAGGTTCAAAGTATTAGCACGTATGTTTACAAATACAACAAAATCTGTTTAAATTTATCAATGATAGAATTGTATCGTTGATAGACTTTACTATTTTTGTAATTTTTTAAAAATGTTATTACACACTCTGAAATACAAAAAAAAGAAATGCTAACATATGCTGAAATGTATGAATGCATTTTGTTGAATCAGATGGGGGATCAATTTTCACAAACCAACGACATTTGACGGCCCTTACGAAGGACCCTATAAAACGCTTACCGGCCCAACAAAAGACGTTAACTACGAAGATGGCCCCAATTTAACGTCAACGGCCCAACGTCGGCAAAAGATATGACCCTAAAAACGCTTACCGACCCATACAACGTAAACGGCCCAACTTTGAGAAAAGACGGGCCAAATTTCTTGACAAACAACCGAGAAGGGTTGAAATAATTATATATTAACATGTTATACAACTGATTGACTTAAAACAATACTGATTGATTAACTATAAGCTATTAAGCAATTAGTTTTATTATTAATAAATTAATATCCTAATTGATGTATTTTCTACGATCTAACCATGAAATTATCAATTAGTTTAGAATAAATCATTATTAGTTACCATCATCATCTTTTAAAATTTTGTGAGAAAGTAGTCACCATCAATTAACCATAACCTAAAAGCAAATACCAATAATAGCTATTCAAATAAGCGGCCGATAATCCATTTAATCAATTAAGAGGTGTAAATTCATAGTTGAGAGTGAAATTGGAAACAAAAAAAAAATCCGAAATTTCTGAGCTTGTATCGTGGTTAAGAAAATTAAAAGATGAAATTAATGTCGACCCAACAATTGTCACTAACATTTTGTGGTCACGCCATATGAAAGCTAATAAGAGGAGGTGATGGGCATATTTGTCACAATCTAAAACCCAAACATGGAGTTGTCACAATATCATTACATTGAGAAAAATTGGCCAATCATCTTAAAATTTACAAATCACTCTCACAGGTGATCCAAAATAATATTCACCATTAGTTCAACAAAGGGCTTGGTCCAGAAAAAATTTCCACTGCTATATCTTCAAAGTTTCTTGGCCATTTTCTTCTTCGTTCTAGGACTCTTACCAGTTAGTTTATAAGGTCCCTTTAATGCACAAACTATGATACAGGCAAGTGGATGACGTCTGTCCATCATCAGTCATCACCATCTTCTCACCAACGATGTCAACAACTGCACCAGAGATAATTTCTCTATTAGGATCAAGTATACCAAAAGCAACCACAAAGTACTAAAAGTAAACAAGTCAAATTAGATTGCACACAGCAGAAGATAATAAAAACGAAGAACCCGTGCAGTCATGTTCTTGTCAAGATGCAGAGAAGAATTTTCGGAAATTCAACTGTATCCTAAGCTAATGAACATTTTTTTGACAAGCATTTCAATGGTGATGGTCCAACTTGTGGCATTAGATTGGTTAGTAGGAAATTCAAGATAGAAATAACCAGCTTTCAAAGGAGCGTGCATGGTCAGGAATGGCATAAATAGAACTGGAAAATTTGGATATTGATTGTGAAAAAGCTTCCACACCTCAAATAGTTCAAATGGGTTGCCACGCCGATATACATCGTTCTTCTTGCTGTTACTGACCGGAAAAACTTTATACAGGATTGCTCTCCATCCAATGAGCAAAACAGCCGTGCTTCCCATCGTTACTCCAATGAAATTATAAGGCGGAAGATGGCCGGATGTTGCTGCCCGAACAAGTAGACCTAGCTGCAGTAGGCATACAAAGAAAATAATTATATTTCCAGCTGCGATAAGCTCATCTATAACTCCAGACTTTCGGATTATATGATGACCAGGTAACAAGCATCATGAAAGCATTATCTATCATAAGTTAAGAATCTAAGATCCATCTCCATAAGAGCAATCCAAGATCAAATCGTCAAATGAACATTAAAAGAACAATAAAGCATGGATTTGTTTGTCACTGGTCTTAGAATAAATGTATAATGGTACTTAAATCTGAACAAGCCTTTACTTGTTAAAATGGAGGAATCCATTATGTTCAGCAGACTGACCCTTTCGTCCAAGGATTAGAGACTGTCTCTTGTTTGGAAGTGTGCTACTTTAAACAAAAGTTCTTCAATCACAAGTATTTTAGAACTATGTGTATAATGATAAACTACACTGATGGTCTTTTCTATATATTTTTTTAAGTGCCTTTTCCAGTGTGTAAAAACACTTTACAAATACTTTATCACGAAACATCTTGAAGCGATTCCAGTTTTTCCAAAGCACTTTATAATGGACTAAAAAACACTCCACGTGTTTTTTTTTTTCTAGCAAAGAACCTCAAGGTACTTCTAAACTTTTTCCAAAGCAGTAAAAATAACCAAGTACTGAACATGAAAATTCTGAAAGGAACGTGGTTTGAAGTACTTGGCAAAGTTAAAAAGTTCTAACCTTTACTGAGAATTCAGATAAGGGTTGAAGCTGGCCTTTCCAAATTCCAACAAGAATTCAACTAAAACCAGTTCAACTTTTGAATTCAGAACAAACACACAGGCTAATAAACTTACTGGAATTCCCAAAGCCCATGATTTAGTAGCGGCAATAACAGCTTTGGAATAACCATTTATACCACGACCATCGTCTCCATAGCCTCCGAGAAAGTAAGCACTTAGAAACCAACCTACAATAATCCGGAATCAATGAATTGTAGGGGCAAAAGAAAATACCAAAGATTCAACTTCAAATTACGGAATAGAAACAAGCATAGGCATACCAGCAATAAAAGGGTCAGCCGTGCGCAATGTCTCGAAATCAAAAACAGGTAAGCCATGGCTGAATCTTCCAATTGAGGAGAACAAAAGCAAGGCCAATACATCTCCACCGGCAAGAAAAGCTACGCGGCTGAACAAAGCAAACACAATAAGCAAAATTCACAATAAATTTATCAAAAAACGAAGGAATCGTCAGAATTACCCCCATTTGGTCAAACGAGAAGACGTATTGGGCTTATCGAACTGAATTACACCTTCCAATGGAACATTCTCATCGCCGACGAAGACAGTTTGGTCGGTGGAGAAAGGAGGCGGAGTTGGAGAGTTGGAGAGAGCCTGTTTCGTGGAATCGACGGTTCCTTCGGCTTTGGAAAGAGTGATATTGAAAGGTTTAGTAGGATTTCTTCTTGGAATAAATTTAGAGCGTCGAAAAGGATTGGGGTTAGAGAATTTGAGAGAGGGAATAGTGGAGAGTGATAACCTTCTGGCCGGTAGAACTCCGGCAGGCGCTTGGCTCAGAGGCAACATTTGTGCTTTGCCTCGCTCACCCTCTCCACTTCTTTTGTTATCCTTACACCACAAATTTTGACTTCCCCATCTTAAATCGATTTTGGAATTGGACTCGTTTCTATTTCTATTTCAAGGACATAACCTTTTAACTTCTTTCATATACAATTAATTATTTCTTAATTGGATTTCTTTAAGGAAAATTAACTAACCACATGATGAATATAAATAAATACTTAGTTAATGAATATAACTCAAAATATTGAATTAAATATATACTGGAGAATCGAACTTTTAACTTCGAAATTAATGGTACAAGTACTACAATATAACAATGTCTATAAGCTTTGTCTTTTTTGTTTTAAAACATCGATTCTTTTAAGGTTGTGATATTTATACTTAACCTTTAAGATAATAAGCATTTCAATGTTAGATGACGAATGTGATTTCAAATAGTATAACAAAAACTAAAGGAAATACCAAATATTATGTTTTAGGTCACTCTCACAATGTTTTAGACCTAATTATAGGATTTTTATTCAAAAAATAATATTGAAAGGTTAATGAGAGGTAAAAGAAGATATTAAAAGTTATAGAATAACTTTTTTAAACCGAAGAAAAATTGAAGTTAACACTAAAGTGGATGGTGTGGGTTGGGATGAATGGCTGATATTGTCCCTTCACCTCTTTTTGGTTTAACCATTTATGAGCCATATTAACTCATGTTTCATTCACTACAAATACATTACATCCTTTTCATGTCATTGAGTCTCATGTTTATACACAATTATACATTAATGAAAATACTACAAACCACTCCTATACTATGGGACTCAGTAGTTTATTAAGGGTTGCAATTACACTCTTGTGCTACTTGAATGGCTTCTTCTCAAAGCTTTTGAGAATTTGACTCAGAGAGAAATCTTGAATGATCCAAAATTGATTAAAACAAAACCTGCCTTCACTTCTCTTTATGTATCTTATTCACCAATTAGTTTTTGTTTTTTTGTCTTTTCCAGAAAGTTGAGCATACCCAGTTTTTAAAGTTTTGCTCTTTTTCCCATCCAGAGAAATTATTCTTATGTCTCCAAATAACATGGAAAATAAATTAAAAGTAGGAACTTCCCAAGCTCTGTATGTCCACAAATTTTCTTCCTTTCTTTTTCCTTTTGCTTTGTTTTTCAGAAGATTTCAAAGAAGATTGTTAAAAAAATAGGGTAAGCTTTCGTCAACTTTTGCAAGACTAAAACCTTCAAATGAGAAGGAATGAACAGTGAGTTTAAATGATGGTTGGTTGCTATAGTTCATCTTCTTCTTTTTCCCTCTCTTCGAACCCTCCATTTAAAGGGTAATGGAAATACATTTTATCAAACTCACAGCAGTGGCCAGAGGTTATTTTAAACTGAATTGACAGTTTTGTCTATTTCTAATTGAGTATTAAGTAAGATAGAAGAGTGTGATTGCAACACTTAATAAATTACAAGAGTCCATTGATCAAATTAAAAGTTTAAGAGTGAGATTGTAACAAAGTTAACAGTAATACAGAGTGTTTTGTGTTATTTTTGTTGTATATTAATATCTGCAACGGACGTAAAAACGAATTAAAGATATGATTACGTTAAACTATGATGAAAGTCATTTACAGGAATGTTAAAATGAAAAAGATAAGAATAAAAATTAGTGTATGCATATGCATAATAAAAACAAAATATGCCCATGTTTTGTTTTCTTTTGTGTTTAATTAGAAAGCTTACACGTGTTTTTAGTACTCTCCTCTAACAAATAAATGCAACCTTTCCTTTTTATATTGTATTGGGTTTTTTTAATGGAAAAAGTATATTATTCTTCTGAATTTAGATTTTCTTTTAAAGAAAAGATTAGGGTACATTACAAGCAATAAATAAAAAGAACAATGACTTATCTTTCAAACTGTTGCAAGCAATTTCTCAAACTCTTGAAGATGGAATTTCTCCTATCAAGGCCAAAATATACTCTCTCTAATCGTTTGAAATTTTTTGGTATAAAAGATAGGTATGCAAGTGACATTTCTCCTATCTATTTTAAGTTTCTTTCTAGTTTATCACATGAGTGACTTAGTCGCTCATGTTTTAGCAGTGAGATTTTTTCTGAATTGAGATAACCCTTTATGGTGAAGATTATGTTTTTCTTGTTTTCCTGCGTTGTACTCCAAAATGTTTCACATAAATTACTTTTACTAAAGATCTGAAGAAAAAAAATGTGGCAAACAAATCTGTTTCACATAAATTACTTTTACTGAAATTCAGGGTTGTGGAGGTTAGCTGTGAATGAAACTATGGGAGAAGGAAGGGTATTGAGTGCCCCCCATCAGAATTCTGCTACTAAAGGACGATTTTACAAAACGTTCCAGTGATAAGAGATTAGGATGAGAAATAGATTGAAAACCTCATAGTGGGTGAAGAAAGAAAAGATGGGAGAAAAAATAAAAAAAACACCAAAAAGTTTCACAAACAGAAAATGAACTTTTTTAACAAGCTATTATAGAAGGTCTTGCAGCACATACAAACATATAATTTAAATTCTTCTTCATCCTGTTCCTCAAACACTAGGCAAAGATGAAGAAGAATTCACAAAACGATCGCTGCATTGGCTACTGCCTCCTCCTCCTCCTCCTTCATGAGTCTTGTGGTTCTCTGTTCTTGGGCTGCTTCCTGTGCTGCTGTTTGAGAAAGAACCAAATGCAGTCTTTTGCAGTACCCCAGTAGGCGACGAGCCTAGTGACGGACTGTTGTCCCACCCTTCGGTCATCAGGTTGAGCATTGACGAGCTTTTTGATTCCCCGCCATTGTTTGTACTATTTAGAACCTCTCCCAGCGGACCGCCCATGGAGCTCTCCCATGAGATGGGAATCCAATTTGCTTGCCTGTTATTTGGTTCATCCATCACATTCCCCACACCCAACCCCATTTGAATAGGGTCCAGCTCTTGGGCGGACTTCAATGGCGAAAGAGTGAGTTTTTCATTGGCCGGGGATGAAGTTGAGGATCTGAAATCTGACGTAGCCATTGGGATCGATATGGACAACTGAGTCCTGTCGGATTGAGGATCGAGATTTGAGTTGGACCACGAAACCGAAGAGCTATCAGATTGGTTCTTGGGCCAATTGTTGAAGAATTGGCGAAGTGAATGATGGGATTCAGCTGATTCTTGAGTACTAGCGATGCCCTCTGAAGGATTGAAACCTCGGTAATTCATCAAAGAGGACTTTTGTGAGGAGCCAAGGAGGAAATCAGAAGGGACAAGCCCAAATTCAGTTCCTCTAGGAGATTCTTCAAAAGGGTTTTGCTGTTTCTGAATTGCAAATGGAAGCTGCTTGGAATGTTTAATGCCAATGGAAGGAGACAGCACAGAAAGACCAGATGTGGTTGTTGAATCGAGCAACCCAATGCCACCATTCTCTTTGTTCGTTATTAACATTCTGCAACACATAAATGCAATAGGCACGAAATTTAAAACCAAATTCAAATAATCAATGGTTTTGCTCAAAGTTTCACCTTTTTCAATTCTAGATATCGTAGGGGACAACCCGGCAGAAAATATCAAGCCCATAAAAGAAATAACGGGGGGGGGGGGTATGCCTAGCTGATGGTGAAAGCTAGTGACCACCATTGACTTTCTAAGGGATTCAAAAAGTGTTTTTTAAGGGAATACAAACCAAATTAAAATTTTCGTTTAATGATTGAAGACGGAAATAAGAACTGGGGTTTCATTTGTATGGTGATGGGGATAATGATTCTCAACGATTGGATTGTTTGGTTTGGGAATCATGAACTATGATTCTCAACGATTAGTGAAACATAATGAAACACAGAGAATAGCAAGTTAAAAAAACTAGGGATTACCTGTTGATTTGAGCGGCGGCGGAGGAAGGAGGCGGATGAGATCCGGGGCGTTGGAGGTTTTTGAAGTGTTGATTAGCAAAGGAGAGGCTGTTGGGGGAGCCGTTGCAGGGCACCGCCGCCGTAGAAGCTGAAGAAGAAATCAGCTTAGAAGCGGCGGTGGCGGTGGTAATATTGGAAGCTCCGGCAACGGAGTGGGAGTGGCCGGCTTGGCCTTCCACAGGCTTTCTTGAACGATGACGGCCTCTGTTCATGTGCCGTTCACAGTATTTCTGATCGACAACTGCGTCTCTTGAGCACCGCCATTTCTTCCCGTCTGTCCGACGGCACCTTCCAGGTTCAGGATCACTACTATTCGAAAACCCCATATTGAAAGATCCCCATCCCACTACAAACAAACAAAAACCAAACCCATAAGTCAGAAAGATACAAAAAAAGAATTAAAAATCCTTCTTTAGACAAGATCCATTGTAACAAAAAGAGGGAAGTTACCGGCACCAGGTCGGAGAAATCCACCGGAAAAGGCCGAAAAGCCGGCAGATTCTAAGGCTTTTCTGATGGGAATAAGCAAATAAGAAGGAACAGGGACATTAGCAGTAATGTATTTGTAGATCAAAGCCTGTTGTTCAAGCTCCATCCATTGTGATGGAGTGAAAGGAGCTCTAACACCAATAAAAGAACTACCGTGCATGCTTCCACCATTCAAACCTCCATAATTGCAGCCTGTGGGACACAAAATCAACAACCAACATATAAAAAAAACACAAAAAATGAAGCAGAAATTAGAGCATAAAATAGCTCAAAAATTGGTGTCATCAAAAGTAAAACCTCAAAATCTCAAACATGTCTACCACACTTGGGGGAGCAAAAATATTCGTTAAACACTGAGTTGGTGCGTAGAAAAGAAAACCAAAATAAAAAACAAAAACAAAAACCTTTCTGTTGTTTGTTACAGCATCCCGCTCCAATTTTACAACTAATTCCTTTTTCCTTAGACTCTACTGTACTAGATAAATAAATAAAACGTCCATCAAACAGAAAGACGAATTATTCAGAATGAAGAAGTGGGTGGGAAAAAAATACAAAAGAAAAAAAAAAACTTTTTTTTTTTAACTTTATAAGACAAGACTGAAGCTAAGGGGCACTGAGAATGAAAAGACCCACAAAAACTAAGTAGAAAAAAAAAACCCAATATGGGAGTTGAGAGTTGAGTTAGAATTGGAAAGTACCTGCATTTCTAGGGGCAGAGGAATGGTAGAGATTAGGGGAAACAGCGGAAAGAGAAGAGGTCTTATCAAGAGGAAAAGACTCTGTTTTGGGAGATGAAAAACAGAGCATTTGGTGATGATGATTCTGATTAGAATCAGATAGGAAGAAAGGGGAAGAATTAGTAGATCTGAGCAAAGAAGCAGAATGTCTATGAGGAAAAAGAAACCCTTTAGTGGAAGAAGAAGTAGAAGACGACAAATGGTCAGAAGTTTTAAGAACTTTAGAGGTTCTCAAATCTTCATCACCACCTCCACCACCACCACCACCTACACCATCATCATCATCTTGTTCTTGAGGTGCAGCAACACTGGCAGATCGCTCCTGTTTATGTATAAATCCAGAAACAGATTCGTACCATTTCTGCTTGGTTGTTTCAGCATCTGAAGAAGCAGCAGCAGCAGCAAGAGAAGAAAAAACTGATGTGTCTGATGAACCCACCACCACCACCCCCCCATCTAAACCCACAACTCCAAAATCCATACAAAAAAGAAAAAAAAAAAAAATAAACAAAACAAAAACTCTCAAATAAACATTAACAAAAAATCTCTGCTAACCCTCTGAACACATCAAACCAGACATTGATTCTATTCTTTGGCTACAAAAAAAAGACAGCGACTTCCTCTGCTTCAAAGGAAGCCACATTTCAACATACTTAAAGCCTTTTAAGAAAACTCACTCCCCCACCCCCCACCCCCCCACCCCCCCACCCCCCCACCCGGTTTTATTTTTAATTTTTCAACACCAACCCGATTATTTCCAATAATAATAATAAACTAAAATAATTGGAGAGAGAGTGATAGAGTACGACAAACATCATGAGCAAGACTTCCTAAGTTTCTCAAACTACAATAAAGTCAGCCAAAACAAAATGATAAAAGCGTTATTTTCTGGGCCTAACCAAATATTATCAACTCTTTTCTTTCTTTCTTTCTTTTAAATTTCAATTTCATCTCCTTAATTACTTTTACATCATCTAAATCCACTACTTATTAGTTTTGTTTAGTTCTTCACGTCAAGATTAATCATTAATTAATTATGATTTCATAGCATTAAAAATACCATTTAAGTTTATTATATATAGTTTTCTGGTGGAGGAAAAAAGAAAAACTTTTTAAAATCTGTTCACTGTAGCTGAATTGTTGAGGCCCTTTTGGGTAATTTTCTGTTCCTAAAGAATATGTTTGTTTTCTGCTTAAGAAAAGTTGTCTAAAAGAGAAAAGAGTGATAATGGACGGGGTTTATAATTATTTGTGGGGGTAAGAAAAGAAATGTATGATATGATCCTAATAGAGGCAAGTGGATACTCTTAGTATACTAACATTTAATTTCTTATTTTTCTTATATTGGGAATTAAAAGATTAAACGGAAATATTCGTTTGATTGACAAAAAGGGAGAGAGGATGGATTTGAAATAATTTGTGGTACAAACGAAAATTACAAAAGGCTGGGGGAGGGGACAAGGGTACAACAGTCATTTCATTAACAATACAACAAATCTGTCGTTATCCCAATTTTTTAAAAGATAAATTAACATGATAAATATTAAATATTAAATTTTAATTTTAATAAAAATAACAAATTATCAAAACTATTTATAAAATATAACAAAATTAATTAAAGTTTTTCAATATATTTTAGTCAACTATGCAATATTTAAAAATCAAATACTCTAAATCAATATGTACTTTTTTAAAATTGTATTTCAAATTTTGACAATTAATCATAAAACTCGTATTAGAGTAGAACAACCCGAAGTTGTTCGTCTTTGTATATATATAGATGAGGTTATTATTCTATATAGAGAGAGGGGGGCAGTGGAGAAAGATGGTTAAAAAGGGTTGTTGTTGAGGTTGCCTTGCAAAGGCCGCTAGTCTACCAAATGGCAAACCATTTTTTCTTTATGAAAATTTTAAATTAGGGGGACAGAATTTTTTCAATTTCTCTCTCTTATTTAAAACTTCAAATGGCCTTTCCTTTGTGGTGGGCTGCATCAAACCACCACGTGACCCCCCCCGGTCCACACCCCCCCTCCCCCTTTCTTTTCTTATTTTCCATTTTTACCCTCACATCATTTCTCCTCAAACTCTTCTTTCCTTAACCACTTCCATTTTCTCAAATATCTCTACCACTCTACTTTATACTCTTTAATTATTTTAAGAACAAATAAACTTTATAGAATTTCATGAACTCAAATACATCCATAAAGAAATCGATGTTAAATTATAAATTTGGTCCTATAGAAAAGATATTTGAGGATCTTTTATATTCATTGTTCTTTGATGCACCTATTTAGAATTTGAACTATCTTTGGTATATATTTTATTATATTTTTAAAGAAAAAGGACAAATTACAAAAAATTATTCTTAAAATATAGTTGGTAGTAGAAATTTACAAAATAGAGCCTTGTAAACTTTAAAAGGTATGTCAAAATATAGTTGTGACAATTGTTAAGTTTGATAATTCAATTTTAACTATGTTTAAAGGTGTAATTAGAACCACGGTCGAATTTTAGGTGTGGTTGTGTTTTTGAAGAAAAAAAAAAGGAGAAAGAAAGAAAGTGAGGGTGAGTACTTTATGTTTATGAGTCATGTGTGTGTGTGTGTTAATGTGAAATTGTGCTTTTCTTTTTACTATGGTTGCTTCCCTCCCCCCTTGCATGTGGGGAGAATATTTGGGGTAAGCTCGTGGAGTGGTGGTGTGCCACTTGAAATAACTTCAACATTGGGATTTCTTTGCCTTTCACCTTTGCTTTGGTCGGTTTCTTCCATTTCTTTCAGTTCTCCGCTTTCCTTGCCTAAATACCTAAATTCCATTTCTTCTTTCCCTTTTTTTTTAAAATTCCTATCACATGCTTCTTCTTTCTTTTATTTAATTACAAAACGTTTTTTTTTTTTTTTATTTTCCCCCCCCCCCCCCCCCCCAAGGATCCCTTTCTTCCCTTGTTTTTCAATTAATGAGGTTGAGGTTAGTTATGACATATTTGAAACTTCTTTTAAAAATATTAACATATATGACATTTTTCATCTTATAAATTATTTCCCGCATGATTTTTAACTATTTAAAAATTACTCTCAACATATTCATAGTAAAAAGTGTGTATATATATATACATGTTAATTATAACTAATCTTTACTCATTTTAGCTTCGATAAAGATACACGTATTTACTTTTTCAAATAAAACCACACACATTCTCATCAACATGGTTGGAATGACTTTTTGAAACATGTATCCTCTCATACTTAAAAATCATTTTTTTAATAGGAAAAAACAATGTATATATATATGAATAAATTATATATATACATACCCGTTAGGTTATACAAGATACAATGTATATGAAAGGAAAGCATGAATTTAATATGTGCCATAGTGACACTTCAAATATTTAAACAAGTCTAGATAATAATTTTTACACACACATATATAGTTAAAATGGAAGCCCAAACGTGCATATAGAACAAATATTATTCGTCCTTATTTGAAATTGGAGGATATGTGACACCCCCTTGGCCAATGGTTTTAGGAACATGACCCTACAAATAACAAGTATGAAACTTTGATCCTTCATGTCACCCTAATGCCCAACTTTTTTCATAGTCAACCTATACTCTTCTTCATTGTGCCCTATATATCCTTTTTGGGAGACATTCTCATTCATCCCAATTGGTCAATTTTTACATTATCATTGTTTTGTAACATAAGTTTGTGATCATGATACTATGTTATGTTTCACATCATATCATATCAATAGTTCTATTTATTGAGAGTATATGAACTTAATTCTTTAACAAAAAAACAACCTCAAAGTTTTTTATGGCAAAATGTTTACTTCTATGCACAACAATTATGTGAAATTGAAAAGTAAAGAAAATAAGAAAATGTAAATAGTAAAGTTTAATACATAGATTTACATGTTTATGATGAAGTACTAACAATGATGTTTGGTTACGTATCCAGAAGTCAATTTATTATTAGAGAAAAAAAATATCCAAATAATACAAACTACAGTGGTGCATTTTGGTAGTATAAAAAGTTAGTAAACACAAAATTGGTGTTCTTTTTTTCAAACAAGTAATAAAGTTCTATGCTTTCCAACTCTACCCCAGCTCTCCAACTACTTGTGCCAAACACTTTTTTTAGGATTAAACCTTAAAGCCACCTGAACTTCTTGTTTAGTTATTCGAAGTGTTAAATAATAAATTCAAGATATTTTTAACAACTTTTTACTCGTAGTCTTCTAACTTTATTGAAACTCGTCTTTACTGTAAAACAGTCATACCGGCATTACGAGAAAAAAAGTAAAGAAAACACCTCAAAATGTATTTTAAATCGAGGAGATGTCATCTTCATGATCCGATCCTTGGAGATTGTGGTAAAATGGAGTAAGTAAAAGTACTAGATATGTAAGTATGTCTCCAAGTCCCAAACAAGAGGGGTAATAAAAAGTGAAAGGTTTACCCCTAGTCCCCATGTGGTGGAGAGAGACCTTTGTTAATGTTAACAGTTATATTATCCCCATATCCCCATTTTAGTATACAAAAATAGTGATCCAAATAATAACATTAAGTCATTGAGTCATTGACCACGACTGTGGCACGTTTCATAAACACACACACACAAATAAATTCAATTAGAACTAGGCAGACCTCTAACCTTTAAGGTAACATTTTTGTCATAAATCTCAAATTCTGAATAAGAAACAAAGGGCCCAAAATATTTGGTACACTGTTTTTATTTAATTTTTCATCATTTTTTTTAAAACTCAAAATACAAAAGAGAAAAATAGTAATAGTAGTAATAATAATAATAATAATAACAAAAGATATGGTTGCCACTAAATTTGGAGACAAAACCCTCCATAGCATTAACTCAGTAATTACCATTCTTCTGACCCTTTTTTAATTGCCATCACCCCTTTGGCTGCATGCTTATTACTTTTCTTTATTAAATTATTATCTACCCTATATTGATATACATATTTCATTTACGGTCCCTGCCTTAAATTCCCATTGCAAAATGCAAACATCTTGGACTTTTTGTTCACTCTTTTTCTTCAAATAACCCTCCAAGTCAAATTCTTCTTCTGCTTACATGGAACCCACAGAATAAAAAACAATAAAATTTGACAGTGACTTAGCTGAATAAGGAATTGAATATAGTCAATTCCATGCACTGCATATATATCGTCTATCTTGTTTGAAAATGTGTTCAACCTCAATATATAAGTATTAATGTCTCTTCTGTTCATTATATAATATAATAGGTGGAAATTTTAATTTGTTATCAAGATCTTAAAAAGGTTTAATATTGTTGTGTGCTGTCTTTAATGACGGACTTGGAAGTACATATATATATAAGTTCTGGCAATGTCTCCCATTGTTGAGGAAAACACATTGGAAGATTATTGCAACTGAAAAGAAAAATCTCTTATTTGTAAGATTGTGCTTTAAGTTGCATAAAACGTCTGTTTTGTTTAGTTTTTGCTTTTATAAGAAGTGTTTTCTTTAAAAAAATTATTTTGAAATATTTTTTGTCTCTCGGAGATGCAGCTTTTAAGCATATTTGTTTGCATTGGTTATGTAATTTTATTTGTCTTAAACCTAATGGCAATGACATCTCCTTTTACCCTGTGGTTTCCCCACCACAATTTAGAAAACACACACATTCATATATTATTCCATCATCTTTTTTATACTCTAAATTTGTAGTTTCACACTTTTTAATAACTCCCTAAAATTTGTACTTATAATCTTGCTCTTGGATTCTTTAAAAAGAAAGTTTTTAAGTTAATGGATTAATATATCTTTAATAACTGTGTGTCGATCTATCTCAACGTTGAGATATTAACAATCAAAGATATACAAAAACATTTAAAATAAAAAATAATCGATACAAAAATTTATAAAAATTTACTAACTGTGTTAAGTTGTCTGTCGTAGATAAAGAATGGTTTATTAACAAAAATTCGAGTTAAAAGAGTTTATATATTGCATTTATTTAAATTCAAGAATCAATATCATAAATATTGTAAATAGTTATAGAGCACTATATAGCATATCAGTCTACTTCAACACTTAGATTCACAATACATTATATACATATCATACTGTGAATTACTAAATAAATTTTGGGTAAATATACGATTTTATTTCTAGTATATTACGAATATTTTTGTGCATTTTCTTAAAAAAGAAAACAAGACGTTATCTTATCTATATATAAACAAACTAACGAAAAGAAAATAAAAAGGAAAAGAATCCTACCACAAAGGATAATTATTGACTTGGTAAACCACTAAGGATAAGATTAAAAAAAAAAAAAAAGATATAAGAGACAAGACGACGCTAAGTTAAGATTTAAGACTAAAAAAGAGGGCATAAAAAGTTATAATCATGTGATTTTTTTACTAAAACCTTTGGTAATGAATGGGGCATTATTAGTTAACTTAAACATTAGAATTGTATATATACTAGTATTTTTTTGTGTATTGTAAGGTAAATTTATGATTGATGAGAAGTGAAAATAAGATAAAAAGCATTAATGGGTGGGATATTTCCAAGAAGGAGAGAAGGGAAATGGTTGGGTGTACATGGAAGAAGAAAAAGGAAAGTGATAGGATAGAAAAGTGTGCAAAGTGGGAATGGAAGGGGATTTTTTTTCTTTAATTTATTTATAGTTACAGAGGGAGGGAAAGCGATTGTATAGCATGGGGGAGCATAATTCATCATCCAATTATTCTATTTCATTTTTATCAGTACTTACTCACTTCTATCATCCTTCTTGGCTTCTACTACTTCCACAACGCCGCCTTCCCCTTCCCCTTCCCTTCTCTTCTCTTCTCTTCTCTTCTCCTCCCTTCTCCTCCCCCCCCCCCCCCCAATAAATCATCCCTCTGACTCCACGCTCCTCCACAGCGCGTGCAACACACTCTCTCCCCAGCTGTTGCTTAGCTGGATAGGACACTGCGAACACCCTCTCCTCTCCGAAGAATAATATTTTCCCTTTTTATTCTTCATTTAAAAGAAAAGGGAAAAAAAATAAAAGAAGGAAGAAGCAGTAAAAGTAAAGCAAGTAACCCACGTCAAACCCATCTCATCATTTCAATATATTGGAATTCTACACTCTCTCTCTCCAACTGTGACATTGACGTGTCAACAGCGGGTGTGGACTTTGATAGTGCCACGTGGGGGCCACGTCCCCCCCCCACCCCCCCATCTTCCATTTTCCGAAATTACCACTAACTCCCTCCGTGAGATGGGAATAGAGGAAGCTAGCTTCCCTTTTACCGACAGCCATTGCCTCGGCCCTACCCCCCCTTCCTTCCATCCTTTGTCCACATTTGCGTCACCCCCTTCCCCTTCCCCTTCCCCTCCCCCTCCCCCTCCCCCTCTTAATATCAATACGGCCCCATCCTCCCCTATCATCATTCTATTTTTTCTCTTTATCATACTTTTACATATTTACTCCTTCCCATTCTTCTTAATATTTCTCTCCATTTCATCCCTATTTTTTATATCTACTAAGTTAAATTACTATATCAATTCAACATTCAATTTTTTGTTTCTGTTTCCTCTCTTCCTAAATTTGTTAATGTTAATAATTAAATACATAGCTATATACCAAAATGTACAACGGGTTTCTATTAATGGTATATGTATATTTATATTACTAATAGACTCTAAATTTTATTAATTTCCTTTGTATTATGCTATGCTATATGTATTAATAGTATAAGTTTGATTGCTATATCTACGACTCTCTCATTTCGAAGTTTTAATTTTTTTTAACGTTAAAGTAGAAAACAATTTGGATTGAGATGAAGTTATGGATATTTATGGGGAATAAGAAAGTAAAAAGTGGAGTAGAGAATAGAATTGAGGATGGATAAGAGTAAGAGTGTGGGTTAAGGGTTATCCTCTTGGCGATGGAAATGGGAGAGGGGTAAAGTTTGTCGGATGAATGAATGTAATGTAATGTATATATTAATATACACCAATGTCACCTCAATTCTCTTACCACCTCATCACTTCTCAGTAATTTCCCAATCTCCCATCTTTATTTATTTATTTTTCACTTTTTCGAACCTCGAGGACTCTTTTGTCTTTTTCCCAATCTCCTTTTGATTTCTTTTATTTTTTTTCCTCTTAAGTTTTACTTTTACCATTGCTATTCCAACTTCTTACTTTTTTTCTTTAAACCACTTCCTTCCTATTTGAAAAAACGAGCTGTAATTTCTATTTTCTTTACACTTTACATTTTATAACTTTTTACGGACAAAGTGTTACTCTAATTATTTCTACTAAACAAAATGATAAAATTGAAACTTAGAGGGACCAAAGTTTTGTCCTATGACGAAATAAGCGATTAAATTTAAAGTACTAGTACATGTAGTAAATCTTTTTAAGACTATAAATATATTAAAGTGGGACGAAATCTATCAATCTCATCACTAATTAATTGTATATTGTAATAATCATGTTTAAAACGTAGATAAATAAAATAGTATCTAAATCAAACAATTTGTTACGGTGGTATTTACACTTATCAATGAAACAAAATAAACACATATATTTGGACCAAAGTCGTATATTTCTATTAGCTCATAGAGGTGTTTGAAAAAATAACAAAAAAAAAAATTATGATAATAGGACTCATTGTATGTCACTACATTTTCTAAATTACAAAAGTAGTAAATTTAAAAGTGAATAGTCATATGATATATTTAATTATTTGTCATGTTTTTAATGTAAAAAATGTTATGAATTATTTTCTTCTTCTTTTATTATTTGATGCAATTTCTCTAATTTTCATAAGTAACTAACTCGTTTCATGTCATGTTGTTATATTTTATCTATGTATTTAAAAAACATTGTTTGAATTTTTATATTATTTATGTTCTGTGAAAAAAAGAGGTAATATTTATTTAATTAGTTTTTTTCTTTTATAAAAAGAAAATTAAAAATCAAGTTTTAAAATTTTTCAAAAGCTATTTTTATGGGATTGGGGTATTTATGTGAAAAATAAAGTAAATATAGAGAGTGAGAATTAAAATGATTGGGAGGAGAGTAAAAGTAAGATAATAGAAAAGGGAAAGGGAAGGGAAGGGAAGGGGGAGAAGCAATAAAGAGAAGCACGTGAAAGGGGTGTGGGAGAATTCAAAGGTAGTTGATGGGTGCGAGAAATAAGAATGTTTATTGGTAAATACAAATATATCCAAATTTTTGCTTTGCCGCCAACCTACAAGAAGCTGTATCCCTATTCCCTACCCCTCCTTTACCATTTAATATTCCTACTCTCTACTTCTAACTTCTACCACACAATATTCACTTAAACCCACTCATTCTATTTAATGAAATATCCACACATACACACATATATATACAATAATTCCCTATTCCCTACAACAATATCATCATATATCACACATAATATGCATACCTACCCTTCCCTACTCATACCACCCAAATCACCCAATATCCCTGTAAATAATTTAATTTTTCACTCTTAATTTTTTCAAACTTTGATATGTAATACATCTTACATTCCAATTAAATTATATACATGTGTGTGAGGATTAATAAATGTTGGTACTACTTTAAATAATGGGGCGAATTCAACTTGAGAATACCAAACAAATCTATTATAATTGGACAGGTGCAAAATCTCTTGATCTCATTTATCCTTTTGCCAAAATAGTTGTTTGGCATATATGTACTTAAACACTATTTCGCTTATTTCGTTAGGTTAATTCGTTTTATATTTTATAAAATAGGGAATTCGATAATATGTTTTTAATGGTTGAAATCTTTGAAATTTATTGTTTGAGTTTTATTAATTTCAAGCTTGTTTTTATTAAGGGTACAAGATTGATTGTCGTACTATTCAACTTATAATTTTTACACATGTTCATTTTTTTGTATTTTGTAAATTATTCCTCTTTAAGATGATGAAACAAATTCTCTTTTTTTTTTTTACTCGTGGAAGTAACTTATAAAGTCCTATTAGTACACCACTTTGATTTGTGTAACTTCGTTTTGTTTTTTTTATTCTTCAATTGTTGGTTATTGTTTATGTCATAACATTATTATTGAAATATGTTAATATTAACATGTATCGTTTAACTCAAGTTTAACTTAAAAGATGAAGGAGATTTATGCCAACAATCACACCCATTCTTATATTGTGTGTTAGTTTAATTTTTTTTTAAAAGATCTAAATATATCTTAGGACAGCTCTTCAAGAAAAAGTTTAATTAAATACAAAGAGATATTTGAGTTTCTTTTAAAAAGAAAAAGAGGTTAAGAAAATATAAAAATAAAAATAGAAAAGTGTTGGAGGAATATATATTAGGATTAAAATATAGGTAATGAGTAGTTAAGAAGGAGAGGGTCGTGGGGGAAGAAAGAAAGAAACAAATTAGGTATTGTAATGTTTAGAAGCTAGGTAAAGAGATTAAATAAATGGTTAGTCACGTGACAAGTGGGGTGTTTCTTTGTTTTAATTAATTAGCTTTTGGAATTTAAAATATTAATGGTACTTAAATTAAATTAATTGTTTTTAGGTTTAAGATCTGGGCATTTTGTTGCTGACTCAAAAAATGACTTTATTGCCTTTTTTCATTTAACGAAAAATAAACAAATAAACAAAGAGCAAAGAGCAAAGCAATAAACCATTTGACTGAGATTCCAAGACTTAGACATATTGCATTGGGAATTACATTTATTCATTAATTAATTATATAATCATTTAATTAATTAATTAATAACTATTTCCTTTTGGGCTCATGATGTCGTTTTCTATATACACAAGACTTCCAAATTAATTAATTAATTAATTAATTAATTATAATAATCCTCTTCTCACATGCCCCCTCACTCATTTCATTTTCCTAAACCAATATTTAATCACAACGGAGGTCGCCATTTTTACCCCTTTATTTAATTAGAGGAAAGCACTCCACATCATACTTTTTTACTTTGGTAGCATTTCTTTCAAGTATTATGGCATGTAAATTTATTAGTTTGGTTTCTAAGAGTTGCTTAGAATAAAAGAATATGGAGTAGTAAAAAGAAAAATGAAAGAAAGAGGAGAGTATTGAATTAGGGTTGTGGTTGTGGTTGTAGAGAATCGAGGATGGGGTTGTGTAATCCCAAAGGCATGTCTTCTGTTAATTCTCTTACTCTGCTCTGCCGTAAAAAAATAAAAAAGAAAGGAAGAAAGAAAGTAAAATATAAAAAGGAATAAGTTAAAATTAAAATGAATAGTATTAGATAATTGAACGTAAAGTGAAAAGTAAAAGAAAGCTTTGGTTGGAGCTAAGGGGCAGGGAGGCGTTATATGATAAATATGTATATATAGGAGAGAGTGTCCCTTTGCAAGGACCGAGGTAGGGGTACTTTGTTTTGTAGGGTACACCAATACCAATACCAATTCCAATTCCAATTCCAATACCAATAACAATACCGATACCCTATGCTCATTTTTATCACTACCCTCCAAGATATTAATTTTTAGGGCTGTCTTTCTTCACTTCTCAATGCCTTTTGCCCCCGAACCTCTTACCTTTTTCTAAAAAAAAAAAAAAACAAATTTCTCTACCCTCACATCCTATTTTCTCTATTATTATATATATAAGTAACTTAAAAAGACACCTTTACAAATATAAGTTATATATGAACCAAATTCAATCCATCATGTTAAATCAATTAAAAAATTGAACCAAAGTTAAAAGAATTGCAATCCAAATATATATTAAAAAGAGAAAGATAGTGAATACATACCTTCTTATTTTGACTATATACAAATGTTAACGTGAGTTGGTGGGAGCAAATGTAGAGTTGAAACATTCCTAAGGAATAATTCAACATAATACCCATTTTGTGTGACAAACTCTTATGCAACGTTACATTAGTCTTTTTTTAACCAAACAAGCGAAATCTAAATTAATTAGAGCTTTTGCTATACTTTGAATTAGTATTTTAGCTAGGCATGTGTTTTTTTTTTTTTCAAGTGCAAAAATAGATGTGGAGTATATATGTCAAAATCAACCATAGTTTAAATGACACATACAAGAAATTGAGAGAAAGGACGACTAAAATTAAATTAAATCAAAGTGTTGAAAACAAATTTCTTTTTACGTACAATATTATTGTACGAATTTATTCATGCATTTGCATTTGTGGTGTGCAGCTACTTCCCCATTTTCTCTCTCTTAATTCGACTTTGATTAGAGATGCATTGGTAGTCATTAATTAATTAACTAATTACCTAATAATCTATCATTTCATTCATTTATTAATAAAAGTATATAATTAAGAAGATGGAATAGTTGAATTTGTGTTATATATATATAAGAAACAATTAAAGCATGGGCACAACTTTCGTTAATCCACAGTCCCATAAACGGAGCTCTTTTAACGAAGAGAACCTATAGATTTATTTGTTTAATTTCTTCCCTATCTCTAATTGTTTTGTTACGCAATTTATGTTTTTCTTGATAAATGTAAGTTTGACGGAAAATTAAATTCAAAGAATATATAAATATATTATCATATCCTTAAAACACCCAAATATTCCCTTCGTCGATTTTCAAACTTTCGAGTTTAACCGTCCATGAAATTACCTTTTTGTTCCCCTTCGTTTATTCGCCTTCAAACAACTTTCAAGCCCAATCTTGATATTTCCATTCCCTTTATAATCCTTCCAAATTAATTTAATATTTCATTGTATAGTTTTAAATATGCAATTGTTATGTTATCAAATTTGATTTTGAATGATTTAAAATACAAGGCTAAAAAGTGAATTTTAACATTAAACTTTTCACATTATATCAATTTTAATTTTCAAATATATCAAAACCCATAAAAAAATGAAACTATTTTTAGAAAATAGAGAAAAAAATATAAAATATAGTTTTGACTCACAAACAAATTAATCAGAATAACATTTATTAAAAATAGATAGATATAATATTGTTTCTTTCTAGAGAAATTCTCACTCTTTCCAATAAACCATTAAAGGCATAAAAAATATATATTCTTCAAACAACAAATCTTAGAGAAGTTATTATATGTTTTAAATCACAGTTTTTCAAGTCTGGATTAAAAATTTTGAAACTGTAAACTTAAATAATACAAATCCATAACTTGATTTCTTGTTCATTAAATTACATTAACTTTTGTTGTTTAAACCTTAATTTTTATTCTGTTAAGAGAATTTCAAAAGTTTCAAAATCATACATACACATCAAAACGAATTTAATTTAACACATTCCTTTCCTTACGTCTGAGGTTGAATTTCCATTTAGGCAATTTCTAGTAATTTTTTTTCAAACCATTACAATAAAGAGAGACAAAATAATCCCCTAGATTCAAAGCATTTAATTTATTCCAAAAAAAAAAAAGACCACATAAGCCCTAAAGAATTTAATATGAAACAGGAATTGAAAAAAGAAAAGAAAAGAATTATGATTGAAGAAGGAGAGATTGGATTTGGGAAGAAGGTCACATGGTAAGGGGAAGAATAGAGATAGGATAATGATACGGTGAGTATTATTAGTATTAAAAAAGGGAAATAAGTAAGTTTTGTATTAAAATAAAAAGAACTCGATAATCGAATATTCGCACGCAACGCATTGAGTTAAATCATATTAATTGGAGTTCCCATAAAAGCCCTTGAGCTCCAACCCAACATAGCCACCGCCATGTGGGACATTATTGGGATTTGCACTTCTCCTCTTCCCCTCTCTTCAATAACCCTAATTTTACCTTCAAATTATTAACTCTTTTTCTTTTTTTTCTTTCTTTCATTATTAATTGTTTTATTGAGAAATGAATCTATATATTGAATTCCCAACCTTTTATTAATTTATTCTCTACTCTAAAAATTATATAAAAAATAAAGAGAAGTAGGTTTTAATATTAAATGCATTTGGGTTGCTGCTGGGGAAAATAAATTTTGACTGATACATAATAGGTGTTGAATTCCTAAGATCTTCTAAGATCTCATTGGCTAACATGAAACATCATTCAATTAGTTTAGACCTCCCAACAAAAAACAGAAATTCACTAATATATATTATATATTATATGTATGTGTATTAACTAGGAATGACTGTTTTGGTTGGTTTAAGGTTAAGCAGCAACAGTTTTGAAATCATTGAAATTTCTAGGAAATGATCATGCATAACCTCCAAAAATGTATATCTTTCACCACTACCATTCTTCTTGCAAATCTTTATTATGATTTTTAATGACTTGGTTCCTCCTAAACATTCAACTCAGTGATTTCAACATAATTTACGAGAATTTTTCTGGGGTTTGAATGCCTAGTTACATAACATAAGTAGAAATAATTTTAAGTAGTTGGTACTTTGGGAATCTATAATTTGAGAAGACTTTTGTTGAAGGAGTAGTTAGTTAGGTTTACCTTCAAATGATATCAATCAAAGCTGTTCGTCATTCTCTCTTTTCTATGTCTTGATTTTGTTCAGTTTTCAAGATATAATGTAATATTGCAAATTCAGAAACTTGCTAGTCAAGTTCAACAAGTATCACCAATAAGTCAATGGTATAGTACCCCACTCTCCTCTTATGATTAGAATTTAGAAGACTTTTATATATATACATGATTTGTTGGCTAGGGAATCTCGTTGCATTTTACTTCTTCACCCAAGATATTTAGTGGAATTTTTCTAATAAAATTCAAAACAAAAATATCAAACGTTATTCATTCAATGGCAATCAATGAAAAGATGATAAAATTTTGAACATGATTATATTCTTAAAAAAAATGAACCAAAAAGGTAATTGTTTTGTGTATGTTCAATCATAAAAGAGAGTTTCAAAATATCAATCCACTTGGAAACTTCCTCACCATTCAAGTTGTGAATCGTTATTATTATTATTATAAGAACGATTATTGGATTTGTGAAGAACCTTGTTCGTGCCGGCTGGCAACGTTTCTTAAGGCCTCCCATTCATTTAGCCCATCATTTTATTTCTTAATGGGCCTGCCAAAGCGTTTAGAAGGCCCAACAATCAGACTATAGAAAATTTTCAACCGTCAAATAAATTCAATTCGAACAATTTGGTTTCGAAATTAGACTATTATTGATGCAATGTTAACCTTCATGAATTTAGAAGTGCTACTATTTTAACTCTTACCAACAAGTCGATGACACATTTTTATAATATTCTATCAATTAAATACCAATAGGGTAAAATGTTTATTTCTTTTTTACGTTATTTAAACTTCGTTCCCTTCTTAACCCCTTCGATAGTAATTTTAATTATCCTTTCAATTGTTCTAAAAACAATTTGCATTCTGAAAATCAATCGCATTGTTTGCTTAAACAAACTCGATCTTACTATTATCAAAAGGTGCAACATTTCTTGTAAGCATTTAAAAGGTCAACTTTCTAAATCTTAATCCTATTGATAATTTAATTCTAATTAGTAACTACCCTGTTATTAATCTTGCCAATTTGCTATTACACCCATATAATCAAAAGAATACAGGTAGTTTTCTATCATATTATGCATTTTTATAAATAAAAAACCTTAATTTTTGAACAATCAATTTGGAGCGTTTGATAGAATATTAAATATTATGATCTCAAGCCCTTTGAATTGTTTTTACATCGTATATATCGTTTCTTAGTGTTCCTACTTAGATTTGTTTAGTATACCAATTGGCCTCTGGGCATGTCCAAAACTAAGTTTCCAAAGCAAAATTTGGGACAACACTTCTGAAGATTCATCCAAAATATTACATTACAAAAATTATTCTCAAAATCCCAACTCTTGATTTGAACCACATCTTAGAAAAAAATCTTACTCCAATGTGTAAGACAACTAAACAGAATAAATGATATAGAAAAAATTTGGTGGTGTGCGTAACCCCAACCTAAGGAGCATTCATACGCTAACAAGTTAGGGCTTTAAACACCTCCGTTATATCTTTATTGGAGCTCCAAATATACACAATGCATTTACAAGAACATGCACCGTGAATCTAAATATTTCAACTCCGTTACAATCATATCATCATCTATCCAGCAATGATCATTCAAGAGAGTGTCTTCTAATAGTTTTTCACAGATCCAAAACATGCATAAACTGAGACACTCATCGTAGTTAGACTAACAAGAATCGAATGAATACAGCTACAATTCTTATGAAGATAAGATCGAAGGGAGAGTTCAAAAAATGAAGAAAACAAGTAGAGATTAAGAAAAGCATGGTGCTCATATTCTATGGGTGTAAGGTGTCTGTCATGCCATGGCAATAGCATTCAGCACGAGGAATTTTTATAATCATCGCAACCAAGCCTTAACATACGTATAGAACAATAAATCAAACAAAGTTCACCAAAAGATTTGACATGGTTTCACACACTCAAAATAAGTTGAGTAATAATCAAAATTATGAATCTAGATTAATCAAAACAAGAAAGAATCATCGCAAACATAAAGCAGCAAGAAGCAGAAGAAGATGGCTTGGGGTAGTACCAATTCGATGAACCAATCTGATTCAATGGCGCAATTTATATAGCGAGCAGAAGGTCTAGGAAACCCTAACTTTTGGGCGAACAATATCTTCAAATATTCTGTTCCGAAGCCCTAGCCGCACCGAAGGACAATATTGGGCTTTATTTACAAAATTGGGCCGGCTTCTATTTTCCAATATTGGGCTTTATTTACA
>CM046885.1:18024798-18054095 GCA_025688845.1 Cucumis hystrix | reverse complement strand
CTAGCCGCACCGAAGGACAATATTGGGCTTTATTTACAAAATTGGGCCGGCTTCTATTTTCCAATATTGGGCTTTATTTACACAATTAGGCAGGCTTCTAATTTCCAATATTGGGCTATTTACAAAATTGGGCCGGCCTCTATTTCCAATATTGGGCTTTATTTACAAAATTGGGCCGGCCTCTATTTCTCCGCTCTATCAAATAAATTGCAAATTTGGTATACACTTAAGTCTCTATTTTATAATTAGAATTTTAGCCCCAATGGTTAAATTTCTTAGAATCTGATGTATTTAAAATTGACAAACCAATTTAATTATAAGGTTTTAAAATGTCAAAATGTTGTTGATGATAGATATTTACAATAAATATATCAACTATGTAGAGTAAGAACTCTGACCTTCACCATTTCAGACTTTTAGTCATCAAGTTGACGTTCTTGATTAATGTTCAAATTTCATGTTTCATGGCTACCGATACTTATTTTCTTGTTTTGTATTTGTGAACTATTTCAATAATCCAATAGACTTTTACGGTAATTAGCATACAACTTTTCGTTGAGATTAGAAGTAGTGTCTTCAAGTAATGGTTGTGCTAGCTAATATGTCAATTTTGATAATTGAGATCAATACAAATATATATTTCATTCATTATCCAAGGAGGTGAATGATCAGTTCAATTCGTTTGGAGTTTCTTGTACAGGAGACATTATACAACACACGATAAACAAACATCCAATAATTAAAAAGCAATGGGCAAAAATTTTCAACCCCCAAGAGATTTGGGAACAGGAACAACCACCCAATTATTAGTCCTCAATTCCTCAGTTTTGGACATTATCTCACTGTTGAATGACATGAATGACTTGTGTCGAGAGGCAAATGCTGCACTGAATCGCTTAATTCCTTCTCCTAAATCACTTCGTCTCTGGATTTCACTGTTCAGTTCCTTTAATGCAGTTTCTTTCAGCTCCTTCTCCATCTCTAGCTTTTGAACACATTCTGACACCATTTTACGTAAAGAATCTCTTTCATCTTTCATAAGTTTCAACTCTCTTTCTAAGTTGTCATTTTGTTGCTTGGATAGTTCCAAACGTTGGTTGTTGGAGTCTAGCTCTTTCTCAAGGCCATGGCATCTTTCCTTAACATCATCAAGTTCAATACTCAAACTTTCCTTCAAAAAGTCATCTTCAGCACACCCCTTTGATGTTTCTGATAACATAAGGGATTCCATTATGTTGTTTATGCTCCCACGAAGTACATCATATTGTTCTTGAATAAGTGAATCATTGATGGCGGTAGATAGATGAGCCTCCAGAGTAGTAAAAAGACACGTTCCAATTTCACTGGTGCTTGACAGAAATTTTGTTATTGAGGGTTTCTCGTCATCTTTGGCACTCTAGTAAGAGAATAATAAAATTTTAAAAAGGGTGTTATTTGACAGATTATCTTAAGAATTGCTGAGCAATGTAAAGATGTGTTAAATATAAGAATGTAATTCTACCTGGAGAGAAGATAGGATTTCCATGTAAACTTCTTTGCACATTGCCAAAGAATTGGGCAACTTTTTCGGAAGTTCCTCGATTACTCGTTGTTTTTGTTTAATCTCTGATATCTCTGCCATTAGTTTCTTGTTGACAAGAATTTGCTCCTCATGCTTTTCCTGTAATTTTCAACAATCGCGCAGAAAAGTTAACAACAATGAGCATGAAAAATGATTGAAACATGAATGAGGGTCAAGTTTAACTAGAATTAAGCTTCTTTAATAAGAGGCATAACCCATTTCATTGAAATCTATCACAAAAAGCGAAAAGATGATAGAGACACGATGTCTCTAGTTGCTAATTAAGTTTGAGATGGAACCTTATCACAAAAAACGGAAAGATGATAGAGACACGATGTCTCTCCTTGCTAATTAAGTTTGAGATGAAACCTTATCTTGAAGTTAAACTTAAACATTAGCTTTATTAAGTTTTATATTTCAGTTATTGTGAATCTTAAACTTAAGCATTAGGCTTCAGCTAAATGATGTCTGACTTGTTTGAAGTATGAATACAACATCCTACATTATCTACTAAGAATGTTGAAAACTTCGTTTATCCAAACCTTGTTTAATCTACAATCACGGGAAAAAAAAAAGGAAAGAAAGACAAGTTAAAATCAACCTGAAGTTTATTTTTCTCCATGATGGCATGCTCTAGTTTTCTCTCAAGATTTTGAATTTCTTGTTTATGATTCTCATTGGTGAGACCCTGACCCTGTAATTCAACTACAATTGCATCAGATTACAATCAATAAAACCAGTCAAGCGAGAATCATGCGATATAAGTATTAGCAATTTAGCATATATCATAAACAAGAGTAATGCCTAAATTTTAAGTCATAATTTTAATGTAAGGAAGACAACTTCAGAAAGAAAAAGTTAAGGAACTTTCATGATTATAAACGAACAGAGATAATGCCTCAACAAAGTGGCGTAAAGAAACCCTCGTTACATGAAAAAGCACTTACAGGAGTTATTTCATTGAATGGAAACGATTGCAATTTTCTTGCAGGAGTCGTTTGAAGTGAATCAAGGTCCGCTACAAAACCTTTATTCAATTTCAACCAAGCATCTTCATCTGCAACATTACTGAAAGCATCTGGAAGAGGGCTAAACTCAGGAGGCATAGAGTAATCAGATCGCTTGGCAACAAAGGCATTAGGAGGTGCTTTGAAACAAGGTGTTACAAATCCATCTTCGTGGCTTTTATTACAACTGCCACCAAAATCTTCCCTTTGAATGTTTTTCACAGAATCTTGTTCCTGCAAAATTGCAACAGAGTTTGGAATTGATGTTCAGTTTCAATTGGAGCATGCACGATTGTCCGTAGACCCCAAACAACAATAATGGCATTCTATAGTCACACATATCCATGTCAAAATGTAACAGATAATTTTATTTTCATACTCGACTATGATTGGAGCTTTGTAGAGACTCCGAAAGATTGACAAGATTATTGAGACTTTCTATTTTCATCTGTTGCTCCCTGATACGTTGATCGCGTTCTTTATGTGAGTTCCTTTCCTCTTGAAGTTCCATTTGCAACTTCTCCCGCTCAAGTTCAAACTGGATTATTTGAAATCAGCATTTTATTATTAAAGAAAGCAAATCCTAGAATGTACGATTGGAGATCTACATGTACTAAAAAGAATAATAATAATAAAGAAAAACAAAGAAGACAAAAGAAAAGAAAACCTGCCTTCAATAAATCGTTCCTTAATTTCAAAACCTCCTGCTCAAGTACTTCCGCATGTGATCCCTACACAATAATTAACTGTCAACTACTCGAAATCTTTTGATCAAGTGAGACAAATACGAGCGAACCTGAAGTTTTTTACGCAGTTCCTCTATCTCTTGATTCTGACGCTTCAATAACGCTGCATCTGTCAAAATCTGGGACAATTGTAAGGAGAATTAGTTGCAACATACAAATGATAGACAAAGGATACTACATTGAAAACCAATTAACAATTGCATTTGGTAAAAAAAATTAGTGATGTAGTTTTGATCACAAAAATAACGTAAGTTCAAACCAAACCAACGACTTCAAAGTGGTCAGATACTGGGAATACAAAAATGCACTAAAGTTTATGTCTCTTGATGAAGAAAAGAATAGAGTAGGCTATTTCCAGAAGAACACCTCATTCACTTGAACACAATTGGTGATCCGCTTCGCTCTGCTAGCAAACTGGAGAGTTCCTTTTGTTTCCTCTATATGAACCTAAAAGCACATATCAAATTTGAAGAAAAGGAGGATAAGTTTAAGTATATATGAATCTAAGTTGACCGTGGAATGGTACGTTCTGGATGTTTGAAATTCTGCACACCGTTATGCACTAAATAAGAAAACTAAAAGAAAAATCCATTGCATACCTCTTCTGGAGCTATGGTGCATATTATTGAAGTCTTAGCATTGCCACCCAGAGCTGGTTGAAGTATGCGCGTTAGCTTACTGTCTCGATAGGGAATGTGCCCTCTGTCCCAAAAGAGTAAAACATTATTTACTGTCTTTTTACGGAAGACAAAGATTCTTCCAGGAGAAGAAACTACCTCTGCCTAACCCCCTCGCTTAACTTATTAATAACATTCCCAAGAATCATTAAACTCTTATTGATATGCTTCCCTTCTTTCAAACGTGTTCCTTCAGCTCCAGTTTTAGCAATACGCTCAGACCCCGCTAGGTCTACCAAATTCTATTTCGCAAACTCAAACGATCAGAAAACATGAATTATTATCTTTGACTAAATCATAAGTTAATGCCATGTGGTAGATTTGAGCAGGGTACGAACCAACACAGAAACGCGTATTGAATCCGCACTCAAATTTTCACCAATTTCCTTCCCCTTGCTTTCAATCACCTGCATATGTTGAACTCGCATAAATAAAGATATTAGTTTAAGGAGCTCCCTATCCAAAGACTTAACATACACCTACCATTCTGAATATTGTGTGTGACCTACTGCTCCTCGCATTCATATTTGTTTCACCAAAGTGTTTGTTTACTGCAGGAGAAGTGTATGTCTTAGTGTTTCGGGTTCAAGAAACAAAAAAACTCATCCCAAATATAGTTTATAAATGGTTTATTCCATACCTTCACCCTGCTTGATGAGCTTTAATACTTGATCAGCATTACTGACAATTTCCTCCTTGAGACCTGCAACAAATATCCCGCGCTAAAGAGATAGCTCTGTCAGTTCTGTTTTCATATACCTTGAAAAATAATGAAAAAAATCCAAGGGAATGAATGGCATAACAACCTCCAAGCTCTCATGAATCGGCAATTTATTGTTCTCAACAGCAAATAGATCATTGATTTCCTCGTTATAAATTTCCATGTAAGAAACTCTAATCAGAAATTCTCGATCTGACGTCTGATAACACAACAGAAAAATATGGAGTAAAAAGTTTTATCTTGCAACTTCAAGGATTTCATATTGACTTCAAGACTCAAACAAGCTTTTACCGCGTGAATTTTTTCGAACACGTCTTTCACAGCTCTGTGAATAACTCCGGCGTCGGTTTCAGAACCATTCATGGTGAAAGTTTTTCCACTGCTGGTCTGTCCATAAGCGAAAGCAGTTCCTACAATATCTCAATTATGAGCTACGCCGTCAAAAATCGAAGAAACAATAATACATTTCGAATGGTTCCATATGAAGCATTGAAGAAAGAAGAGAGAACCATACCATTAAAACCGTCAACTGCAGCATGGATGATATCCCGAACAACGAGTTCATAAACACTGCCGTTAGTACAACTTTCATCCAACACATGATCTAGAAAAAAGAAAAAAGAAAAAAAAAAAGGAAATGGCCATATAATTAGATAGTGACGAAGTAAAACATAAGAAGAAATGAGGTAATTATGAGTGGGAATTTGTTAAACTTGAGGAAAACATGAACAAGTGGATGGAAAAGTACCAAAAGCATATGAATTGCCGGAGATTGGTGTGCCGTGAGGTCTGTGAAGCGAAATTCGATTGTGGTCAATCTTCCAATACGTTCCATGGAGCGAACCATGGAGCGAATCTTGAGATACAGATGGTCTCAAACGAACAGCAACGCATATTTTCTCCATATTCGAGCTCTCTCTGTGTCAATGAACTCTCTTTCCCTCTCTGATCTAGGGCTGATCTGAGCGGGATTTGTGTTTCAAACGGCTTTCTAATTTCAAAATGTTTTGTTTACAGAAATACCCTCCATTCTGCTCATAATATTACGCTCTATACCCTCCCGTTTTTCTTTGGGCCCAAATTGCAAGGAAGATTGTTTTGGGCTAAATCCAAGCCCAAATTTCATATTTGATGATAATCAGATCGAAAGTCTAATTTTGTGTTAAGAAAATTGACCAAGTGAGACTAACAATTCAATACTGAACTTTTAATGAGCAAATTAGTCTTCGATTTACATTTACTCCCCTTATTTAAAAAAATATTATTATGCTTTGATAATATTTCTTACACATTCATAGTTTGATTTAAAAGAAAATTAATTTTATTCATAAAGTTTTAAAGATTAGGTTGTATGATGATAAAATTTGGCATCTTAATTTCGAAGAATTTTTCTTGGAATAAACTAAATTTCTACAAGTTTTAAACTATAGTGACTAAATTATTATTCACGAAAGTTTAGGAGGCAAGTTAGTGTAAATTTGAAAAATATAGAGACTAAAGTTGTTACCAAGCAAAGTTTTGAAACTAAATTGTTGTTTATTAAAAATCAATGTTTTCCAATCTTTTGTTTAACTTTTAAAAGTAGTGTAAACCGGAAAATAATATATTAATCAACGGTGAGAGAGATTTGTTAACCAAATTTAATTCTATAGTGTGTTGTATGTATTGTTTATTTGTTTACTTTACTTTAAGAAAATCGTTTATAAGATTCTACCGACACATGTTTATTAACTTTCACAGTTTTTTATTCTTTTACGAGTGTTGGAAGTTGAAATGTAATCAAAATTACTACAAATTAGGAAGATGTTAGAATGTGTGTCGAATTGAGCATGAAACAAAAATATGATTGTATAGTGTAAAAATGATGAAAACTAAAGTTTAATTGAAAACTATCGAAAGAAAATGAATTTTTAATAACAATAATTCGTGTTTGAAACACTAAATCCATAACATGAAGTTTTTATTGTATTACATTTCAAAACAATTATGAGTATCAACACCTTTCAAAGATTAAAATGTGGGATTGATGATTTATTTTCCGCTATCTAAGTTTAAATAAATCCCCACTTAATAATTATCCAACAAGAGAGAGAATCTATTCACTAAAACATATGAAAATGTAACAAAAAAAACAGTGATTTGATATCTAAAAGAATGTGAAATAAATAGTGATTTGATATCTAAAAGAGACGGTGAAAGAAGGGACGTTCTTTTTCCAACTATTCTAACACATCTTTCAATTTTTTATTTTTATATTATGTTCTAAAAGTATCATACTTTTTTTTTTAAAGATATTGTAATAAATGTAGGGGTGGGATTTGAACCTGTGACCTCTTGTCCAGAGGTACACAGGTGCCAGTTGAGCTAAGCTCATGTTGGTCGATATTGATATTTTAAACATTGTATTTATATGGTTTAATCTAAAAAAAATAAAATTATTTAAATGTCACATTATTTGGTTATTCAACTTCAAAATTAAGTTTGATTAAAGAACGTAATTCCAAAGGTAAAGTATATATAAACTTTTAGAATAAATGATAAAAAAAAGTCATAAATTTTAGTATTTTAAATAAAAACTTGTTATTACGTTTTACATTAATTGATGTTTCAAAATTAGATTGATGTGAATTATGAATTTTTAAGTCATTACAACGTTAATTTTATCACAATTTTCATCCAACGCCATATAAGGTTCTATTCTAATTCATCAAGAAAATAGGAACATTTTTATTAAAAAGAAAAACAAAGTTCAAGAATATTAATTGTAGTTTAAACTAATGTTTGAACTTAAAAATATTTAATTAAAGAAAACCCTATGTTTTCCAAATATAGGAGTATATAATTAGTCTAAACACACACCACAATGAATAATATAATATCGATAAAATCTATTTAAGAATTAAAAAAAAAAATACAAACACTCCAATAAAATACTCAGCATATAATAATCAATTGTGACTTTAAGATATTTAATATTTCATAATCTATCATAAACCTTACAAAATAATACAAAACACTATCAATAAGATCACAACTTCCTTAGAAAAGAAAACGTATATACAATGCATTTCAACCTCAAAGAAGAGAGTCAGTAGTTGCAACGACTTTGATACATTCCATCTAACAAAAATAAAGTAATCAAAATTAAAACAATATTTAATAAAGTGATTCAATTAAGCTTTAATCAAATTTCAAACAAATCACAAAAAAGAAAAAGAAAAAAAAAAGGCAACCAATCAGCGGGTGATACGTAGACCATTACGTGGCATGAATTGTAAGGTGAGGTTCCTTCGGTCAACTACGCACACGTGGCTGAGCTCTTCCCAGTCTTCTTTTTTACCCGGTTTTTTTGGCTTTTGATTTACCGGTTCAATACCTCCCAATCTGGACCCTCCACGTGGATTTGATAAAAAAAAGATTGGTAGGCGGCAGCCCCCCTCTCTCTCTCTTTGAATTATGGAGATTACTTTCTCATAACTTCTTTTCTTAACTTTAATTAATTAAATTAGCTTTTCCTTTTTTAGTGTGATTGATCGATTAAAAAAGCTACCAATTATAAAAATTATATATATTTATATATGTATGAATAAATAAATCAATGTGACAATTCTTGCAAATCTACTATATGTTGTGCTTTGTGCACATGTATTGTTCAAAGGGTAATGTATCAATTTCAATGACAATATATAGATTGAGAAAAAAAGGAAGAGGAAGATTTTGTAATCTTGATTTTACATCTTTTTGTTTGTTTTTTTTTTAAAAATAAAACAATCATTTCAGTCTAGAATTGTTGCATCGTGAATGTGCAAAAGTTTTTGTGGATTATTAATTTGTTTGCTTGAATTCATTATAATTTATAGTTAATATTTTATTTAAAAAGATGTTGTTTATGTCAAAATAAAATATAATAACATTTGTGGAGTTTGTTTAGTATATATATTTATTATTTCTATTGACTTCGTTGTCAGAGGACAAGTAAATATTCAAATTTGGTATAAAGATATGCACACGTGAATTATAATCTCTTATAAAAGAATGTATATACCAATCCCTTCTTTACTATTTAAAGTCATAGTTCCATTCATTTTTTTTTCTTCTAATAAAAGTAAATTAGGATAGGAAAAAAATAGAATTTTCTTTATCCTAAATGATTTTGTTTTGATTTGTTCCTAATTACTTTTTTGTTTCTAATTACTAATTAAAAAGATTGTGTGTTTGTGCTAATATAATACCCTTGTAAATAGGTACAAGACTATATCTTGACGACGTGTCCACTATGTTATCTTAAAAAAATCAAGTAAAAAAAATGAAGAAAAAGGACAAAATTTCTTTGGTTATATATATATATAAAAAGAGTCTCAATTGATAATAAAATTGTTGCATACATATATGTATAAAAAAGGGAAACAAAAAGGGAAAATTTTCTTTAATTGAATTATGACCACACCAACTCCTTTGCTCCTCAACTCACAAGTGGAAGAACCATTCCCTTCACCGAAAGAGAGACCAAGTTCTTTCACTTCAAATTGTTCTTATTTTCATTTTCATTTTCTTTTTCCATATACATATATATTTTGATTTATATATATTAAAAACATAGCTAGTTAGATGGAAAATTATGTTTGTAAGACCCACATTATGTCACACTTGAGTGTTCAATTGGAATCATATAAATATAGACCCTACACACAAATTATTTGAGTTATCGAACTAAAAAAAAGTGTTAAATTTTGTATTTTTTTTATTGATTCTTATAAGCTATCAATTAATTTGCTATTTAATATTTTTAAATTGAGGTTGGATTTTAAATTATTGTTTTTTATGATATGAATTAGAGTAGGAGAATTTGAAGATTATTATTCAACATGGAATCAAATGAATAAATGTGTACCTATAAATGATATTTTAATTAAGTTATGTTTGATTATTGTTTTGGCTCTGAAATTAATTATGCGTTGGTTGTTAGAACATAATTAAATAAGTGTCCACTTAGGAAAGCTAAAATAACATATAAACTTTTAAATAAACAACTAGAATTATAATTATAATGTTACTTAATTAGGTTTACGAGAAGGTGTTGAAATAATATAATTCAATATCTTAATTCTCTGACATGTATTTTCTTAGGGTCATCTTCACGTCCTCCTTTATTTTAATCATACTTTTTTTTTTTAATTATCTCAAACATAAATACAAGTTAACGTATATTAAACAGTACAACTCTTTTAAGAACTAATAAGTTCAAATAGGAAGGGAAGAATATTAAAATGGGTATAGTAAACATTTGAAACAAACTAGGAAGGGACTGACACACCAAACGAACAAGTTGGTAATTGTCTAATTGGAAAATAAGGGTTCAGTTGATTGATGTCAGATAGTTTTTTGTTTAACATAAAAAGGGTCTTTTGGTTATTATTTTATGATTGTTATTAAAAAAGAGAAAAAGAGAAAGGAAAGAAGAAGTGGTCAAAATAGAATTATATTGAGATGATGCATTATGGGTTTCAGTGATACTCAGTCATGTGCACGCATCGCCCAAAAGATACCTCTCCTCCTCCCCCTTCCCCTTCCCCCACACACCATGCATTACTATATTTCTAAATCCCTAAACCCTTTTCTCCTTTCACTTTCCATAATATCGTTCTATTAAACTATTGTGATATTGTGATCATTTTTTTAAAAAAATATATAACTTTCTCTTCCCTCACTAACGTGCTTCTATGTTGATGTTTCAATTGGGTGAAAACATCCATAAAATGTCATGATTTAAAAATAATTTTAATAGGTAAATGATTGTGTATTGTATTTGAAACAACTCTTATTTAAATTGGTAACTAAATAATTTATAGGGTTTAGTAAAAAAAAAAAAAAAAATTACGCCACAAGCAAAAAAAAAAAAAAAAAAACTATTGAAAAAAAAAAAACTATTGCCCAACTTTACTATTTTTTTTATACCTTTCAATAAGTTAAATTGTTTATTATTTAAACATAGAGAAATTGTGGTGAATAACGAAAAGTTGGAGCTATTTTTCCTATATAGCAAAACAACATAAATGGATTTTTTTTAATATATAATTTTACATTGTTGTCAAATCTAATAATAAAATTAAATGTGAAGGGTAATTTTTTTATTTTTTTGTGAAAATTTCATTTTTCAAGTTAGGAAGAAAATTAGGGAGTAAGAAAAAAAAGTAGTGACAAAAAGAATTTAAAATATGCTTCAAATAACACTTTGTATGCTATCTATTAAAGATTAAACCATTCACTCACTAACTTACTTTTACTGTAATCACTTTAAATTTTCAACGTTAAAAACGCGTTTGCAGCCGATATGCTTTCTTTTCTTTTAAAAAGAGTATGCCACATCAACCTTTAGCCTCTTAGTCATGCCCCCATCTAATAATCTACCCATAACAAAGTTGTTGAATTTTTCTTTTTTAGGAAATGTTGTTGAAAAATAAAGTTGTGCAATTATGAACTATATTTCCAATTTTTTCTTGGGTGGAACTCTATACTTGCTGTTGATATAAATATTTTGATTAAGTTAATTTTATATATCTAGATTCTTACAAATTAGAAAACAATAGGGCAATTACTTTATTTAACTCATACTAGCTATAGCAACAACAAAAAATAGTTTAAACCTCAAATATATGTACGAAGAATTGGTTCAAGTTGTAATTTCTCTTCAATCAAATATAAAAAATGATAGAAAATCCTTGTCATGAATTATGATTGAACTATTGAATAATATGGAAGACCAAAATAAGTGTCACTTGTAAAAAACGATTGATATTTACCAATTACTCTATTGAAGGAAGTTTTGATTTAAATTTTCTAAAACAATTTAATTACTTCTAAATCTTTTAAAGTACTTTTGTGACTTTATTGAAAGAGAGGGAAGAACCAAAAAGAACTCGATATTTTTTCACTTCCAATGCTTATGATACATACAGGAGAGTGTACTAACTTTTTTCTTTTTCTTTTTCAATTACTAAAACTCAGTGCTATGCAGATATTTATATATATATTTTCCTTTTCTGTTTTTACTTTTACGTAAACTTCTTTGAAGGCTATTGCATGACGGCCAAGATCCGGCAGAGATCCGAAAGCCTGGCCCGAAGACCCATAGATTCCATCCACAACCAATCGTTTTCTCTCATAACCATATGACGGCTGTTCAGAACCCGCCCTAGCCGCTCCTTCAATTCCCGGTTCTGCATCATCAACCGGTTCACCTCACTAGTTAGATCTTCCAAATGTCTCTTCTTCCTCCACCGTGATCGCCGGGCCGACTCCCGGTTTGATATCATCCGCCGCAGCTTCCTCTCATCATCATTGGTTGAACAATTAGTTACTGAGGTTGGCATCGAGCCCTGTGAATCGGAACCTGGACTTGGGGGGCCGTCGTTATTGGCTAGAAAGAGTGACAAGAGCTCTTCGATTTCGGAGGCAGTGAACTCATGATTATTCTGATGATCAGGTACCTCACACTGAAACCCAACTCCATCTTCACCCATATTCAGCAATGCCATGTCAAAATGAAAATTAAAACTGAGAGAGAGAGAGAGAGATTGAGAGAGCAAAGGGGATGAAGGAAGAGGAAGTGTTGGGTATTTATGGAAAAATATTGGAGAGACACATGGGACCCAATAAGACATAAAACCTTGGAGTGAGGTAAACAAACTTTTATTGTAAAATAGCACGTGATTTGTTTCCTGAAGAAAAAAATGTATGTTAATTTGTGATGCCTTTTGGATTTATTTATTATTATTTCTGAAGAAAATATAAAATTATCATAATATTTTGTTCCATGAGTGTTAATTTTATGTAAGAATAGTATTTAATTCCCAACCCTGTCTTATATATATATACAAATTAACCATCTTATATGGACACGGAGATTAAAATGGTCTTGGAAACAAAATTAGAAAAAGCTGCTTTTAAAGAAGAACATCTGGCAGCAACAGAAAGATATATAGCTAATGCTCTACTACCATTCAAATCTAGCCATGTCATTAGCATTTAAAAGTCAAGCAAAGCAAAGACCCACACAATAAAAGAGATAGTAATGTGGCAAAATATGCATTTGGTCCTTGTGCTATACATTAGTAGTAGTAGTAGTAGTTTTCTGATAAGAAAATAAGAGAAAAAGAGAACAAAAAATTCTGTCTTTTATGGGAGTTGTGCAGCGGTGGCAAGGTACTGGACCAGAAATGTTGCTTTTAACTTTTGGATTAGTAAAAGAGAAAGTAAAGGGGGGAATATGAGATTGTGGTTTAGCTTAATCATGAAGAGTCAAGCAAATAACGACACGATGGAATGGAGATGTCATGAAGTTATAAAGCTTAAAAAGCTTTTTTAAGAGGGTATGGTTATGGTATGGTATTGTAATGGTTCAGCCCATGACTTTGGCAACAAAGTGTAAACCAACCTATGAACAGTTGGATGAGAATGAATAAAATATTTAGCCTACAAAAGGAAAGACAGAACCCAAAGCTATCGGCATGGTTTTGGGAAAACTAGGAAAAGTTGTTCTCATTTGTCTTTTTTTTTTCTTTCCTTATATTTTCACCCCTCCCTCTCATTACCCAATACCCAAAAGTTTGTCAATTGTTTCGAGGAATTACAGTCTCATCTGAAGGACGGCAACCTACTTATTGGGTCATTACTATCTGTATTTTGCCTATAAAGGGTGGGAGGTAACTGAATGCATGTAACACATGAACTTTTCTTTTTCTTCAATAATTTTGTTTCGAATAGACCAATTATTTAAACTTAGATTGGAGTATTGTGTAGAAAGAAAAAGAGTTATCACGTCAAAGTTAGCTTGACTCAATAGTCAATGGTATTAATATGACTTCTATCTTTAGAAGTTGAAAATTCGATCCCTCACTTCACTTGTTGATGTACTAGACCAAATTGAATAAAGAGTGTTTGAAGTGAATTTGAGTTTGAGTTTGTTTAATGTGTTGAATAAAGAGTGTTTGAAGTGAATTTGAGTTTGAGTTTGTTTAATGTGTTATATTACGCAAGTCAATAAACTTTAAAGTCGAAATCAATATGTGACAACTTAAACATAGTCTAACTTATTAGAAATACTATCAACTAAGAGATTAAAGGATAAAATTTCCAAACCAACACAATGAATCGAAAAAAGGAAAAAAAAATTGAACTGACATAATTTATGTTTGTTTTGTGAATCTATAATTTGTAGAAGTTAGGTTGTATAAACCTACCATAAAAGAATTTTAGTAAATTGTTTAGTTGAGAGTTGATATATATAGTCTAAAAGATAGATAGGTTCATAAACTTAATTAGGTAAAACTTTAGAAATTTCTTTCGCTTGAGAGACAAAGGCATCGCATACGAAACACGGCGATTTTCTAGGCCTAGAAGAAGGTTAGAAGTTAGAACACATATAATATATGTAACCCATGAGAGAGGTAGATATCTACAAAAAAGCTTGTTAATTTAATCCCATTTATTCAATCGATGAGGGCAGCTTTTTTTTAAACTCCAAACCTTGAAAAGCACCGTCGGGTGTTTCACCGGATCCGGAGTCTCGCCCATAGTTCAAAACATAGCACGCACAATTATCAAATCTCAAGCAGAGAAGGATTCCATTACATAAATTTACACCAAATTCCCTACCATTGTCTTACCTAATTAACAATTAGTTTTTAGCCTTTAGCATATAAGAGAGGGGGGGTCCAGGTTTACCGATAATGGAGGCTAACATGCAAATTCTGAACCTTTTCCCCCCTAAATTGACCTTTTTATTACCTGTAACCAGTGAAAAGAAAATTTAACATGGCATTAGAACCTAGAAGCCAGTGTTTTACCCTGCATTCTTACCTAAATGAATTAGAAATAACCTTGCCACCAGGAATTTGAGATGTCGTCAGTTGCCTCCTTTGCAAGTTGCTTTTTTTTGTAAACCCAACTGTAACACTGCCAAAATTTGCTTTACTTTTAACGCGTATCTCAATGCAAGATACAATTTTGTTATTCCACAAATATTTCCAATCTAGATGCGACAGAAAAGTGGGTAATATACTAAATAAAGTGCTGTTCATACTTGGAATCTATGAAAAGATTTTTTGAGCTAAGATTGCTCGTGTCTTAGAGGCTCAAGTCAAGAACAATAAAGTTAGGACCTTCAAGGATACGACAACCCAAGCCTCCTCCGTGCTGGTTACAAGCTCTAAAAAACTTGTTAACTAAGCATATTGATCTTCCTCACACTGTAGCCATAAAGATTAGAAAGGTATGAAAATGGACTCAAGTTCCAAGAAGGGAAAGAGAGTGATTAAATTTTAAAAGTAGTTGAGGGTTCAGAGCCGGAAAGCAAGAGCGTGTCAAGTTTGTAAAAATCTAACAATTAAATATAATAATAAAGGAAATAAAAATCATTTTACATACAAGATCATATACTTGTCCAGCCCCCTAGTGGAAAAGAAATAAATACAAATTACAGAATAGCTCTACCGGAGAAGCAATACGAAGTGCTTTCGATCCATATGTTGAACTTCAAATTTGGGCATAAGAACAACCCAAATGAAGAAGACAGGTTGGTCTAAATTACCCATCGTGAATTGGAATCTCTCACATCCTATTGCCTTTTACTAAAAGAGAGAAGAAATTGCCCCTGATGCTAAGTAGGTGATTATGAGTTAAATTCCAGATCTCTTCAGCAAGATTCCTCTATATTACCAGACACAAAACTATGCAAATAACAAAAACAAACTCAAAGACAATTAAACTTTACACATAGGTCTTTCGTGTTGTGAGCATACAAGGAGTACCTCCTTCCTCAAACTTTGGTACCTTCAAGGATGAGTTCCACTTCTGTTTGTGTCTCAGTGATGGAAATCATAAGTTCACCGGCGGACTTCCCTGGTTGATGATTCTAAAAGTCAGTGATCATTATTCTGAAAACAGTGAATCCCATAACCAAAACAACCAAAAAGAAACAAAAAGATAAATTGCAGCAACCTATATATGACATGCCAATGTGGGTATTTTTTCACATACTAAAACTCAAGATGGATACTTTCCGCCAAAAACTAAGATTTATTTTGATAAAGAAATTGTTTATTTAGGCTTTATTCCCAATTATGCTGTTCCTCAACTTATTCCCTTCCATTTTTTCTGCCTAATTTGTGTCGAACACACTAATAACTTATTAATAAGGTATTTTTCATGCTATCGACGATCTTAAATTGTAAATAATTAAGAGGAAAAGTAAGTTTCTTATTTCAAAAGAATGAAAACTGCCAAAATATTGTTGTTTTTATTACTTTTTGAAGGAAAAAAAAAATCCTTCCAGAGAAATACATTTTTGTTTCTTTAATAATCATTAGAGTTAAAGAGGGAAAAGAGAGGAGAATATAAAAGAAAGAAGAAAAATATATAACATCAGACCAATTCTATAGAATCAAATACCGATATGAATCCTATTTCTGACATCCACAAACCACCTCCCAGGTTCAAAACCTCTCTCTTATTACGAAATAAATTTCCGTTTGATATTCTATAAAAAAATAGTAATAAAAGAACAGGAAAAAAGAAGAAAAATGAGAAATAAGAGTTGAGAAAGAAAAACTATATATTACAAGACCAATCCTAAAAAGTAAATACCAGTCTCATTCCCAATTCTGGCATCCATAAACCACCTCCCAAGATCAAAACCTCTCTTATTGCCAAATATATTTTTGTTTATTATTTTAATATTAGAAAGGACACCAAAGATAAACGACTTTCTCATTTTATTGACGAAGAGTTCAAAGGTATTTATACACATGTGAGAAAGAATAATTAGTTACATGAGAAGTTAATAGTTAACAAACTAACTAACAAGTTGTAACTGTTTAATACTCCCCCTCAAGATGGAGCATAGATATATTGTACAACCATCTTGTTTATTAACGGAAAAAGAATATTAGCCAGAAGAGGCTTGGTAAAAATATCTGCAAGCTGATTAGAAGACCGTACTGGTAAGAGCTTGATAGAATCATCCACTATTTTATCCCGAACAAAATGGCAGTCCAACTCGATGTGTTTGGTTCTCTCATGAAACATGGGATTGTTGGCAATGTAGATGGCAGCTTGATTATCACAAAACAGGACAGTTGGAGATGTAGTTTTAATCTGCAGTTCATTAAGAAGGCTTCGAAGCCATATAACTTCACAAGTAGTGATAGCTAAGGCTCGATATTCAGCTTCCGCAGATGACCTTGTGACGGTCTGTTGCTTCTTAGACTTCCATGAAACAAGAGAATTTCCAATGAAGACGCAGAAACCAGTTACTGAGCGTCTTGTATCTGGGCAGGAACCCCAATCTGCATCAGCAAAAGCGCTAATGGAGAAGTCTTTCACTTTTGGTAACATGATGCCTTTTCCAGGAGATCCTTTGAGATATCTTACCAAATAATTGGCTGCATTCATGTGACTTAAGGTTGGTTTGGCCATAAATTGACTCAGTTTATGTACTGCAAAGGTTATACCCGGTCGAGATATAGTTAGATATAGTAGTTTTCCAACGAGTCGTCTGTATGAAGTGGCATCATGAAGAATTTCTTTATCAGATATACTCAACTTTGCTGTGGGATCCATTGGTATAGAAGTTGGTTTGGCACCAAGAAGCCTGTATCTTCAATGAGTTGAAGAGTGTAATGTCTCTGTGAAAGAAAGAGTCCTGATGAGTTTCTTGCCAATTCAAGGACAAGAACGAACTTTAAAGAATCCAAATCTTTGAGCATGAATTTCTGATTAAGAGTTCTTTTTAATTCTTGTATTTGAAGCACATTTGCACCGATGATGATAATGTCATCAATGTAAACAAGGAGAGCTATAAAAGAGTCATCTTTGCCTCTGATGAATAAAGAATAGTCGGCTTTGGATTATTGGAAACCAAGAGAGAACAAGAAAGTGGAGAACTTTGTAAACCATTGCCTTGAAGCCTGTTTTAATCCATAGATGAATTTATGTAGTTTACATACCAGTTTCTCTCCCTGAATCTCATGTTGTGGCTTATAGCCTAATGGCAAGTCCATATAAACTTCTTCAAACAAGTCTCCATGTAAGAAGGCATTGTTGACATCAAGTTGAACTAATGACCATTCTTTAGAAATAGCCAAGGTTAGCAAAGTTTTAACAGTGACCATTTTGGCGACAGGTGAGAAGGTTTCAAAAAAGTCTAGACCTTCTTGTTGAGTATATCCTTTTGCAACCAAACAGGCTTTGTATCTCTCGATAGAACCATCAGCCTTGTGTTTAATCTTGTATACCCAACGACAGCCAACTGAATTTTTGCCTTTAGGCAGAGGGACAATACTCCATGTTCGTGTAAGGACTCTGTTTGATTAACAGCAATATTTCCACCCTTACAATGGCTAAAACAGAGGCAGCACTCTGTAATCTTTATTTATATATAGCCAAAAACAGTACAACACTCATAATGATTCAAAATAACACCCAGAAAAACAATAAAAAAAAACCCAGCTTCCTTTTTAGGGTAGCTGGATATTTCACAGGCTAAGCAGCCGCCAAGACTAATAAAAAAATAGACCTCCCTCCCTCAACCCTAAAAGACCTATTTATATAGCCCCTTCCCATAACTCTCTTTCCTGAACCTGGGCCCCACACGCCCACACGCACGATCTCTTCCCATCATTCTTTCATCATTTTATTTGTTCATTTACTTTCCTGCCCCTCCTTTTATATGTGTGAATGATTGGTGGTCTTACAGTTCGATTCATCTCCATGGCGTCTAGCTCTGTTTTCATGGCCTTGCGCCATTCTTGGGATAAAACTGCTTCATGGTAAAATGAGGGTTCTTTTTGGATAGAAGTTTGGAGGATGGAATGTTTGTAGGAGGGGGATAAGGCTTGGTAACTCATGTATTGGTTTATGGGATATTTGGTAGATTTTTGGATAGGTGGAGGTTGTGTGGTGAGTAGACTACAATGAAGTGCTTGTAGGTAGGAAGGTGGCTTGATTATACGAGTGGATCTTCTAATGATAACTCTTTCATTATCATTAGGAATATTGTCAGGCTGATTATGCTGAGATGTGGTAGACTCACTGTTGGCAGTCATATTATCAGTACTTATTGGCTGTTGATTTTGAGAATCATTAGATTCAGAATTGTTGCTCCTGGTGTCTTCATATCTTATGGAGTTGGTCTGTATGTTCGAGGTGGGATTCAAGGTAGTATGAGAATGGGAGTCACATTCATGGAAAGGTTTGGGTATGGAAAAACCAGGTAAAAAATCTGGTATTTGGGTTTTGGAATTGTTATGGAAAGGAAAAGTAGTTTCATGGAAGACAACGTCTCTTGAGACAAAGACTCTTTTGTGCTCGATATCATATAACTTGTAGGCTTTCATGCCTTGTGGATAGCCAATAAAGACAGCAGGGATAGCTCGGGGCTGAAACTTAGATCGATTATGCGATAATGAAGACGCATAACATAAACAGCCAAAAACTTTCAACAACTTGTAATCAGGACTGGAGTTGTTTAGCTTTAGAAATGGAGATTCCCATTTCAATAGTTTAGAGGGAGTCCTGTTGATCAGATATACAGCAGCGAGGATGCAATCTCCCCAAAAATTTAGAGGAGCTTGAGACTGAAAATAGAGGGCACGAGCTGTATTCAAGATGTGCTGATGTTTCCTTTCAACAACAGAGTTCTGCTGCGGGCATTGAACACAGGAATATTGATGTACTACTCCCTTTTGTTCAAAAAAGGTAGTGAACTTGAGTTCATGTGCATTGTCGGATCTTACTTTCTTGATTGTTTTTCCATATTGAGTCTCTACAAGTTTGAAAAACTGTGGTATGATAGATATAACGTCGGATTTGTGTGTAAGCATGAACACCCAAGTATAACGAGTGGCATCATCAACAATGGTAAGGAAAAAGGAATATCCAGAATATGTTTGTATTGAAAAAGGTCCCCAAATATCTATGTGAATTAGATCAAAGGCATTTGAAGATAGATTGTTATTGGAAGTAAAGGAAAGTTTCCTTTGTTTAGCCAAAGGACATATTGTACAATGAGGCAAATTATTTGCAGTAGAAGACTTTGAAAACAAAAAATTCTGTAAGGAATTTAAAGAATCAGCAGAGGGGTGATCCATTCGTTGGTGCCATATGGATGCTTTATTTTCAGAGACAGTGCAGGCAGATGAAAGAAAAGTTGGTTGATCAAGGATGTATAGTCCTTGGAAAAGTTTAGCTTTGCCAATCTTCTTCGAAGTGTACTTGTCCTGAATTATGCAAGTGTCAGTAAAGAACTGAACAGAATGAAGATCCCTTTGTGATTGCGCTTACAGAAAGTAAGTTGAAGAAGAATTCAGGCATATAGAGAACATTTTTCAAAATAAGTGTATCAGATAGCTTCACAGTGCCAATGTTTTTGACTTGATAAGTATTTTTATTTGGCAAGCTAATGGATGCAGAACATGGTTGAATATCAGTGAGAAACTCTTTAGAACAACATATATGAGTGGAAGCTCCGGAATCAACAACCCAGTATGAATTAGAGAGAGTACCTGCTATGTGATTGGTGGGGCTATTTGATGAAGCTGTAAATTGAGTTTGAAGCTGGTTGAGGAGGGCTTGGCATTGTAATAAAGCTTCTGTTGGGTTTGAGATTATGTTATTCAGACTGGTAGAGGAATCCTGGGTTTGAGTGAGAACTGAATTTGTGCTGTTGTTAGGAGAGGAGCCTGAATTATTACTGTTGGTTCTCTGTTGCTGTCTTGTTTTATATCCAGGGGGATATCCATGTATTTTGTAACATTTATCAACAGTGTGTACTGGAATGTTACAATGAGTACAAACCGGTCTGTCTTTGCGCTGTCTATTTGTGGAGGTGCTTCTAGAATTATTTGTAGAAGCAGCAAGAGCAACAGCCGGAGAATTGACAGCAGTAGGTGAAAGAGAGGCAATAGCTCTTTGTTGTTCTTCTTGAAGAAGAAGAGAAAAGGCACGGGATATGGAAGGGGTAGGTTTCATGAGAAGTAATGTTCGAGTATGAGCATAAAATTCATTGAGTCCCATAAGAAAGTCCATGAGATACTCTGTTTGAAGGAAATCGGCTACTTCTTGAATTCCTCCACATCGACAATTTCCACAGGTGCAAGCAGGTCTGTATGAATTTAATTCATCAATTGAGGTTTTAAACTTCGTAAAATACATGCTCACCGATTCTTGATTTTTGGAAAGGGTTGTGAGCGATCTTTTCATATGGAAGATGCGAGGAGCATTCTTCCGTTGGAATCGCTCTTTGAGATCAAGCCAAATGCTCCTTGGTGAATCTGCAAAAAGGATGCTGGCTGAGATGGTCTTGGATACTGAATTCAAGATCCAAGAAATGACGATGTTAGTTGTTTCTGATCCAGAACGGAAGGGAATCATCATTTGGCCGGGGAAGAGAACCATCAATAAAACCAAGTTTGTTTTTAACGGATAGGCCGATTATCATTGCGCGGCTCCAGGAAACGTGATTCTCCTCTGTTAATGGTTCAGTGACTAATATCACACTGGTGTTATCATTGTGGTGTAGGTAAAAGGGATTAAGGTATCCCTGATTCGGATCAACAGGATTTTGAGAGCCATCGGAGGTGGGAGGAGGATTTTCTTGGGTCTGTGATGTGGTCGAGGGATTTGGATTGAAAGTTTGGGAGGTTTGTTCGGCCATGGCGGAAGTAGTGAGCAAGAAAAGGAAGAAGAAAGTCTGAGGCGGGACAAAAAAAATTGAAGAAGGATTATTCAACTGATACCATATTAGAAAGAACACCAAAGATAAATGACTTTCTCATTTTATTGATGAAGAGTTCAAAGGTATTTATACACATGTGAGAAAGAATAATTAGTTACATGAGAAGTTAATAGTTAACAAAACTAACTAACAAGTTGTAACTGTTTAATATTTAAAAAGAGGGGAAAAAAGGAAAGTGAGAAAAGACTAGAAAGAAGAAGCCTAAATATTACCAGACAAATTCTAAAAAACCAATGCCCACCTCAATCTCAATTCTGACATCCATAAACCACCTCCCAAGATCAAAACCTTATAATGAGAAAACCATCGCTTCACGTCCCAACCACACTAATTTCAATGTTCTCATTTTATCCCAAGAATGAAAGCTACGTAGAGATGCTCATTATGTGAGGAAAGAAAATTTGGGTGCATGCCCTATCCTGAAGGGTGTGGCTCAATTGGCAGTCCTGATCATGTCAGGAGACAAAATTTTGATGGTGATGGTGTGGTTAGTCGACTGACAAACATGCAACATCCTAGAATCAGCTTGACCATACTACCAAAGAAATATGAAATGGTGCTGCATCTTTTGCCCTAAAGAGATTTGAGCAAGTCTACAACATGAAGTCATGTGAAAAACGTAGGAAAGCTCCATAACCATACAGCTTACAGAATGAAAACATATCGCTGGCAAAAATTGGATAAATATGGTGAAATATGCGTAATGCAGAGTTACAATGGTCAACAATTATCCAACCTTGAACAAAAGATCGTGTGCGATGTACTCCCAGGGCAATGAAATAGACATCAGGCAACACTTGAGAGGAATCATCTCGTCATCAGAACTACTGCTACTAGCAGCTGCATAAGCTTGTCTTGCAGCAACAGTTGCTACAGATGCTGCTCTTCTAACAATGGTGCCAATCCCAAATCCTGTCTTTGAAACCACAGGTGAAAAGGGCCCAGAGTCCTGCAGGCTTTGATCTGGTATTATGATACAAACTCATATAAGACAACAAATTTGTCCACTTGACCAAAATTGACACCAAACTAATTAGGCAAATAAAATTAGCTGTCACCCATATGAAAAGATAATGGCACAGTATATCATTCACCCAATAATAACTTAAAACTACAATAAATTTTCAGATATCCAGATGGTTGTTCCGACTCCATTTATGTCAAAATTGATACTACGAATGTTATGCCACCATAGTAGAAAATTTAGAACTTGCCAGTAAGATAAGCTTCCTACAAAGACAACTTGTGGGGGATCATTTGGTTCAAAACAAGATTTTCGATAAATCTCAGAGAAGAACAAAAAAGTTCATAAAATCATAATGTTATTTGTTCTTTCTAGTGGAGAACGACCAAAAAAATTTATCTTGTGTGTAGGTGCCACAAGATAACCTTTATAATTGCTATAGGGAAGGGAAAAAAAATGTCTGTCACTACTCAAGTAGAAGAATATATAAGCCTTAATAGTAGAAAAAGAGATTATTTCCTTAGTTACCTGCAACACCAGAAACAGCAACTTCAACTTCCCCACGTCCTCCAGGACCCTTCATGTAAATTTTGTCTGTTTTGCCAGAAGCATGACCAAGAGAGAGCAGGCTGCCAAATCTAGACTTGCCAGCTGTTTATCAGTGAAAGAGAGTAGAAAGACAGAGTGAGAAACTTAATCTCTTACCACCGTCCATCGAAGTGGTTGAATAAAAGAGTTCCACCTAGACTGTATAAAGGAACTTCAAATTTGATTCATAAATATTAAAGAAAAAGGAATTAAGTGGAAGAATAGTTGAACCTCTAGAACTAGCCAAAAGTTTTTTTCTATTCAAATTAAAGGACATACAAGATATAACATCCACGCTTTGTTCAGGCAAAACAGTAGCAAGATATTCATTACTTATGTTATTCATCCTTATATCACTGAAAGAATGGGAAACTCAGTATGATAAATTAAATACCACATTGAAGGAAAAAAGATATAGAAATATATACCATCGTATGCATCTCGAACCATTTGGTAGCTGACAAATCCAGAGAAAAGAGTAATCTGCAGTATTTAGAATCATATGAATTGTTTGGAGGGTCGTTGTCTCTAACATGAATACTAATTGTCCAATAATTGTGATAAGGTCTCATGGTTCACGTGTTCACAAAGTTCAAAGCTTTACAGATCATTGAAAAGGGAAAGAAATATAATATTGAATTTCGGGGGAAATTAAATTTGGAATATTTAACGAGGAGAAATCCATTTTCTGGAAGATGGTTACTAATTGTAATTATTCCCCATCATCCATACAGTACAGACAGTGTAGATTCTAGCAGCCCCTTGAGAAAAAAAAAAGCTGAAATAAAAATATGAAAAGCTCTACAATCAATTAAAACAAAAACATCGATAATGTTATCCTAATTATAAGAGTTGAAAAGTTACCAAAAATGGGAAGCTAATTAAATTTCTTAAAGAGAGAAGGAAGGCCCTACTAGTATTAGTCCTATCAATCAATCCTACAGATACAATCCTTTGTGGCTTAATCATATGACTCTTGGTTTGAAGTACAATTTACCTAATGGCTTAGCTCAAGCAAACATAAACCAGCATGAAGTAGAGAAACATTAAAACAATTGCATTAGCGTGAAAGTTTTATTTACAATATTATAGTAGTTTGACCACTGGAAAGAGAAGCAACCCAAACCTTGGAATTCTTTGTATTTTGAGAATCAGAATCCAGACTGGAGGCCACAAAATTACTAGAATTGCAATTTTCTGCGTTGTCCTTTGCGGGGAAAGCTGCACCATCATGTGCATTGAGAAGTACACAATAGCAATGGTCAGTCTCTGTCAAGACCTGAGTAATAAGAACACCGAACGTTCAACAAACCCAATTGACCTTAAGTGTATTAAAGGAAACAAATTCTGAAATATATATACACACACAATACCCACAAAAAATCATCACAGGAAAGCTTATTCATAGATCATGAAAGCTTCACTTCAACAACCATTCCTTGTATATATATTTTGTAAAAAAATTGACATGAGATCGATTAAGAACATTACCACTGCATCAAAAGTGGAGTCAAAGTCATCAACTGCAAAACAGATATCTGGATATGCAGGCGTTGTCTCAACTTCCTGAACATAATTTATGATGAAGTGATAAAGTCAAATTGACTTTGATGGTAGAGTATGATAGAGAAAATCTTTCAGGACAGCAACTTATTTACCTTTTTAGAATCCAAATGAAAATTGACACGGCTAGGAGAGGCGTAAACAGTCTTAACAACCTTCAAAGAGCCCCGAACCAAACAGAAAAATTAAGTTATGATGAAAATAAAAAATTTCAAAGAGCAAGACTGGCATGAAACGACATTTGAATGACCGAAAATTCAAATTAACTCTTGCAGCAGCAACCTATGGATTTCATCAAAGGATCATTGCACTTATTAAAAAGAAAAGGTGAAGAGTAAGTCCTACATGTCACCAGTACATAATCCCAGTATATTTATTATTATACCAACTTCAACAGTAGACAAAATATATGATCCTACAACTAAATAAGAGTGCACATGAAGATACCTTATATATAGGAGACAATGATGTCGTATGTCCTGCTTGATGATTTCGAAGAACCAGATGACTGAAGAAGGAATGAAACAAGAAAATGGAACAATAAAGAGAAAGCAAATCAATACTGATGAAGGTTCATGAGAGAAAAAGGAAATAAACCTCAGTGACTATATAATACAGCAATTAGCATTTAACTAAATAGATTTTACTTTGTGTTGGCCATTTGCCACGAAGGATATTAAAAGATAATGTTACACTCCAAAAAGGCGAACTATATAAAGTTTGCAGAAGAAAATAAGTAAAAACATGAAACCGTTAGTCATTGCAAGAAATGCATGCCATCTCAAAAATTTATTCCAAACCAAAACTATTTGCTCCCATTTTTATAAGATTATATAACATATAAAGATGACACTAGTGTAAGTCACAAAAGCATTTGACCAGGTAACAGAAAAAAGGTCAAATGCTGCAGAGAATTTTACTTGTCAGTTCATAATTAAAGAAATATAAGAACTATGCACCGGTAGCATCCTGCCAGAACACATGTGATGTAATAAGATAGTTAAACAGTTAGTTTGTTATCTACTGTTATTAGAACAGTTAGTTTGTTATCTACTGTTATTAGAACAGTTAGTTTGTTATCTACTGTTATTAGTTGTCAAGGTAGTTAGTCTGTTTTTAGTTTAAAAAAAAAACTAATCAGCTGTTAAAACTGATTAGTTATAGCTACCTAAACTAATTGTAACTACCAATTCATCAATAAATAGCCTTTCTCCAGCAGAGAAATGCAGAGAATTCATTTTTGAGAAATTAGTTCCTACTTTGATTTACATCAAGTGGTATCAGAGCAGGCGATCCTCGGACGAATGGCTGGCTAGAGAAGAATCCCCGCCGCAGAGGACAACCGCGAGCAAGAAGAGGTGGAGGAGATCGCCGCCCTCTCTCCAAGGACATCCACGGTACGCTTGCTGCCGTCGAAGACTCCTTGGGAGATTTACACGATAAGATGAATAGAGTAATGGACAGCTTGGACTCTCTAACTCGAAGGATGGATGGACTGCCGGCACCGGCAAGGATTGAAGCCAATGACAGAAACGATGGAAACAAAGGAGGCCAGCGAGCTCGAAGAAACTTTAGAAACCTGTCCAGCCAAAGAAATGATCAAAGGAGGAGACCAATGGACATTCCACTACGGTATGCCGATGATGACAGTCAAGAAGGAAGATTTGAAGCTCAAAAAAGGAGACCAGCCCAAGATTATCAAGAACCTCTTCCAAGAAACCAAGATTACTACCAAGAACTTCAAGATTGGAGTTCCAATGATGATGAATGGCAAGAAAGTACAGTAAATAATCATAACAGAAGGTTTTGGTCACATGCTGATGGTAGGAGAAAAAAAACCAGCAGTTGGTATAAACAAGAAAATCAATTGTACTTCCATAAACAATGTTGGAATTCTGATTCAAGTGATTCGGAAGAAGAATTTCAACATTCAAATTTTGGCCATGCTTTATTTTCTCAAAGAACCTATCATTATCCAAATTGGAAAAATGATTCTAGTGACTTCGATGATGTTTCTAAAACAGTTTGGGACAGAATAAGAAAGGGACAATATCAAAAAATGGTCCAACGATCCAATCAAACTAATTTTCCAAGAAATCACCCTTCATTGGAGAAAAAGACTCAACATGTAGATCAACCATCAATCTATTTGCAAGAGTCCAAGAACAGATTCGTTTCATATACAGAAGAGAAGACAAAGAAATCACGATTGGAAAATTTTCAAATAGAAAATCATGAAGATAAAATTGAAGAACAAGAATTTGAAAATGTTGACTTGGAAGTGGTCACAAGTGAAGAAAAATCCAACATTGGTTGCAGTGGAAATGAATCTTCAAACCGTCGAAGAACTTGAAGCGAATAATAAAGAAAATGTGATTCTGGAAGGATTTTCTTCAAAAGTTAATTCTTTTGAAATTGATTCTTTGAAGACGGCTTTAAATGAGATTGAAGGGAACGTCTTTTTCGGGTTTATGGCCGATGGAGAGATTCATCTTTTAGTGGCCATATTTGACTTTTTGTCTCGATTTTATCCCTTCGATCACAATATTTTTGTCCAAAATGTAGGAGGTTGGTTTGGTCATACTCCACTGCACCGGATGGATTTCAACTTTCATGACAAACTCGGGACAAGTTTGATGCCAGGGGAGTGGAATGATGTAATAAGAATAAGGCTATAGTTAGTTAAAATAGAAGACAGCTCTAGTTAATAAAACAGTTAAGCTGTAATTAGTTGAAACAGTTAAAAAACTTAATTGTTTCATAAACAGTTACTTCAACTACTTGTAACTGCTTACAAATCCTCAATAAATACTCCATCTCTCAACCATTATTGGCAGAGAATTCATTTGAGAGAAAATTACTTCTACTTTGAATTACATCAACATGATTAGCATGGTAATAAAAATAATATGCCCACAATCATACGATTCAAACCTCATGACAAATGCAGGATATGTGTTCAAGGGAACGAGAGTGGTCCATTAAGAGAATAAAGAGTGTATTTAGAAAGTCTAATACCTGCAAATTGCCACAGTCACAGTAAATGAAGTGTGAGCAATCAAGTTCAAATAAAAGGAGCGCCTCCAATCCACATCTACTGAAGCGTCTCCAACCAAATTGTCCAACTGAAAAACATAAAAATACTGCTTATTAATTTGATAGCTTTGAGATATCATACCACAAATTACTATATTCTACTTGGTTGTATAAACACAGGCAGGTTAATTCCTGAAGCCCTGCTGAGTCTGATTTGTAGCTAGTATAGACAACACCTTTTACAATAGACATACATATAGCTCGAACAAGAACAACTAAGGAAAACAAAACATTCATTCTATTGTCAGAGTACAACACTAGGTATGAGGTTTAGTTGGTACAAATAACAGTACACATACAATATTTACCCGACAAAGGTGCCCTAACATCAATCACTACTTGGAAATGAGACAACACTGCCATAGCTAAATAAAATCATTGTGTGCATAAATTATCACTGCCCAGAATGGAAGTTATGTACCTTAGATGCCCACCTGCGAACAAAATATGGCGAGGTGCCCCCATTATCATCATCACTGCCATATCCTTGAGATTTCTTTCAAATCATAAGCAGAAAGTGAATTAGAACTTTGATACCAACCTAAGTGAATTAAATAAAGGCATTGCAACCATGGAAGGCAATAGCAAAATTGTACCACTTTTCTAACAAAAAATACGAGATCGTCGTCTTGTCGCCCCCTTGATTCCTTACCACGAATAAAATACAAATCCATAACATCGTGCCAAAAACGAGGATCCCTTTCTACATCGGAAACGTCTTGCTCATCTACCACAGTTTGTCCTATTAAGTTGGAGTGCTTCTTAACCATGTTCAATAATTCATATCTACAAAAAAAAAAAAAAAAAAAAAAAAAAACACGGAAATCTCATTGATCTTGTATACTTGTGTTTTACTTCAACATCAAGCAAAGGTCAAGCACTAATAGATGAAGCGAGCTAGTTGAAGTAGTCGAAAGAAAACGATTCTCAATCTATCTAATGACAATAACTTGTGCATCTATTCATCGATCACGATTTATTACAATATCAAGCAGAATATAAGTAATCGCTGCAAATGCAAATGTAAATGTATGAAAATTAAAATGATCAGCGAGTTCCTTGACAAGAAACAACTGAATGCAGCAGGATTTAATGATAGGGAAAAAGAATTCGAAGCGAAGAAACTGAATATAACAGTGAAGCAACTACAAATTGAGGCCATAAGTCCATAGTCAAAGAGAAGGAAAGGAACGAGCCGTACCTGCAAGGAGTTTCTCCTCCATCTCCGAGCATTTCTTCCGGGAGCTTCTACTTTCTAAAGATGAAGATCAAGAAATAATGAATAAAGTAGAGAGAAACAGTTTTGTGTAATCAAGCTGGAGTCGTGAATTCTGAGTTCTAAGAGAAGTAAAAGGAAGAAAGATGAATTTAGTGACCAGGTGGCGCGATTTCTTTTCTGGGAAATGCGGTGCGTTGGAATCAGATTAAACGACAAAAAATTCATCATCACTTCAAGAAACTTTCTTCATACTTTGTACTTTTACTTGTTTACGTGTTTACGTATCTGACAACAAAGTCGTTGTAGTATAGTGGTAAGTATTCCCGCCTGTCACGCGGGTGACCCGGGTTCGATCCCCGGCAA
>CM046885.1:17967687-18024788 GCA_025688845.1 Cucumis hystrix | reverse complement strand
AGTATTCCCGCCTGTCACGCGGGTGACCCGGGTTCGATCCCCGGCAACGGCGCGAAACTTTTTAGCGAAAATTCTTTCCCTTTCTAACCGCTTCCATTCATTTTAATATTAATAGCGCCGCCTTTTAGACTTTGAGGGATGTGGCCACTAATTACAATGTATGTCCATTATATTTCTAATCCTAAGTTTTTGGAATTATAAATTTAAACTCTAAATTAATAATTATATCAATTTACAAATTTTGTTTCATGTAAAATTTATAATTGCCTCAATTAAATCTCTAAGCTCTCATGAATGGATCAATTTAGATTATATAAAAGAAGATTTATTTGAAAACAAATAACTCAATATAATTGTGATGAATTGATAGATTTTAAAAGCTATCATTTTAGTGACTTTTTTTGTTTTTTTTCTACGTTGATTTGACTCTTACATTCGATGGATGAAGACCATTTTAAAAATTGAATTGTAATGGACTTAATTATTAAAGGGGTGTTTGCAAAAATAGCAAAAAAAATTATGATAATAGGACTCATATTATTATATTTTTTAAATGGTAAAAGAAGCAAATTTAAAAGCTGATAACCCTCTTATAGCCCTCCAATAGTTGTATGATAGTTATTTGATATCATCAATTTTTTGTTATATTTGTCATATTCGCAATATACAAAAAAAAAAAAAGTGTATAGGTTTACCTTTTCCTAAATATTTTTGTCATTTGATACAATTTTTTATTATTTTAAAAACTAAAAGAGAAAGGGTGCCAACAAAAGAGACTAAGAGTTTAATGAATTGAAATTAAAAGTTTCCTTCCATATCGGTCAAACAAAATCTAAAAGAAGGTTATTCATACAAAATTGTGTTAAAAATTGGAGTAAATATTAATTTAAGATTTTAATTGACACAGCACTAAAGTTTATAAATTTAATTGATATTTTTCTTATGGTCATATATTTAAAGGGTTAAACAGATTGCCTCGTGAGTGATTAGCAAAACACTCTCTATATAAGAAATAATTTATTTCAGAAATCAATTTTCATTTTCGATTATTTAGATGAACATCTTATCTTGCAATAACATTCAGTATAAGCATCTATAGATATAGAGCCACCATTCCCACATACAATATCATGAGAAGCAAAATATTATACATAAGCACATATAGAACAAAACAATAATAAAGTCGAGCGAAAAGAAACAAATATGATATCGATCAAACCTAACGTATAAGTGGCTAATGATGGCAGTGTTTTGTGATATAGACATTTTGATGAACTATATACAATAACCTCCACCCCAATACGAGAAGAGAGGCATAAATGATTAGACTATATTAGTGCCCTATTGAAGAGGGTAAATCCAAAACGAAACAAACACAAAACATGGTGAAGAAATGTTATGAATAAATGGCAGGGAAAGGCATGGGTGTACATGTGGTGTGAGTTTACTTCTTTCAAATCTGTGAATGAATTGGATTACGACCCAACAAGAGAAATACTGTTTGGAAACCATGACAGGCTGCCCCATGGTTTGAATATCAAGTATTTAATCAATTAAGTTGGTCTTACCTGCCCTACCCGCCCTTCATTTTTAAACAATAATGGTTGAGTTTTGATTTCATTTTAGTTATTATATTATAAGAGTTATACTTTAAACTTCAATTTTTTTTAACCAGCTGCAAGATCTTTAAATTAGTTGACATCTATATGAGTTAGAAATCAAGATGTTCCAAGTTCAAATCGTTCATGTTCACTTCATGTCACACTATCATATAGTAAAGTTCTTAAAATGGGAAGGTAAATGGAATATAATGTGTGATTGGTAGTTAAATTCCTTCTCCACGACGTTACTGTTTTCTTATATATATATGGAGTCCATCCTCAAATTTTCAACTTTCAACTTCCAACTACAAGCAAAATACATTCAATATCATATGTATTTTTTCAGAAAGAAAAAATGTTCGACTTGGATTTTTTTGTTTCAATTAGACTATATATGCACCTTTCTTCTTTTAGTTTAATTTAAAAAAATATTTTTATTTTTTAGTTTAATAAGTGTTATTATAATCAAGTTTATTGATTTAAACACTTATAGTATTTTGATTAATACTATTAATACAATAGGGTTAGAATAACCTTTCAAATAGGGATGATTATTGAACTTCAAATCATATGGAAGATAATAAAAGAAAACATCAATTTTGAAATATCTCGAATTAATTAAATACATATCAACACATAATAATATATAACAAAAACAAACTTAAAACTGAAAGAAAAATCATGTTAATTTCAAATTGATCCAAAAATTAAAGTTAAAAGAAGCATTAAACAAAAGAATTCAAAACCTACTCCATTTACGAAAATATATAAAACACAAAGGATTTTTCGGTGTGAATTTTTTTTTAGTTTATATACATCAAAACTTTATATATATTTACACACAAAGAATAAGAAAAATTGACCATAATCAGCATTACAGGATGTGGCCAATTAACGTCATATCCTACTCATGCCGTTATGTTCTCAAGTCTCTCTTTGGCTCTCTTAATTATTTTTGCCAGCAACCATATTTCGTTTTCAATTGTGTGTTTAAAAGCCAGGAATTGCAATCCTTTTTCTTCCACTCTTAATTCATAATTCCAATTCACAAAAATATGTCGAAGAATCTTGCAGCTCTCATCACCATTATTGCAGCACTTGCAACAATAATGTCCCTCATCATCATACCCTCCTCTGAAGGTCGTCCCATCCCATTCGAACTCCAAAATCCAGTAAGTTTAGTTTAATTTCAAAACTCATTACTAGCTATAATTATTCCATTCTTAATTTCCATTATTGCATATTTCTTTAATTATTCAGATCGTTTCTCAGGAGCTCGTCGCTGATCATAATAGCGACGGATCATGTGAAGGACCAGGAAAAGAAGATTGCCTGATTAGAAGAACCTTACAAGCTCATACTGATTACGTTTATACTTGTGATAATCCAACCAAGCCATGAACTATTCTGCCGATATTTTATTTTCTTTGATCATTACTTACACTTTCGTAATAAAAAATAAGGTAATTTAATCATTCATTCTTCTTTGCTTATTTTTTTTTTGTCGTCCATCCACAAAAATAAACAGAGATCATTGTTTTTTCGTTCCAACGCTTTACAAACTAACCAACGGCCAGCCGGTTGGTTTGCTGTTCCCATAGTTTCTTAAGACTAAGTTGTTAGGAATTGAAGCGGTTTAACGTCAATTCAATTTAGTTATTTTCGGATATATTTTTTTCTTTTTGCTCATAAATAATGCACATATTTTTTTTACCCTAAATCACTTTCAGCCATACACGTGACATGTACATGCTTTTAAAGAAAGTCACTTCTTTTTCTTCTTCTAATTCTATTTTGTTGAGTACAAAGAAACTTAAATATAATCCATACAGAAAATACTCTTTCATACCTGTAGTTCCCTACAGTTTTCATTCGTTTTGTTTCTTTACAACAATTAGATGGTTGAGTTTTGGGATTCAACCCCACCCTTTCTAAAATGGAGGTTATATATCAATATAATTGGAGAAAAATGGAGGTTATATATCAATATAATTGAGTCAAACTCATTAACAATTTTAGTTAACATTTGTTAAAAGATTTAAATTAGTTTTCACTGATGTTTCATGAATATTGAAATTAACACTTATATCAAAAGTGAGCATTGGAGGCCTTAAAAAATTTGATCATCAGTGTCAAAACTCAAATTTCAAAGTTTAAAAGTAATAATAATAATCTATGGAGAAGCAAACTAAAAAATTTCAGATGCTCATTGATTTGTTCCCATGAATTCAAGACATTAACTAAAATGGAATTTAATAATTAACAAGTACTTAACCTTAAAATGGTAATTATGATTTTAATTTGAAGTTTGAACCTTTATTTTTAATCAGTGTGACATATTTACTTTAATCCCTCTATATACCCTATACAGCTCAAAAATTTATACCCACAAAAACTTTAAAACACAAATTAAATTTAAAAGAAATTAAAGGATGTGGTACAACTAAAGTTTTGCTTTTCATATATATATTTTGTGATCAAACTTAATTCACACACCTGTTTGTTTATTGCACAAATATTTTGGTAAATCAGAAATTGCTTTAACCTAAGTATTAATTTTTTTAGAGTTCTCAATACTGTTTTAATTAAGAAGGGTAGTTAAATGATAAATTTGTTTTGTACTCAGAACCCTAATTTAAACGTTGATTATGATTACGTTGAAAAATGGAATAACTTTAATTTAGTTCGTTTTAATTGTTTTAAGAAATAATCGTTATATCTTAAATTTCATTGAATTCCGATCCTTTAGAAGAAAATAAACTTTCAATAAATTTGTCTTATTTTTCTAACTATTTTGAAGTAATCTTTTCATACTAATAAACTCCAAGCTGTTATATATCTCTCCTTGCCTTGTTTGGATTAACTTTTGAATTACCCATTTAACTCATTATGCTATCCAACAATCTCTCTTAATGTTCTTATGTTCAATCATCGTATCAGGAATACTTGTAAAAATTATGGTATCCACATTAAACTTTAATTCCAAAACAATCTAATATTGAAAAAAAAAAATCTATAAAATAATAGTTTAGAAATAGAAATTTATACATCGAATATTTGAAAAATGTTGCATGAGTACAAGTGTTCAAGCTTTAAAATAAATTAAATTTGAAATAGACATGCAATTTTTTAAAATAAAGATGACTAAAATAATTTTTAAAATTAAAAAAAAAAAAGGTTATGTCAAAGTCAAATTTTACCGTTCATTTCCTTTCACATGAACATGAAATAGGGAAAATTATAGTGCATGTTTGGAAGATTAACATTGGATACTATCTCAATTTTATGGTTTGTAATTTAAATAATATATTATATAATAACCACAGTAATGTATTAAATGTTTATTATAAAATTCAAATATGTAGTAATATTAAAACTATAGAATTAGAGACATTTTTTCCCCTAAGACCATAAAATCTAATAAGTTTAATTTTTCAAATGTTTAAAATAACAACTTCAAAATAATTTTTCAAACACCTTTTTATTTTAAACCATTTATTTTTATTAAAATAATTTAAATAAAAATCAACAATGTTTACTTAAAGATACAGAAAGAGAATAAGTCATATTTGTGTGTGCAATAAATACAATTAAACAGAAAAGATTGCATCACTAAGAAGTCACTACTTAACTAACACAATCAACGTACCATGTTGATTGCACAAAAAGTACACATTGTGTACTTACCATTCAATTGTTTCAAAATATAAGTTGGGTATGAAATTTTAAACCAATTTATATTAACTTATCATATATATATTTATCACATTCTGTATTTTATGAATTATGACCGGAAGTAAATTAAGTATACAAAGGCGAATTATGTATGTGTAAAATAAATTTTTGTTTTATACATAATCCTTAGCACCGATTGATAAAGTATCAAATATCAAATTATAATCTATATGATTAAACTATTTTTCAATTTAAAATCAAGTATTTGATTAGTTTTTGTTTGAAAAATAAAAACACTACTTTTATAGTACAAAAGTTTGGTAGAGAAAAAAATTGATTAATTACAAAATCAGGTTGAATAATTATTTGATTTTTGAAAATATATATAATCTTACAAACTATACTTCAAGTCAAACGTTTAATACTAATTTTAAGAATTCTAATGTTTTTTTAAAAGAGAAGTAATAAAACTATTTTTGAAAACGTCCTCTCAACATGAATTTAAATAAAAGCAAAATATATAGAGAGAGATTCTAGAGGGAAAGGATGAAGTTCTTGACCTTGAAATAGAAAGAAAAAAAAAAACAACTTTTTATAGTCTAATAAAAAGACAATTTAAAGTCTAATATTTTCCTTTTTCTTTTCATACATTTAATTGAATTTATAAATGTACATATTAAATAGATGTAATTAATAATAATATAAGATATTTTAAAAGTAGGTTTTGAGGACAAAATTTAGAGGTGGGGAAGGGAAGCATTAGAATCCACAAAAGTAAGTAATTGAGCAGGCAAGTTGGATGATATAATAAGGGTTAGCATTTGAGTAATCCAAACATCCCTTTTTTGGGCTTCATCTGCCTCTTCCATCCACAAATCCCACTGCCCATTGCCCATTGGGTAGTTGAGTAAATTGACTGAAAATAACCTTTTTTTTATTAATTATTATTGTTATTGTTATTGAAAATGATAATTGCATACAATATACAAATTTTATTTTCAAAATATTGTGATGTAACAAAGCATTCATTTTTTTAAAAAATCTAAACAACTAAAATGATAATACATGCTATTTAGTTTTTGTTTTGTTCGTCTATTTCTAATATTGGCTGAAAAATAAACTTCATTATATAATTTATCTTTTTCTCTCCCAATCTCTAAATTATGCCTACCATTATAAAAATATGAGAGTAAATAAATTTAACTGCTAAAAGTCGACCAAAAATTTTTAAAAAATGAAATACTTATCAAACAGAAGTTGCTACCAACAGATGATATGTCATAACTAAAAGCTATATTTTGTATATATGTATATGTATATGTATGTATATGCATACACACATATATAAGGCACGTTATTTGAATAAAAACAATCTGAAACACACATTCAATTACTTGCGTATCATTCAAACGTGTCATGACTCATGACAGATAATTGTTGAGTGATCACAACAAATAATGAATTACAAAAAAAAACGAATGAAAAGAATTGCATGGTGCCATCTCCACGTACATACGCTTTTCTAATCTTCTGTTGCCAAGTGAACAAATATAGACCAATTATATTGCATTAACTTTACTTCAAAATATATTTCCCTAGTTCTTTTCAATTGATTTTTTTAATTATTAAAAGAAACGCTTTTAGGAATTACCATCTTTGTTCTAAGTTCTGGGAGATGTAACATGTTGGAGAAGCATATTAACAACATCCTTTGAAACTCTTGCTGATGATTCCTTCAAATTCTCGATCTTAACGTTGGTTTCCTCTTCCAGCCTTTGTGTATAGGACCCAGCACTTGACTATGATTACAAAAATTTAAACATGTGATTAGTTAATGTTCTCCCGTTTTAAAATGAACATCTCTACACGACAATGATATCTAATCATTTAAGTTGTAATTTTTGCCCACAAGTTTTAAGTTCAAGATAAAGAATCAACGATGGAGCTCCAAATTAGACATTTTTACCTCATAAACTTTCTTTTGATATTCGGCCTCCAAATGAGCACGATAATGGGCAACTTCTCTTTCAGCTTCGTCTTTAGCTTGTTTAAGTCTCGCCATCTTCACTGCAATTATGGAAATGAAAAATTGATTTTAAAAAAGAAAAGAAAAAGTACATTTATCCAAAAGATTTAATTGATAATTTGGAAAGTGATTATTAGAAGATACTGTTTCTAGCTGTGGATACGACTTGTTGGGCATCTTGTTCAGCAGTTAATAGCATTTGAATGCCACCTTGTCCTCTAAATGGATCCATTTTTTCTATCTATAATGAGTTTGATTTTGGAGATATCGTTTTATATGTTGATGTTCAAAATCAAAATGGCCTCAAAATGTTTGGAATGTAATTGGGATTGCATATTCATTCTTCATCCCATTTTTTCACTTTCCTAAATTAAACTCACAAAATCCTCCTTCCTTTAAGGGCTTTAGTTTTAGAATCGGTCAAATTTTCATTGAGCAACGTGCATATAGAAAACCCTAAATTCAAACCATATATTATTGAGTGGATTTTTTTTCTCTAAAAAAGAAAAGACAAGAGAGAAATATATTATCAAATTTATATTGGAATAATAATCTCTAGAGCTAAACCTATTTCCAACAATTGTTTCTCCATTTTGGTTGAATAAGTCATACAAAATAGCCTTAGAAATTTGGGTTATGTTCCAACTAGGTCCTTTTCAAAATGTTGGACAAATGGAAAAAAAAAAAAAAAAAACATAATGAGTATTATAGTAATTGAATTCAACCTTCAAATTTTTAATAAAAACAATTAGACTTTTAACTTTAAAATTCATTATAATAGTAAAAATTTAATTAAGAGATAGATAAAAATTAAATTCTCAAATTTATATAATAAATACTATATAAAGATACTTTTTACAATTTGTTGAAAAAATATCAAACACATTGAAAATTTATTAAAAGAAATACAATTGCAGTTTTTTTTTTATAAAAAAAATCAAATTATTGCAAAGACTGATTTGTATAAATTGAAGGCACAAGCCTAATATCATTTTCAATTAAATTGATATAGTATTTAATGCACAAATCAAATATGTAAATAATTTTGACAGTTAGAATAAATAGTAATAAGTAATCATGATCTTAATTTTCTATATAATCTTACATAATATCAAATACGTGTTAGGACAACAAACTCTCAAAGATCTCTACAATAGTATTGTTGATTTTATGGAATGACTCTCTATTTCATTGATAATTTAGTAGAGGTACAAGCTTAAATATAACAAAAAAGAAATACACTTAAGAAAATAATATCTCTAAATTAATATCACTTAACGATAATCTAATTATATTAATAAGTATGATATTGTCGATTTTAAATGTATACCTTCGTGGTTTTACTTTTGTTATCCTCATAAAAGATTTCATACGATAAACACAATCATTTATTTTGAAAATAAAGAATCCAAGATAATGGGATGAGTTAGAAGGAATAATATATGGCCAAAACACATAATAAAAGAAAAGGAATTAATAAAAACGATTTCCGTTTATTTGACAATAAAAAAAAAAAAAAAAAGAGAGAGGAATAAATGGGGAGAAAAAAAGGATGGATTTGGTAGAAGAACACATGATTTGGGAGAAGGTGAAGGGGTTTGGGGTTTGGGGTGGGTCACGGGTAAAGTACTCGTGTCTGATAATTACCCAACCCCGTTTCCACTTGCTGTGCACGTGACTGTAGTTATAACATCTTGAAAGGGTTAATTTATTCATTTCCCAAAAGTCCGTGCTGCTAAAAAGGAAACCATAATTTTAAATCCTAAATTTTCATTCTTTTAACCTTTTTTTTTTTTTTTTTCAATGCTGAAAGTCGAGGTGTTCACGTGGCAAACACTCGGCAAAAGCACACTAAACAAGAATAAAATTGTAAAACACATACACACACTTTTCAAAGACATTATTCTATTTCAGATTATTTCAAATTAAATGTTCAAATTATTAATAAAATTATATATATATATATATATATATTGAAAATAGTATACTGTGCAGTCACAGACAGCCAAAAGCAGAGGGGCAGTTCAATTTGGGTATAATGAAGAGAGAGATGAAGAGATAGAGAGAGAAACAAGGAAGAAACAATACCAAATGAATGGGTTTATTTATTCAATTTAATATGCTAGAGAGAGAGAGAGATAAGAATTGAGACAATCAATGGTATGGTTTGAAGAAATTAGTAGGAATTTTAAAAGTAATTAGACTTCATATTTTGATATCTAAAAGGAGAGTTCTAAAAAATATCTCAATTTTATTTCAAAGAAATATATGCTTAATTTTTATTTAATTTTTATATCATTTATTAAAAGATGAAATTTTTTTAATTACTTATAAAGCAGGTAGGGAGCCTCATTGATTAAAAACTTGATACTTTTAAATGAGAAAAAACTTAGACAAAAAATTCAAGAATTGGCCAACTGCATTTCATACCCTCCAATGTGGTTTTATTTTAAAGTGGTGGTTGAACCTTCACTAGTCAATCAAACCAAACCTTGTTCATCCACCAACAAATGTTCATCAATTCTCACACTCTCATTCTATGATTCTCTCCCCCCCTTTTTCTTTTTCCTCCTTTGCCCTTTTCTTTCTTTTCAATATTTTTTAGGCCCTACCATTGTTGTCTTCTTCTGTTTTATGTTTTTAAGGTTCAATTATTTATTTGTTCACTCCTACAAAATTACATGGGTCATATCATCACACAAAAGTATATTATAAACCAATTTTTTATTGCTTTATTCATTTTATCCTAATCATCTTGATAACCTCAAAGTTTAGACGTAGTTAAAATTTAGAAACAATTAATCATGTTGATCTATGTTATTATTGTCAAATTCATAATCAAGAAGAAACACAATTCAATATAATAATGATAAGTAAACAACAATATGGTGAGTAAACTTAATCATGCATGAAGAACTTTTCGAAGAGATTGGTAATAACAAAAAAAAATATATATAAAAATGTAAATAAAATAAGCCATCACTTATAACAAGAAAATTTTGCTTTTTAAAAAAGTAAAATTAAAAAGCAAAATGTTTTCTACATTAAAAAATACAGTTTTATAGGGACGAGTCTTTGTTTTTGCTTTTGTATAACTTTCATTTCTCTCTCTCTCTCTCTTTCTCTGTGGCCAAACTCAGTCAAAGCATAGTTTATCAATTATGAAGCTTGGCTGTTGTCCAGGATTCTTTGACCACAAAAAAATAATAATAAAGAAAATAAAAAAGAATACAAATCTGCATTATTTGATATTTCTGCCTTTTCCCGAACAAAGAATCAACACTTGCCAGAATACCGGAAAAGAATATTCTGGTCATCGATAAACGTCAATTCAATTGAAGAAAATGAGGAAAAACATATAACAGAAAAAGCAACAAAACACAGGAATCAAAACTTGCTTCTCGCATTCATTCACATTCACAAGACTGTTTGAAGAATCTCAATCATGCATAATAAACAAAAATGAAAAGAAAAAAAAAAGAAAAGGGGTGTATGAACAATTTTGACAAGCTATCTTTTATTGTATAGTTCTCGTAAGCTTACATTTAGAAATGAAGATTGAATCTGGGTAATTTAGACTACACAATTTTAATAGCTCTGCAGATCTCTGTTTCAGCTCTGGATTGCACCCACTTTGTATGACAAGCAGCAATTTTGCTGCTAATCCAGCTTCCACTGCGAGCAACGCACATTCCTCTGGTGCTAGCTTGAACACTGCCCATAAAATTGACAACGCAAATTGAGTACAAATCTCTGATACTTTCATCAACAATTTCACCAAATTTCTAATCGTATCTTCACAATTCTTCAACGCTAATCTCCCCTCTGGAAGGGATGACAAAACGTCGAGAATATAAAGCGCCGATTCCAAGCAATCGGTGTTTAAGTTAGAGAGGGTGCCGCCGAGTTTCGCAACGGCGCCGATGCTAACGAGTTGCTTCCTGATTGGTTCGTTTGAACAGAGTGTTCGGAGTAGACTGAGTCCGGCGGTTGCACCATTTGGGTGTCTCTGATCCTTCACCATTCTCAACAATCCGACGAGGAGACTTAAACTCGAAACGTCCTCCGTTTTTAAATCCTCACCCACGATCAACATCTTGAAGAATTTTGTACAATTAATCTTGGTTTCGATGGACCCTTCGTTTAATATATCTGCAATTAGAGATATTCTGGTGGGCTGAATCAGATTCTTCTTTAACTCTGAATTTAGATCTAAATTCACGAGGATTCCCAAGGCTTCGGACCCAACTGCGTGGGAAGTGAAAGAACCCAAAAGAGAAGATATTAGAGCGACACCGCCGTTGTCGACCACCATCTTCTTAGCGGAGGAATGGGTAATGACGATATGTCGGAGATCTTTGAGGGACTGAACCCTAGCTTGACCTTTGACCTTTTTCAACGAATCCAACAGCTCTAAAACTCTCCCTTGCACATCCTCTGATCTCTTCTTCAATGCTAAATACTTCTGGGAAAACCAGGTGTGAATCAACTGGTGAAGGGTCCGATTCGGTGTGACGGAATCGTCCCAAAGCTCTTGCATTGTTGTGGGACAAGTTAAATGCCCCAAAGAGAACCATTTCAGAATGTTGGACCGCTCGTAGGTTTGGCCTGAGCAGAGGGTCACTGGATCTTGCATGGGCTCGAGAGAGATTGGACAAATGAACACCGATGGAACCTCTACAGACGATTCCAACTCCTCAATCATCTCCTTCAGATCCAATTTCTCTCCACCCCCAACGCCACCGCCTCCGCATATGATCCCACCGCCTCCACCGAGAATCCCATCTTTGACCACAGTTTCCAGATCTAGGATCTGCGTACCGCAGCCAACGACGAGCTTCGGATCCCCTTCTCTCCAAGTAGTAGCAGGCTGGTACATCGGCATTTTGGAAAAACCCTTTTGAAAAAACTGAAGATGAATCTGAATTTGATAAATGAAGAGATTAAAATCTCATAAAAAAAACAGAGCAAAGTTGAACAGGGAGACCAGAAGAACGTGTGGGAAGAAAAAGTGAGGAAGAAAAAACAGAGAGAAGAGAAAACGGAGGAGGGGTTGTTTGTTTGCTTCTTCTTTATCTTTTTTGCTTTCGCCTTCCTACACTACACTGTCACTCTCATTGACAATCACAGGCAGCAATGTTTACTCACTTTGTTGCTTTTTTTTCGCCCCTCTCTTACTTTATCTGAAACTTTTCTTCTTTTTCCTCTGTGGTCAAAAGGATATCTCCTTCTCCTTCTTCTTCATTACACTATCAATCATCATGATGACCAAAAGAAAAGATGAAGGCCAAGAGATTTTTCGCTTCCCCAATTCCAAAGCTTCCTCTTCAAGACTCTCAAAAAGGGAGAAATTAAATAATAATAACCAAAGTCCAGATCAGAAAATTATGACCCACATCCAAAAAAGAAAACTTGCGATGCCATAGACCCACTCACTCAAACCCAGCAGAGAAGGAAGAAGGAGGAGGAGAAGGAGGAGGAGTAAAGAAAAGGTGAAGGGAAAGGGAAAGAGAGATTTGTTTATCTTCTGTACTGTTCACAGACTGTCCCTCCCAAGTCCCATCTTGGTCTTTAGAAAGAAGGAAAATAATAATAAAATAAAAAGCAATGAAGGAAAATGGATATTACTGGATATAACAGGTTGTTTTACTGCACAAGGACCGTGCACCACACGTGCACTTCACTCTTCTCTCTGCACCAAAAAAAGTATATTATTACTCCAAGAAAACTTTTGCTTCGCTTTGTGTTAGTAGGGTCTTTCATTATTATTGACTAATTAAGCCTTAATTTCTACATTTGTGCTGGCATTCCCACACATAACACCTCAATTCCAATTCCAATTCCATCCACCCACCACTTCAATAATTCTCCCCTTCCCAACTCCAAATAACTCATCCACCTTCCCATTCCCATTCCTACAATAAGTCATTCAAGCTAATCACTTCTTTTAACTTTGGAGTTCTATGATTGAGAGCATATACATAGTTGGTGTCCTCCTAATCTCTACAAGAAGTTATTATTGAATCCTTTATACTCAAACTAAATAGCCCTTTTAAAGTAAGATTTCAAAAGCCTAAATTAATGCAATTAGGTCAAAACGAAGGTCCAAAAGAGAAGGGGGGAAAAGATGGAGGACCTTTGAGAAAGGAAGAAATGAGATGGAAAGTGGAGAAAATATTGAGAAAGAGAGAAAAACAAAGAGAGATGGATGTGTGCATGGTGTTGGGAGGGACACGTGTCAGAAGATAAATGGAAAAGTGGGAGTTGGAATGTACGTAGGAGGGAGAGGGAAATGATAGAAATAAGCAAAGTAGTGAAAAAGCAGAGAGAGAGAGAGATAGAATGAAGAGCATGATTTTGGATTTGCTAAACGAGGCATTATAAATGAATAAAAATAAAAAAAACGGTCTTCTAGATCTCAGAATGCTCCACCTGCAGTCAAAGCAGCTGAGCTGGCACTTTTTACAAAGCCACGCTCTGCTGGGGTCCACCACTGGATCCCCTTCACTTCCTCTTCCCGTTTCCCGTTCCCATCATATCCCCATTCCCCATTCCCCCATTCCCCCATTCCCCCATTCCCCATTCCCCCTTCCCCCTCCTCAGATGACAGATCTCATCTCATTTCCTTTTTCTTCGTATACTATTTGTTTATTTCATTTAATATTCATATGTTTTGATTTTCAATATCTAATTGATTCGTTGCTGCTTCATCTTATCCTCTTTCCACCCTCACTCTCTGCATGGATTTCCTTCCTTCTCTCCTTTAATTGGGCCTTCTTCAGGCCCATTTCAACTTCTTTCTATGGGCCTTACAGTCTTTTACTTCTCTTTACAAAAACAAATATTCCCATTAGATTCCAAATAATAAATTTAACCGTTTATTATTGATAGACTATATAACAATTAACGAAAGAAGTCTATCGTTACTAGACTTTGCAATTTTTAAAAAGTATTGCTACGAATTTAATTATTATTTTAAAATTTTCTACCAATTATAATTACTCTAAAAACAATGATAATTATAAATGATGAAAATTTTAGGAATAATAATTAAGTATGGAACAATATTTTAAAAAATTGTAAATATAGTAACATTTTAAGAAAAAAAACTACAAATATAGCAAAATCTATCTGTGATAGACTTCTATATATGATATACTCTTATAGTTTAATAGTGATAGATCAATATTTGTAACATAGTTTATTAGTGATAGATGACTTCGACAGATTTTACTATATTTACAAATTTTTTTAAAATAATGATACATATTTAGTTACTTTGAATCTAATTATTATATTTGCAATTATCTCGATAAGTAATACTTGAGTGTCATGCTACACCCACGCTGTGTTACATTCAACTAATCACAAATATGAAGTCATTTATGACTCAATTTATAGCTTACAAATCTATACACAAAAGTTTAATATTTTATTATGGTTGGACATAAACTCTTTTATTCAAATAAGGAATGTATTTTGGTATTAAACATATTCTTTCACTAGAAGGTTAACATCCCATTTGATCTAACCAAACTTCTCTACAACCTATAATCGTTCTGTTTCCATTCTGCTACCTACCAATAATTTCAATCATTTTAAATCACTTTTTCCCTCATTACATCAACAATAAATTGTACTGAAAATTGAATTAGGGTTTAATATTAAATGGGCTACATAGTCTGTACTAGGACTATTGATTAGAGTTTGGTACACATTTAAGTAATCTAATTAATTAATTAGGATCTCAATTCAATGGTTATAGGTCTGATGAAAATTAAATACTAATTAGAGTTGTTTATACAAAGTATTCAATTTGTACACTATTTGGAAAGTTATGATCATCTTTTTCTTTTTGTTTATTGAGTTGGTTGCATATGTTAGAAAGGGATAGGGCGAAAATCAATTGTTATTTTCTAAAATTTTAATTTTCTTAAGGATTTAAATTAAAATACATTAAATTTTTAAATTTAGATGCAGATGAAAGTATTTTTAGAATTAAAAAAAGTATAATATTTAAAAAGAAAAAAAAACTATGCTTAATGATTTTTAAATTTTTTTGAACCGAATGTGTTATTTTCAAATATAACAACCAAAATATTTAAAATATACTTAGATAGATTACAATATATATGTTTAGATGATAGATATGAATTGTACTAATATTTTACTTGTAAATAATTTTCTAAGTTTTTCATTTAAATAGTTTTTGTAAAACAAGTTTAAATTCATAAGGCAGAACTCAGATATTTTGTAAAACTCTAGCTGAGCATTTAATTTGCTTAGATTTACAATTGTGATATTTTTTCTTCAAGACAATAGTGATAATTGAAGCCTTCAGAACACTCAATTAATTGAAAACAAAATATGCCAAACACTATCTAATCTCATCATTTCATCTAAATTTCTCATCAATATTCCTAACAAATAAAAATCTACTTGATAATACATATCACAATTAATGATTGTATATTGAAGATATGAATACTAGTAGTATTATCAACATGTGGACGAATATTTTGATGAGAAATCCTATTAAAATGAAAATAGGAGAGGGAGAGGGAGAGGGAATATGAACAAAACCCAATGAATAATTGAATAAAGAAAGAAAAGAAGAGTCGAAAAGTAAGAAATTAGTTAAGGAGGGGGCGGCTTTGTTTTAAATTATAATTGTGGTTGGGGGTTTCTACCAAATTGTAGAGCTTCTCTAGAAGACGTGTGTTACCATTTCTATCTATTTCTTTGCGGCTGCCAACAGGAGGAATTGAATCCTTATGATCTTCATGCGTTTAAATTGTCAATCAACCATATTACTTCACTATTATACTATATATCATTTCAGTTCCACATTTCTACCATGATTGTATTCAATTATTGAGGCTGAAGGTGAAGACCAAAACATTTTTTAACCATCACAGAGGAAAGAAACTTGAAGAAAACGGAGAAGTGACAAAGATCTTTATAGTATAAAAAACAGAAAACAGGTTTTGTAATTTGTAAAGAAAGGAAAGAAAAGAAAGAAAAACTTTTTTTTCTTAAGTTTTAAAAAGTTGACTAGGGTGAATTTCACCCAAATCCAATTCAAAATTCAAAATTCAAAGTTGTAATCTACCTTTCTTTCTTTATGTTTGAGAGGGCAATGATTCATTCATCTAGATGAATTGGATAAGGTTTAAGAACATTTAAAACTCACATGTTGGAAAACTTCACATGTCAACTCCACCATTAATTATTTCAACTCTGGCCGACGTCTTACGCCAGAATTCCCCCACCTGCTCGGTCCCATCCACCAATTTCCTCCAAATCAGTGTGCTTTCAATTCTCCCTTTTTCTTCCTGATTTCGTTTCTCAAATCTGATTTATGCATCCATCGATCAAATTTCGATTCTAATCAACCGTTTCTGCTTCAAAATCTCTTTCAGTCATTCCATCGAACACTTGGTGGGCTTCCGAAATGAAAACCAAAAAAGCACAAAATCAAAACAAATTCATCCGATTCGTTACACTACCCATCAGAGCTCTAGGGAAAGCCAAGGATTTCTATGTAAAAAGCATCATGGATTGTGCTCCCAGAGTCTCTCATGGCTACCCATCTGGCCAATTGCCCATCTTGCCCAAAAGCTACAGCTCTCGCTCTTGCAGATCCAATGAAACCGACGATTTCAGAGAGCTTGTTAAAGCCGCCTCCGTTAGAAGCTTGGATATTAAAGATATCGATGCTGATATTCTTTACCCACAGAGGCAAAGACAATCCAAAGGATTGCCTAAAAGTTGCAGTGTTGGAATGGGTAGGATTGATGAGGATACTGCTTGTGAATTTGAAGAAGGCGTTGAAGATAAAGCTCATTTGGCTTATCCAAGAAGTAAAAGCTACGCTGTGACTAATTCAAATTCTGGGTTTTGATTCCCACTGTTTTTCAAAATATTCCCAAATCATTCAAAATCTAATTTTGAATAAATTGGGAAGCAAAAAGGAGGAATTTTCTTGTAGACCCTTGATCATGCTGTTCTTCTCTGTCAGTGTAAATATTACTGTATCTGTTACCATTTGCACCCAAGTCATTTTTGCCTAAGTAGTCAAAATATTGAAAATAAATTCCTCGATTCTTGTTGGAACATTTATTCTCAACTCATTTGGTACTTTCCTTTTTCTTTTTAATAATTAGTTTTGGTATTTATTCTCATTTCTTTTCTGGCGTCAGAATCTGACAATGATGCAAAATTCAATTTCTAGATTTGTGTGAATTATTGGGGGATTGGATTTGTCAGTGTGTTCGTAGGGTTGGGGCAAGTAGGATCCGATGAGCCTTATGAAAAAAGGAATTAAATTTGGTAACGATGGAACAAACCATTTAGAAGCCAACACAAAATGACTTCTTTTGTTTGATGATCTCAATTCCCAGTGTGCAATTATCAATTTCGGTGAAAAACATTTGAGATATATGAAGTATTACTCGTCTCTTTAAGTTTCCTTTCCATGATTCAAATGCAATATTGTATGATGGCTAAGGGATAGAGTTCGAGCTCAAATTTTTTTAAAAAAAAAAACGAAAGAGATGGTGGGGTCATGAGTTTTATTCATGTAATGATTTTGACATGAACATTGTTCGTATTTCCTTTCCTTATCTCTAAGATCTTTTACAGATTCTTGTGGGGCAAAAGGAAAGATATCCAAATGATGGAGTTGACCAAATTTCCTTTTTATGTTTTCTGAACATTATGGACTTTCTTGTACTATGTTTATCGATGGCCTTCAAAGATGATTAGAAAAATGAAATATAAAATAGAAAAAGCTTCTTGCAGGCACACCGCTGAAAACATATTTAAGAATAACACGAGTTCTATTTCATGATATCATGTTAAATTGTACATGGAAGAAAATGGTGCTGCCAAGCCGAGCCAAGCTACTTATAATGGAATGACTAGGAAAATTACATTTCAGGCTAAATTTTTCCTTAATGTGAGTTCTATGCTGTGTAAGCATTACTCCCATTGGAATCAGCACACTATTGATTGAAATTTGAATTTGAGCATAGAAGTAGTTGCAGACGCAATACGTAAATCATTCAAAATAATAGTTTGGATTTACAGTCTATATTTCTCTTTTGGTAAGAAGAAACTTGGATACTTAAATGGTGCAATTGAACCGACAACTTGTATCGATCTTTCATGTTGAAATGTTTTCCTTTACAAGGAACCAACAGAATGCTGATACCACGACTCTCGTACCAATCAACTTTGAAAGTGAACTTATTCGACAAGAACACATCCATGAAAGATCGATATCATGATTATGAGTTGTAGTGAACATTGTTCTATCAAGACTCCGTAACCAGACATGTAAATATTCATGTTAGAAAAAACTTCAAAATTGAAAGATCAAACAAAAAAGATGAACGACACATTCAACCTTTGCTGCTTTCTCTCCATGCTTGATGTGATGAACAGACTGGGTATCTTACAGTGCTGCTGTTGAACTTTGGACTTGTGAGGTATAAAGATTAACGCGTGAACGCTTGGGTCAAACTCTTGAGGTCGGATGGGATAAAAGAATGATTTCAATTTTCGTCCTTGTTAATCAGCCATGCTCGAGTATAATAAGGTAATGATTCCTACTTGTCATGTAATTCCTTCTTTGGAAGTAATTCGTGCCTTCTGAATCTGAATGGAAGCCTCAACCCTACAATTATCGAACCAAAAAGAAAGATTTAAGACAGGAACTGATAGGTTGTGTTCTGCCACTTTTTACCTATTAATGCATCATAATACTGATACAGTTTAACAGAATCGGGTTGGGTATTATCACTTTCACTAATCATAGACACCGTAACAAACACCGAGTACTATGATATACACGAAATATGCATTTAACAATAATAGATATAATCAAACAGGTGAGGACAACTTACTGCCAGTGCTACTGGAGCGTCGTGAAAAGCACTTCAATACCTCATCAATGATAATAACCTGCATCAGTTGAAGAGCAGATCCTTTGAATTGATATGGAAAAATGAGAATTTGGTGAATATACATAAAGGACAAACATCCAATAGAGGGGTTTTCAAGAGTAGCAAAAGTAATAAAAGTTATAGTGCATTTATTCAATGCATTGATATGATATCGAATATGAAAAGAGATTGTGGGTTATTCCTAAATAACATTCCCTTTTCCCTATTCCATGAAAACCTCTATATATTTCAGAACCCCCGTTCCCTCAACAACTTTCAGGCACCACAAGGCAATAGTATAGGGGAATAAGAAAAACAGATGTGGCAGAACAGAAAATGAAGGAAGGGATGCACTATTACAGGAAATGAAAGATACAAAACCATCGACCATTCAGCCCAAGATAGTGGTGTTACCTGTAAGGAAACAAATTACAGTATGTCAAACTCAGTTCACTAAGGCCCTGTTCGGTATTTGGTTTTTTATCTTTAATTTTTTAAAATTAAGCCTAAAAACACTCTTTTTGCTTCTAAATTTCTTGTTTCGTGATCTAATTTTTAGTAAATAACAAAACAATAAATTTAGTAAATAACAAAAACAAAAAACAAAATAGTTACCAAACAGGACCTACTGATACTGCCAAGAAGGAATCACGAGGAATCAAGAGAAAGAAACAACTTACAGAGAAAAGAACAGCGAGAGGTTGCACATACATAATAAGCATGTGTAGGATCATGGTTAAGACAATGGAGGCAACGAGCCATAAATTACTCCACGGAGGGATAACACTGAAAAATATATCTTGATGTTAGACCTATTCTCCCAAGTAATGCTTCCCCAGCACAGTGATGGACAAGGAACACGCACAAAAACATAAGAGAACTTAAACAAAAGGGAGGAAAAAAGAAAAAATCCTATTCAACCATCAAAGCACTAGACAACAAATTAGAGAGAAAAAGAATGCTGAAACTTCTACATTTTTCCTTGACAAAAAAATAAAAAAAAAAAAAAATACAATTAGACAACAAATTAGAGAGAGAAAAAGAATACAATTGAATTAATCACATGCTTGACAAAAAAAAAAAAAAAACCAAGTTTTAATTGTTATTTGCTTCATTCAACAAAATACCAACTTCGTACTAATAAAAAGAGATGTATCAACTTGATAAATTGCAGAAACCTCAAAAGAAGTAAGTGTAACTTTATACTTACAGAAGAGATTGATTTTCACTTAGATTATTTAAAGCATTGAACATCTCGACAACAACAAGCACAGTCATGGACACAGTCGAAGGATGTCGATCCTCAAATATACTGCAAGGGTATGTCGTCTCTCTGGTTGAACAAGTATCAAAATTCATCTGAAAGAAATATCCCATACTGAGAAAGGGCCAAAACCAAGTCCAGTTTTCTTTTCTTGAAAATTACTAGTGTTCAAGGGCAAAGACGTGAGTAGAAATTCAAGTTTCATTCTTTGAAATTAAAGTTAAAGGATCCTCACACGTTTGCAATGAACATAACCAAAATGCATAAGGTTATCTTCATAGTTCATGTGTTAAACAAAAAATAAACATATGTCATGGCAAGATAATAACCAATAAATCTTACCAACTCAGTGTAAGTTAACTTAGGACCATTGTCAGAGTATATAAACCACCATATGAAGCCAGCAATTGTTGCAAGACCAACATAAGCTGCACAAGTGATAGAACCATTCGAAATTATTTTACAAGCTTTTTAACAGCTCATAACATTCATACATTGAACGTGATGACAATTTAGGTCTACATTGAAAATTCTGTATTCACCGGAAGAACTTGTCATTAATGAATAAGATGGCAATTAGATTCACCATGAGGAGCTTGATAGAATGAATAAAGATTAAGTAACAAAAGATTCGTGATGCAACATGCAACAGAGAACCTAACAAGTTCATCTCGATTGGTTTCCACTAAAAGAAAGTGTAGATACACTTTTGAACATTTACAGTCCGAATTATTTATTGGCCAAGAGAGAAAAACTCAGATCCCAACAGTTCAGTTTTATTTCACAGATGAGCAAATAGAAGAAGAAAACTGTAAGGTGACCAAGTGTACGACCCTAGGTATAACCATGCCAAGGCAAATGGATTTGCCAGGAACTACAAGTTCTAAAATGTGTGTAAAGTCTGCAAGAAAAAACAAAGATACCAAGCTTAGAATAGGTCATTCATTCCCCTACCTCCGATTACCAAATAACGGAAGAACAACCATCCAGTCACCACAGCTTCATTCACCTGCAAAATCAAATCGATTGGACTTGAGTACCTTCATAAAAGAGGGAAGCTATAGTTCTAGGAAGATAAAGCTAATTTACCATCGTTGAATAGGAATGAGAGTAGTAAAGAAGATGAAGATAGGGGAAGAATCTAGATACTAAAATACTAGTCATCAGTCACACAAGTAATAAACAAGAAAGAACTTTTGAATAACCGGTCATATAAGCAAAAAAAAAAAGACCCAACACCAACAGCATAAGCAGTAAAGAAGATGAAAAAGAAGGGAAGGATATAACCAAAAATCTAATGTCAATCACTAACATTGTAATTGTAACGACTGATGATGAAAAATCTATAACCAGTTAAAGAAGCAAGCATCGTCAACTCAATACCTTCCGAGGCTTAGCTTTCATTACATCAGAGTCTTGCTTGTTAAATCCAATTGCAGTTGCAGGCAACCCATCAGTGACCAAGTTAACCCAAAGAAGTTGCACCTGTAATCATTTTCGTTCAATGAGAAAATAAGAATGTCCTTTTCTGCCTTAATGGAAGTGCAATCAACTTTTGCAGATGGAATAACTATCATCAAAGATCTTATCAAAAAACCATCATCAAAGACATTGATATTTTAAACAAATGGCTGAAAAAACGCACGGGGGCAAGTGTCTCTGGTATTCCAAGAACAGCTGCTACAAAGATACAAACTACTTCACCAATATTTGAAGAGATCATGTATCTGATGAACTGCTTGGTATTATTGTAAATAGCTCTGCCCTCTGCAACAGCCTATAGGGTTTGAACCAGTCACACAGTTTAAGAATATTCAAACAAAAATAATCAATCACCTTATCTTGAAAAGACTTTAGGACATAAGCAGGAGCTTACCGCAACAATAGTAGCAAAATTGTCATCAGCTAAGACCATATCAGAAGCACTCTAGGGAAAAAAGGAAGGAAAAAAAATGGCAAGGGAAATAGTTAGCATCAACAATATGAGTGAAAAATAAAAGCCACGAAGGGGTGTAACATCAAAGAACTAAACTACTAAAGTGCATTAACAAATTGCATGCAGAAAGGAATTTCTAGACATGTTATTAAAGTGCAACTTAATTGTAATTATTCAAGGAGAGCTGAAAAAAGTAGCAAGCCCAATTAACAGATTTGCAAATATAAAAAATAAAAATAAAATAAAGAATGTCATGCAAATTTTCCAGTGACCACAGCAACCTTGGCAACCGCTGTTCCTGAACCCATGGCAATTCCAATATCTGCTTTCTTCAGTGCAGGTGCATCATTGACGCCATCACCTGTCATAGCAACCTAAAAAATCCACAATCAGAAATTAAAAATAAATCTTGCATGTTTACATGAGCATATATTTGCACACAAATAAGTATTTCTTTTTTTTGTCTACCGCCAAAATTTACACCCATTTTCACATTTTCTAGCCCGCCCCCCATCCCTACCACAAACCAGAAGTAGAAAAGAACCGAAGTAAAGATAAGATCACAAAAAAAAAAAAAAAAAAATCTTTTACAATGCACAATCCACAAGGCTAAACATTGCCCATACAGATCCTGTCAGAATGCCAAAATATTTTCACTGAATCTTTAACATGACCCACAGCCATCTCTTTTCCATTTCCAATTGTAATCTAGAATTCAGAGAAGTATATTTCTTATTATGTTGAGTCAAAGGAATGTTACATATTTATATAGAGAATAAACTAAACCCTAGAGACTATGTACAATTACAATAAAGGACATATGATATAAATATAAATATATACATATATCATAACACTCCCCTTCAAGCTAGAGCAAATATGTCGATCATGCCCAGCTTGTTGCACAGATAGCTTATCCTTGCTCCATTTAAAGCTTTAGTTAGAATATCTCCCAATTGTTCTTCGGTCTTCACATATCCTGTGGACACCAACCCATCTTGGATTTTCTCACGAATGAAGTGACAATCCACCTCAATATGTTTAGTTCGTTCATGAAATACTGGATTAGATGCAATATGAAGTGCAGCTTGATTATCACACCATAATTTAGCTGGCACGGTAATACTGAAGCCTATCTAAGATAATAGTTGGTGAATCCATACTATTTCACACACAGATTGTGCCATAGCTCTATATTCTGACTCAGCACTCGAACGAGAAACAACATTTTGTTTCTTACTCTTCCATGATATTAAGTTTCCACCTACAAAGACACAATATCCAGAAGTTGATCTCCTATCCTCACGAGACCCCGCCCAATCAGCATCAGAAAAACATTCAACTCTCGTATGTCCATGATCTTTGTATAAGATCCCACGTCCAGGAGCAGCTTTTAGATAACACAAAATCTGCTCTACTGCAGCCCAATGATCCACTGCAGGAGAAGACATGATTGACTTACAACACTTGCAGAATAAGCAATGTCTGGTCGAGTCACTGTTAAGTAGTTCAACTTCCCAACTAATCTCCTATATCTCTCAGGATCTTTACATAATTCTCCTTCTTTAACAAGTTGCTGATTTGGCATCATCGGAGTGCCACTTGGTTTGGCTCCTAATTTTCCTGTCTCAGACAACAAATCAAGTACATATTTTCGTTGAGACAAATAAATATCTTTCTTGCTTCTCATCACTTCAATGACCAAAAAATATTTCAATTGGCCCAAATCTTTCGTATAAAAATGAGCCTGAAGAAAAATTTTGAGAGACGAAATACCCAATGCATCATTTCCAGTAATAACAATATCATCAACATATACAACTAGTAGAACTATACCCTTATCAGATCGGCGATAGAAAACCGAATGATCAGATGTACTCTTCTTCATACCAAAGCATACAAGAGCTTGACTAAACTTACCAAACCACGCACGAGGACTCTGTTTTAAACCATACAGAGATTTTCGAAGGCGACATACTTTATCACTCTCCCCCTGAGCAACAAACCCAGGTGGTTGTTCCATATAAACTTCCTCTTGAAGATCACCGTGGAGAAAAGCATTCTTAATGTCAAGTTGATGCAAAGGCCATTTATGGGTAGCAACCATGGAAAGAAATAGGCGAATGGAAGTTAATTTGGCAACTGGAGAGAATGTATCTGAATAATCAGTTTCATAGATTTGAGCATAACCTTTGGCAATAAGGCGAGCCTTCAATCGAGCCACTGTTCCATCAGGATTCATCTTGACAGCAAACACCCATTTACAACCAATGGCCTTCTTTCCTGCAGGACGAGATACCAAATCCCAAGTACCATTATTATCTAAAGCAGTCATCTCCTCAATCATTGCATTTTGCCAGCCAGGATGAGATAAAGCTTCATGAACAGAGTTAGGAACAGATGTGGACTCAAGAGACGTAATAAAAGCATATGTGGAGGGAGATAACTGGTGATAGGAAATAAAGGAAGAAACGGGGTAAGTACACTTGCGTTTACCTTTGCGAAGAGCAATGGGAAGATCATCACTTGGCCACGGATCACATGATGAAGGAAGCATTGATGGAGGACATGAGTCTGAAGGTTGTGGTGGAGGTCGTCGGGAGTAGACTTGAGAGATCAACGGGCGGGAAGGAGGCACATCAATAGACAAGGATGGTGTGGGAGAGGTAACCTCATATATAAAAAAATTGTCACCCTCCCCCTGACACGAACTCGATGGTGATGAAGTAAAGGGTGTATCCTAAAAAAATGCAACATCAAGCGAAACCAAATACCTTTTAAGGGTAGGACAATAACAACGATAACCCTTTTGAACACGTGAATAACCCAAGAAGATACACTTCAAGGATTTGGGATCTAACTTAGTAAGATGAGGACGAACGTCGCGAACAAAACAGACACAACCAAATATCTTAGGAGCAATAGGAAACAAATTCTTGGTAGGAAAAAGAACACGGTAGGGAATCTCACCATTAAGAACGGAGGAAGGCATTCTATTAATAAAAAAACAAGTTGTAGAGACAGCATCGGCCCAAAAGGTTTTTGGAACATGCATTTGAAACGATAAAGCACGGGCAGTTTCAAGTAAATGCCTATTTTTTCGTTTTGCAACACCATTTTGAGATGGAATGTCAGCACAGGAAGACTGATGAATAATGTCATGTTCACACAAGAGCCAAGAGAATGAGAAAAGTATTCACCCGCATTATCAGTACGCAAAGTTTTGATAGAGACATTAAACTGGTTTTTCATTTCAGTATGAAAGGCACAGAAGTGAGATAATAACTCAGAACGATTTTTCATTAAATATAACCAAGTTAGACAAGAATGATCGTCAACAAAAGTAACAAAATAACGAAATCCTGTTTGAGATACAACTGGACACGGACCCCAAATATCATAATGAACTAACTCAAATGGAGCAATTGCTTGTTTATCGACTCGAGGACTCGAACAAAGACGATGAAATTTAGCAAATTGACACGAATCACAATTTAAAGAGGACAAATACCTAAATTCTGGACAAAGTTTCTTCAACACGAACAAAAATGGATGACCTAAACGATAATGGACTTCAAAAGGAGAGGGAACAACAGGACACGCCACAACTTGCGATACTTGATGATCAAAGAGATAAAGGCCTCCCGACTCATATCCTCTACCAATAATCTTCTTCGTCACACGATCCTGAAACAAGCAATAACCAGAAAAGAACATGACAACACAATTTAGGTCATGAGTAAGTTGACTAGTAGAAATTAAATTAAAGGATAAGTTAGGCAAATGTAACACAGAAGAGAGAGAAAAGGATGGGGTAAGGTGAATAGTGCCAGAGCCAAGAACAGAAGATGTAGAGCCATCGGCCAATGTAACAGATGGAAAAGGGGCAGGGGACAACGGTCTAGAAAATCGGTGAGAATTACCTGTCATATGAGCTGTGGCACCAGAGTCTATGACCCATTTGGTAGATGATGTAAGAAGACACTTTGTATTACCTGGGGCAACAGTGGATGCAACCGGAGTAGAGGAAGATGATGCTTGTAATGAATCTTGGTAATTCTGAAACTTAGCAAACTCATCTGCAGAAATAGAAACGGACGCCTCTGGTATATCACGTGTGGAGGCTGTCTGAGCATGTTGAGATCGTTGACTATTCTTACATAACAATTTCCGACAATCTTGGTAATTGGCTTACGACAGTAGTTACAAACAATCTCTACAGAATCTAGTTTTCGATGATCAGTACTATTCCTCTGAGGTGCCCGAGGGTTATTGTTCTTGCTAAAGAGAGCACTACTGGGTTGAGGAATGACACACCCGTCGGAGAGCTTTCATTGCGAAGGACGCGAGTGAAGGCATCATCTAATGATGGAATCTTAGAGTCAGAGAGAATTTGTGTCTTTGCCATTCCAAATTCAGGTAAGAGTCCATTCAAAAAAATCATGACAGCCATTTTCTCTCGTTGAGCTTGTTGAACTTTAACATCAGGACTAAAAGGTAACAACAAGCCAAGCTCGGCAGTGATCTTCTTAAGCCGCATAAAGTAGCTGGTGACAGACTCAGCTTTCTGTTCCGCACGAAAAAATGGCATACAAACTTCAAACATTCTATGCACTTGCTCTTTACCTGAATATAGAAATTCTAAAAATTCCAGAAGTTCTTTAACCGACTCACAGTGATCAACCAATCCAATTATCTCACTCTCAATTGAGTTTTTGATCTGAAGATATAAACGGGCATCATCACGAAGCCAATCCTTCTTCTGCTTTGCATCTTCTGGGGGATCTTCGGTCATATGATCATCCATATCAGTACTTCTCAAATAAAATAAAATTTTCCGACGCCAATCGTAATAATTAGATCCATTTAACTTATGTTCTGTGATCTTAGAGGCTAAGGGAATAACGTTCGAGACCACCAAATTTTTTATGTCGGCCATATTGAAGTCACACTGATTGTAGTCCACACAAACAAAGAGAAAATCAATCCAAACAGCTGCAAAATTGGAAAAAGACCCAAAACTAATAGCGTAACCTTCAGTTTTCGTCGAACCCGAATGCTATTTGATAGACCCAATGGTACAGACAGACCGGAAACAATGGTTCAAGACAAGCCCAGAAGACTGAGGACAAATCGGACGTCTCACGCGCTCTCACGCGCCGGCGCGTGAAGGTCAGGCACGGTGTTTTCCGGCGATCGGCAAAGACAGACTTGGGCGGACGGAGGTGGGGCTTCTTTTGGTATGGGCGGTGTCGACAAAGGGTCAGCGGAAGGTAACCTAAACTTAAACCTAATGGAGGAGGAAGCTAATGGCCATTCGAAACCCTAATGGCTCTGATACCATGTAATCTAGAATTCAGATAAGTATATTTCTTATTATGTTGAGTCAAAGGAATGTTACATATTTATATAGAGAATAAACTAAACCCTAGAGACTATGTACAATTACAAGGACATATGATATAAATATAAATATATATATATATATATCATAACACCAATATCGCACTATCTTCTCATCAATATCCTATCTTTTTATCAAGTTTTTAGTCTTTCATTAAAAATTAGATAATACCTTTGAGTAGGATATTTACTTCTAAAGTAAAGATAGAAAATGTAAAGAAAAACAATTATCAATCCAAAAGAGAACAAAACTCTTTGGAAAGTTAACAGATGCCATTTATATATCTTCGTAGACAAGAATAAGATACAGCAACCTTCAAAATTGTTAAGTGTTAATTAGTTGATTTTTATATATTTATATACAATGTGAGTATTTAATATTCATCAAAAAAAAAAAAAAAGGAAAAAGATTGTTGGTAAACAAGCATGCCAAAAAGCTACAAAGCAATATTCTGCCAATATTCCAAATGAGCAAAACATGTTACCACTTCATTTTGATGTTGCAAGGCCTCCACAAGCATTCTCTTATGAGAAGGTTCAACCCTGAAAAGTGAACTGTATTAAATGTGTACTGACAAAAGAAAAAAATAATCACTTATAGATGGAAAAGATTTAGAATGTTCAAGGAAACAATCTCCTAATGGGAGAAAAATCAGAGAAAAGAAAGGCAAAAAACAGAAGCCACCAGGAAAGACTTACACCTTGGATCCCAACAAAACAAAAAGACTAAAGAGAACTGTCAACAAAATAAAGAACCAACACAAAAAGGTCCAACGATGACCTACTTCCAAACAGCTAAATCCAAACCAGATTGTACTGACAAAAGAATTAATTAAATATGCAATGAAGAAAAGGATTATATATACCTTTTTTAATATGAAACAGTAACAGTTCAAAGATAAATGAAACGACTATATATGATTATATATGTGATTAGCATTTAATCATACAAGAATGCCCAAAGTACCTGGTGAAGAGTGCCATTCGTTGCAATGCCATTGTTTTTTGCATTGCAGGTAGCTCTTCAAATTCAGAAGCAGTATAAGAATGGCCAGTTAGATCTACCAAGTGATCAAATGCACCAATCTTGCGACAGAGCGATTCAGCAGTTGACTATAAACACATGTTATGAAGTCAGCAAGTTACCTCTAAAAATTCTCTATAAGGAAAATTACATAAAATAAGTAAGGCCATGGGGCTGGATTGGAAAACCTTATTGTCTCCAGTTACAACTATAACACGTATGCCGGCAGTCATGCATGAAAGCATAGCATTTCTCACTTCCTCTCTAGGTGGATCAAGCATTCCAACCTTTAAAATAAGAGGTAAGCAAATAAATGCCAAGAAAAAGCCAGAAAGGAAACCAGGAGCCAGCAATTATGACAACAGCAAAAATGAATTTAAAGAAAGGAGCTCCAACCAAACAAAGGCATAAATGAAGACCAATGATGCCCGTGAGATAGGTCAAATGGACTAATATTGGTAAAATATGAAAAATGGTACAAATAATCTGATAGACCTCCTATCATCCATCAATATAGCAGAAGGGGAAAGAAAAAAAAGTGTGGCATGTGTGAGGTTAAGTGAGTCTATTGTAAATAATAGTATAAAAAATAGTCTTTTAGTTTGGGAGGGAAAGTGAGTTAAGTTTTGAAGTTTAGTTGTAATCTGTTCCATCCTTGAGAGATAGGATAACAGAGAGTGTGCCCTAATCCTCGAATTGAGTTCTCCTCAATTCGATCCTCTATCTTCATTGTTCATGTGTTGTGATTTCATCAATCTTTACTATCAATAAATTCATCTCACTTGTTCAACAAGATCGGGTCCCAACATAATCTTAACAGTAGGCTAGGGCAATACATATAAATCCCAAATGATTCCAAAGATCTAGAGGCAAATAAAGATCACCGTTATTCAAAATTTCTATGCTATTAACACATTTATCATCAAAGATTCAAATAATCCTTTTCAACATACACGATGTAACAGAAACAACGAAAACAGTCATTTCGGACAAAATCCTTGTTTTGATTGTGCATTACATCTTTAACAAACTCTGATAAACATTGCAACAAAGCAACATTGGAAGACATTTAACAATATTACTTTAATAAATATTTAAACGTTAAGCTCAGGCTAAGGTCAATATTTGTTGCAAGCATCATTACTGTCTGTTCATTACACAAAACCTACTCATTTTTTAATTTCCAAAAAAACAACTTTGATTTATATTGTTTTCTGATCCATTTTCCTCGTGATCTTCCACACATGAATGTACAATAAAGTTGTGATTCGCATTCTCTGAAGGTTTTTCCATTCTAACCGCATTCCAATCTCTCTTAGTGTAGCACGAAAGGCTGCTTCACGTTTCTGTTAAGCTTGAGAGCTTTACATTTCTGTCATGTGGTCTAAGCACCTTTAAGATAAGTAAGCTTTTTTTTTTTGTTTTGAAAACTCTATCAATATCGTTAGTTTCAACATATAATGGGAACAACTATTGCATTCAAACCCCAATGACCTGACAGGTTGTTCCAAACCCAAAAAGTAACAACTGTCTAATGAGACTAAAATAGTTGAAACATGAAAAACAGTGCACTCATTGATGGGCGATGGTGAGCTCAACCTCCACCCCAGGTTCAATGGTGATGGAGGTAATCTGCTTCACTACATCAGCAGAGCTGAAAAGGTTGACAATCCGCTTTGTGAATACGAAATTCAAATCTGTCACACTCGATGGTACCTTCACCACATGGAAATTTTCCGGTTGTTATGTGAAGAACTTTAGTGGGTATTCTCACTGGTCCCTTCACCCTCAACCTCTTAAGATAGTAAGCATTCATCCGCATAAAAGAGTATCATCTTAGAATAACACATACACTCACATAATTCTCCACTTTCCAGAAATAAACAGGACTAGTATCCTTGTCAGGATATAACAAGGAAACAAAACTGTAGACAAAGTGGTAAAATATGAATTAGTTGTAAGAATGCATCAATCGGCATTCAACAGCCATATAGGAACGTGATATTTAGGGGGCAAGGAACCAGAGTGTTTAAGGGTTTGAATAAGAACCCTAGTGAGGTTTCATGTTATGCTTTGGGCTTCGGTTTCGAAGCCTTTTCTATAATTATTTCAAGGCAACATCTTACTTCATCAGAAACATTTTTTTTAGAGGTTTTTTTTATGCCTTTGTATTATTCTTTTTTTTTTACGATGAAAGTTGTTAATTCTAAAGAAAGAAAATGAAAGGAAAAAAAACAGCGTGATAGAAGACAATATATAGAATGGGGGAGCAAATTAACTTAGCATTCTATTTAAAAAAGAAAGCATACCAACCCAATGAATGTTAGATCTTTCTCATCGTCAAAGGATAAACTCTGCTGATTCAACGGAAGCAATTTGAATGCTATAGCCAGGCACCTAAGCATTTCATTTCCTGCAAAACTGTCCAAAACATGCATTAATATAATCTGCATTGCTATATATTACGATGAATGGATACTTCATATGCTTCAACGCATACTAATGGAAGCATAGACCTCTTGTGATTGGTGAACCAACAGTGCCTTGAGACCAAATTTGTGCCGTGCCTCAAGGCTTCAAAAGACTCGAAATCATCAATTGCCAGAGAATTTTGTAATGGTCATTTATTCTAAGAAATGTCAGTTGAAAAGTGTTTATTTTGTCCATTCCCCTTTGAAGGCATTTAGTTCTCCCATTTATATCCTTTTCAACAATAACTACACTTTTTCTTATTAAAATAAAATAATTAACAAGCTCAATAACTACTAAAATGTAATTTCATTCATGTCTGGAAAGTAACGTTTCCCTTTAAATCTCTTTGTACACAATATATACAAAGAGTGGGAGATTGGCAACATACAAAAATAAGTGGCAGATATGATGATAGGAATTTTCTGCACAGTTCGTGAGTGAAAATAAAAACATATAACTAGAGAAAGGGAAGAAGATCATGCATGTGCGTTCATGTGTTAAGCTAATAGAAGCCCACAAGCTCTAACCTTTGAAATCTTGCTTCAAGTTCAGTGCGAACGCTGGAAGTTAAAACGGTGGTGGAACCATCTACGTTACAAAGGATACTTGAGCATCTTGAAATAATGCTCTCAGGAGCACCCTTCGAGAATAGGATATGTGACTGGTTTCTGCTACACAAAATGCTCATCATCTTCCGATCGCGAGAAAAATCCAATACAGAAATCTGCAAAGTTTCTTTTGATTAGCGCAAAATAACCCAAACAATCTGAAAAATCAGTGGGATTTGCATGAAATGCAAAATGCTTAGTAATCCATTCCATTGAAACCAGTAAGGTCCAACGTCAGTAGTATCTCACAAATTAATGATCGTTATATGGCATTACTTTCACTACAAGCTAGTCCACACAGTTTTTTCAGTAATATCTCATATATTGTTCTTAAAAGAGGCTTTCCTATCCTCCTATCCCTCTAATAAAAACAAAATACTTTGATTTTTGTTCAATCACCATCGGAACCAAAGGCTTAAACTAATGGATTGTGGAAAATATAACCCAATATTAATACTTTAACGCTTCCACTCTCTCTTGTCAGCTCAGACAAAACCCCAAACAAATGGTTATCAATATTAATTGGAAAACAAATGACGACACAAGGTACAGTTAGGAAAGTTGCTCTGATACCATGTTAAATTTCCGCTAGACTCTGAAGCTTAAGTTAATGTAATGTTGTAAAATAAATTTTAAATTCACACTCTAACTTTCTTTTCACATTGCAAACTTTATCAATTCCTTCTAAAAAGAAACCAACCTTTTTGAATTGGCTCTCCCAATGGTGGTTACAATAGGATGCACGCTCATGCTTGCTGAGCATGTTTAGAGCAGAAGGCATAGAAGTAAAACCAGGAAGCCCAACCTGAAACATTACAACACTTATTATATATATTTTCCATAGGGTGTTCGAAATACATTAATGATAGGAGAAAAACATCAAAGAGTGTTTTCGGTGTACGTTTTAAAATTTGTTTTAAATTGATTATTAAGAATTTTCTTCAAAAGAAAAAAAAAAGTTGAGAGATAGTTTTTGCAGTGTCTTTTTCATTTATTTCTTCTACATATTAATTAAAAATATAACACATTTAAATCAACTTATACTTGAACAACAAAAGGTTTTATATGAAAAAATAATAAAGAAGTAACCAAAGAGAACATATGAAAGCAACAAATTTTCATTTATATCATTTGGCTGCTTGTTATTCTAAAACTTGTCAAAAAAAAAATTGTTCTGCCAAATTACTTTTCTACATCAAGAAGTTGTTTTTATCTTTAGAAAAGGCACTAACCTTTTCAGCAAAGACACGCAGTGCTACTTCAGTTGATTCACCAATTTTTTCATAGCTTCCCTTGTCTGGATTATATTGCAAAGTAGACTCGTTGCAGAGGGCAGACCCCATCGCCATATGTAGAATACAAGGCAATTGAGCTGGAATCTCAAGCTACAGAATTCAAACATTTGAACCAATCTAAAAGGTGAACTCTCAATCAAACAAGTTAATTGCCTGATATTAAAATTTGAACCATATGTTCCAATTTTGATGACATACTTGGCTACTTACTGGAAAAATATGTGTTATGCCAGATGGGTAAAAAATCTTTGATATTAAAATATTTAGTTGTGAAGTTAGGTATGTATTATGCCAGATAGGACAAAAACCCTTCAACCATGGAGAGAGCCACGAAATTAAATTCTTTAGTTGTGAAGAAAAGTATAGTTAGAATTTGAATTTGTAGTTGAATTTACAACTACCATTAGAAGCAAGGATTAATATATGGATTTTGATATCTACATAGAGATTTCAATTTTACATATATATCAATGGAAATATCAATATCGAATGAATATTTTTGTAAGTCACGAAATTTATAAAATTTGTTTAGATTTTTTTTTTTAAATATCCATGAGTGTCCGTGCCAGCTTACGTGCATCTCGACTAATCTCATGGGACAACTCACCTGACCCTACAACATTTGGATGATAAGAAAACTCGTAGGAAATTAATTTCTAGGTCGGTAGGTGGCCAGTTATTCCTATTCATATTGGACTAAATAGATTACAGTGCTTGTGTTTTATGAGTATTTATAAAAGATATTGGAAATATCGAAATCGAACCCTTCAATTTACGGATATATCGACATGTTCACAAATATTATCATCTTTGATTAGAAGTTTTAACAGATTATAAGATAAGAAATGATTAATGAACATAAAAACATCAATAGTTTCTACAATTTATTTCCAATTTAAATGATGAGAGAAAGAGAGAGAGAGTGGCAATGCATGTAATCTCACAAGCTACACAAGAGTACAATTACCTGGACTCCCGTGTTGTCAAAAATAATACCATCAGGAGCATATGTTGTACCACTGACATTGTACTCAGAAAGTTGCGGACCATGCACAACAGAATGGACCACACAAATCTGAACAGAAACAGTAATAAAGAGGAAAGCTTTAATATTTGGACAACCAAAGGAAAAAAGAGAAAAGCATGTGATGACAATCAGGTTTGCATGGATAGGGTATATGCAGGAAAAAACCAAATCATATTTTTCCACCTTTTATTTCACAAGAGCATCACCTTTGAGACAGACATCATATTGGTAGTCAAAGTTCCAGTCTTGTCACTACATATAACAGTAGTGCAGCCTAAAGTTTCAACAGAAGGCAAAGACCTCACAATTGCATTTAGACGTGCCATTCGTTTGGTGCCAAGAGCCAAACACCTACAAGCAGAACATGAAAATTATAACTTAAGCAGTTAAATTAGGTAATCATGATACTGAGGACGAAGCCAAGAAATTACTATAAAGTTGAATGCATGAAAGCTACAATCCAAAAACATTAATATGGATGAATGATACTTAATGCATGTGAACCTCACCATCATGGCTTGGGACAGAAGGGGTATTGTGTATTTAGCACATCAGCTTAATAACATTCAAGAGGTCATCCATATCTTAAGCTTCTATTTATGAAAAGTTAGTAAAAATAAAATAAAATGCTAGGGTTACATACTGCTGACATGACTATGGTTACGTATGACAAACAATACTTAGTTTTATCAGCACTATATGTTCGGTCATATAATATAACTTAATCGGTCAATATTTCAGATTGTCACAACTTTCTGTTGCTTAGGCTGCAACCATTGCATTAGCAGACATTTCTATGCTCAGTCTACCTTTACACACCAAGTGAATGGTGAAATTATTTCATACTACCAGAAAAATCTTTATCTACTAAGAAAACTCCAATAGTTACTCACGTTGTGACAACAGCAGGAAGACCTTCAGGAATTGCCGCAACAGCAAGAGCAACTGCAATCTAAGTTGGGAGATAAGCAGAGGGTGGTTGACCACGGAGTGGATATTCAGTCAGTACGGTGAGCATAGTGCAAAAAGTAGTAAATAAACATTACAGAAAGAAAACTTTAATAAACGAACTTAGCTATCATTCGTGTAGTTAATTAAATGCACTCAATGATCCCAATCCTAACAATTGCCACCCCCACTTCTACACTTTCTTTGTTGCACTTAGGCCTCTTTTATCTCAAAGAAGAAATTGTCTCTGACTTGACCTTCCTTACCCACAACTCTATGACTGTTTAGCGATTAACATTTTAAAGGGATCCCGAATTGCTTTTTTCTTTTATTGTCTTCAATGCTTTCCCCATTTTCTGCTATTTAAAACATTAGTTGCCCTTTTTTACTTTGTGTATGCCCTTATATTCTTTAGTTTCCTTACTTGGAATCCCTTCCTTTAGTTTGGGGTGTTTTGGTGGGTTTTTTTATGCCCTTGTTCTCTTATTTTTGCTCATCAAAATCTCTTTTAGCGTAAATGTCATCACAGAAGTCAATTTAAGAACAACTAAATGAACAAATCCTCTCAAAGGAAAGTTACCTTGAAGTAGTGTATAGCACCACTCAAAACCCCACCATGTGAAGGATCACGAAAGTGACCAATGTTCACTATCCATACAAGTGCACAAATTCCAGCAATAACCTAATTAAAAAGGAACAAGAAGATAAAAAATTGTGCAGTTGGTACAATATCAACAAAAAAAATGTGAGCAATATTCCTGCTTCTTCAATGATTCAATCTGCAGATGATGAACCAATCACATAGATTAAAAATAGGTCCCCTAGCTCTTGGGAGAGGCTTGATATGGATCAGGATGAATATATGACAGACAAGCATATCTCAATCATGAATTAAAGTGAAACCTGAACCCATCTTAGAATAAAAACATTATTTAATTTTTATTTTACTGTCTTCATCTGATATGTCAGTCCCACTTCCCACATATGTTCGTAAAAACTTTCATGAAAAATCAAGAAATATCTTGATGAAATTAGAGAAATTTTTAAAACTAAAGATGAAAAAGAAGATCAAAGACTTAATGTGCATTTTGTATCACCTTAGCCAGAAAGGTACCAAATTCATCGAGCTTCTTTTTCAATGGTGTAACATCCTGCAATTGAAAATAGATTTGAAATAATGACTTACACATTAAAAATCACAGATGAGCATATTTACAAGCTTAGTTGCAGGGTGGAGAAAAGAACGAAAGAAGAGAAAAACACAAAACTTAGGACCTCCATGTACTGTAACTTTTTCTCAACTGGCATGCAAAATACCGAAAGAAATTAAGATGAAAAGAAAGAAAGAAGAGAAAAACACAAAACTTAATGGAAATTACGTCATCTGTTTGCAATATAGAATCCCGTATATTGCCCATGGCAGTATTTGCACCAACTCCTACCACAATAGCACGCGCCCTGCCAGCAACCACCACTGTACCCTGAATGCAACAAAAGGAAAGAGGACTTGTATATCCTAGTGACGGATGAAGATACTAACATAAACAACCATGTCCAAGGACAGAGTTCCACACAAATATTGACGGCGTTGAAAAAATTTACTGAACACTAAATGAACCCTAAACCTTAACCCAATTATATTATTTGTGTTGCAAAGTTTTTTCTCTTCTTATAAATCTCAAACATAGTAACTTCCCAGTTATAACGAATTTGAAGATTGAGATTATAAATAATATCAAAGAAATGAGATAATCAACTTTTCAACTTGATATTAGTGTTGTCTTGGGTATTAATGGTGATGCATCCCAAGTTGACTAGATTAGCAATTCTGGAGGGGGTGCAGCTAACCAGCTACCATCCTCTTATCTTGACCTTCCCTAGATCATGATCTAGAGGGTGGGTCTTTCTGGACTCTGGTTTTAAAGAAGGTCCAGAAGCGTTTGTCCTCTTGGAAGAAGGCTTTCTTCTCCTGTGGAGACTTGCTCTTGTCAAAACCATCTTGAGTGGTATCCCTATTTAATTCCTTTCCATTTGTATGGTTCCTAAAATATATATAGAAGTTGATGAGGGATTTTCTGTTTGAGGGTGTCCCTAAGGTTTAAAATTTGGAAGGCAGAAGTCAATCCCTTGGTTTCCCACAACTTTTTACACTGGTCAACTGAAAAATATTTTGGTTTAAAATGCTTGGGAAGTAGATGTTGGAGAAGTTGAGAGTCCCCCATTGGAAAAACCAAGGGGACTCATACTTCATATAAGATAGGTGGGCTACTCCTCACATTGCCAATTGGTTTTGAGATGGAACCCCATACTATAAAATTTAACAGTAGAGACTAACCCTTCGAAAGTTGTAGAAAGAAGAAAAGTACTACATGGGAAATGGAGGTAAAGCTCTTTTGTAGAGGTTGATGAATTAGCTCTTGATTGAAGGGGCGACAAAAGAATTAGGAAGCTTGACCTCAGAGAGAGAGAAGATGCCGGGAGACTCAGAATGTTTTCATGTGTGTAGTATCAACACAACAAATTACAAAGGACCGGTCCCAAAATTTTCTCTATGCTTAGTGATTTACAAACCAAAGCAATGGGGGAACAAGCCATATCTATCTTTTTATTGTTCAGGAAAGGTTGCAAGCGCTGAGTTGGTTACTCATGGGTGTTTGCCAAACATTCTAAAGACATTAGTATACAATAGCTTTGTGGACAGAAATTTAAGAGTAGAGCTACCACGTTGTGGCTAACAAAGAGACCAAAGGATTTTTCAAGGGGGAAAAATGGTGGATCTGACTGAATATCTGGCTTCTTCTTGCCGCTTAAAACAAGCTCTTACCAAATTATAATCCCTATATAATTAATACAAGTCCAAATGTTTTGTTTGACTTCCAGAGGGAGTTTTTTTCACGTTTTTCATGGCCACTTTAGTGCATCAATAAGAAGTGTTTTTCATTTCAAACAAAACAAGATACAGAATTAAAACATCTTCAATCTCCAATCACTTTTGCCTATTTTCAAATTTAAATAATAGAGTTCTTACAGAAAAAAGAATATTTGTCTTGTCTTGATATACAGCATTTGCTGCTCTAGTGGACTCAAGCTCTTTTTCAACTGAGCAACTTTCACCTATCATCACCAACAAACACATACAATCACAACACATCGCTGGTTACATTTCTTTAAGAGAACAATCAGAAAGGGAGAAACAATAAAAAGAAAGCAAGCAATAAAACTGCAACGTAAAACATGGTTTTTTACTTCAAAAATAAAAAATAAAAAATAAAAACAAAAAGGATTTCACCTCCAAAAAAAAAAAAACTGCATCATTCTCCCAGAAAAGTGAGGAATCAGCCACAAGGTTAGATTTAAAAATAGAAATTTACATGAGGTTGGCACTTGTTATTGATAAAATAGAAAGCTAAGAAATGTTCAAAGTAACCAATCTCCCAACTGCGCTCTAAGTCATATAAAAAAGAAAGTTGTCAACTCAATTAATAAAGTGTATTTTTACATTACATCATCATTTTGTAAGTTGAACTTGACGTTTTTAGACAGTAGAGATATTGAAAAAAAAATACGTAAAGAAATAAATTAAAATTTAAAAATTAGGACCAAATTGAAAAACGGCTAAGAAATTTAGACTGGCTTATGAACAAAAAAATCTTGATCACCATATAAAATTATAAAATAATGCTCTTACAAACCTTTTTAAGTTCAGCAATGTCTAAAAATTAGTTATTCACATTCCACTCATATTATCCTTTTGAGTTCTTGAAAACATGACTGTCATTTGTCACTTGCCTCAGGCATAAGCGTTTGTTTTATTAAAAATGACAAAACAAAATATAAATAGTTTTTACCTTGAAAAGAAAAAACTTGTGATTTGTTACATGAGACATAAGACAAAAAATATTCTAATGAAAAAAAATACCAGTGAGAATTGCTTGATCCACACGTAACTGACTAGTCAGCATCTCAATCATTCTCATATCAGCTGGAATTTTGTACCCCACTGTGAAACCATAAAAATTAAAATGAATATTCTAAATTGGCATTACAATTCCTTCATGCCAAATAATTCTTTTCCACTCAGAAAGTCAGAATGACTAAACTCACCAGCAACTTCTACAATATCACCAGGAACAAGCTCAGTAGCCGGAAGTATTGAAAAGCAACCTGCAAAAGGTACTTCAAAGTGATGACTTCCGGAAAGAATGATGTAACAGGAATGACACAAGATTGAACTCTAGGATTCATTTTCTCCCCATTTTGACGTCCATATTCAATAACATTGGGATAAGATAAAAATAAAATATCAAAAGAATAGGCTTTACTGCCTCAAGCACTCAAAAAGGTTTGAAAGAAAATATATGTCACAAACAAAAATTGTCAAACAAATAAATGGATTACCCCACGTACATTCATGAAAGACAGAGCAACTGGAAAGTAGGATTTGAGAACTAACTTATTCATATGAAAAATGTTTTTTAATAAACCATCACGGATTGACCTAGTGGTAAAAATGGAGACAGTCTCGAAAAACTTACTAAGTGATCATAGGTTCAATCAATGGTGGTCACCTACCTAGTAATTAATTGCCTGTGAGTTTCCTTGACATCTAAACGTTATAGGGTCAGATAGGTTGTCTTGTGAGATTAGTTGAGTTGCGCGTAAGCTAGACCTAACACTCACAGATATCAAAAAAATGTTTTTTAATATGAAACCAAGCGTTCATTTGAATATGCCCAGAGACAGCCTCCATAAGGTGAACCAATGGCAGTTTTTTTTTTTGGTCCTTTTTTATAGGAAACAGAAACAATTCATTTCATAATACATTGATATGATGAAATTACAAAATACAAATAGAATTACAAAAAGCTTTTCGAATTGGTCTCTGAAAATTTTATAGTTTCTTTCCAACCAAATCCCCCAACTAGCTATTGAAATGCTATTCATGCATTTAAGGAGAGAAAATAGCATTTAAATCTATAATTTGAACAAAGATCTAAGGTTTAATGAAAATTGTCACAGTTTTATAAATAATAAGTTAACTCTAAAATAAGTTAAACTGATTGGTACAATTATTTTGGGGGAACTATTATGAATAGCAAAATATAAAACTATTTATAAAATATAGAAAAAAAACATAAGTAGGCTATAGAGAGTTTGATGGATTTTGCTATTTTGTAAATAGTTTCAATTTTTTGCTATTTTTTAAAATGCCCCATTGTTTTAATAGTAATGAGAATTCTTGATAAATGAAATATACTAAAACAATGAAAACGTTTGTTTCCTTTCTGAAAAATAAAAGAAGTATAAAAAAAACAGGCAAGCTACTCCAAAATAATCTTAGATTTATGGGGGTTGCAAAAATAGCTACACTTCCGCTGTTTTAGAGTAAATTCACACTTCCGCTGTTTTAGAGTAAATTCCTTCTTCACATTGCACAAATTTTGGGACTTAACACCATGATATTATTCAAGGACAAAGTAGAAAAATCATGAAAGAAAACAATATACCATTTCTCAACACAGTAGCAATCTCTGCCTGGTATGCTCGTAGTTCCTGCAGAAATAGAAGTAATCCTTGTCATGCAGCTGAAAATAGAAAACTACACTAATAAATATAAAATTTTATGAATGGAACTTAAAATAACTCAATATCCCAAATCATGGCATGAGAATACACAAACCATTCAAACATTATGGAACTAACCACAAGAGCCTTTTCAGCATTTGTTTCCGTAATCACTCCTACTGCTGCATTTGCAGCCAATATCATTAGAATTACCTGTGCAAGAAGAAAAAATATAAGCAATAAAAAAATGCACCATTCATTACTTCACACATAAATCAGTATTTTTTTTTCTTTTATTTTCTGAGTCAGGGCAAAACTGATAAGAAAAGATATTGCAAGGTAATCTGCACACTCAAAAACCTGAGTAACAATAACTTTCATCGAGAAAAATGAAAGAATACAAAGACATACAAAAAGTCAAGCTCACAAAAAGGAAGTGCAACTAAAAGAAAGGGTCCAGCTATACAATCTTGTCCTACAAAGTAATAAAGTAGTTACAAAAAAGCCAAAAGGTCTTCAAAATCAAAGCATAAAGGGAAACAAGAAATCTAAGAAAAGAAACCATTGAACATCACTAGGATCCCTCTCCAACTCTCTAAACATTCAGTTACTCAGCTCACCCTGAAGATCCCACATAATAGCTCACACCCTGGCAAGTCATAAAAAACGACCATTCTCATGAAAGCGAGGATGGACGAGGAATTCCCTGATCATGTCAAACATATTCTAGTGTTGAGCTAACGAGAAACCAACTGTCTAAAGGGACTCCCTGCTTTGATCTGTTTTAGATTCTTATCCACACTGATGTAATGGATGAGAAAAGACAGAAGAAAGGAAGAGGGTGCACATAAAGAACTAAACAACGTGCATAAGAAATAGGAAAAACTACAGCTCAAAAATGAAAACATAAAACCAAATATTAACACGACAGACAACATGCTAGAAATTATAGCTTACCGAAGGCTCCAAAAACGCTGTTACACCTGTCTCTCCATTTATCAAAGCCAAAAGGAAAGAAACAACTGCTGCAACAATTAATATCTTCACTAGTAAATCATCAAACTGCTTCAAAACCAATTTCCAAAATGGGGCCCCTGAAAACATGAGAAACAAGTGAGTTTTTGTATACAAGCAAGAAACCGTTCCAATCATTCTAACCACGCACTAGAAGAGTTCATCTGTTCTATAAACAACTAACCACCAATTTTTTGAGCATTCTTCACAATTTGGAAGGCAATGGTGATAGGAGAGAAATTAACATGAAAATGCATTCAAATTCCCTAAAACAGCACGTTATATCCTATTGGTGTAGAGTTTTGGGCTTTTTTAACAAACCGACCTTCGGTGGTCTACAAACATTTAAATCACTGAATATTTAAGACTTTGTAGACTTGAGAATTTCGATCGATTGTACAGCACTATTACAAGATATAATAATAAATAAGGTTGCAGAAATTTCCTCAAACAGCGATAAATAATTATCATTTCACACGAAAGGTGAAATAAATGCAAGGCAAATGTGTGTAGATAAAGGAGATGATAAGTCCATTACTTACTTTTCTCCTCAGGTACCACTGGAACCGATGACGGATCATGCAATTAAAGAAGGGGAAAAGCATTAGAGAAAGCAGATAATGAATTATTATTTGTTACTTACACTTATAGAAAACTATAAGGATGGGTAAGTGGCTAATTGAAAGCTAATCAAGCAACAGAACAGGAATAGATTATCATCATATTAAATAACCAACCGGGTTTTTTTTTCCTTTTCAAGGAGATGCTACCTCACATGCATACGCAAACTTTTTATTTCATCAAGTAATTATATGCCATTAAAATCCTGATTTGATAGTTTTCCCTGTGTTCTACTCTTCAAACTTGTAACATGTTTGATAAATATAAAACGTTCATCTGGATCGAACCACTTTATACTTGAAACTGTGAGAACCATGAGTTATCCACGAAATGTAATGCTGTTTTAGAATATAGATGTTTCGATGAAACCCAGTGGGACTACTAAAGCCATCAAAACCCAATGAAATGGTTGCTGGAAGTCACATCGTTATAGATCATACTAGATCTGTATGCCATAACAGAAAACCTATTTCTTAACTAAACCAGTTATCCTTAAGACTGAAATTGAATTAAATAGAAAAATCCCCCTTTCGTCAATAAAATGCACAAGACAAAGTGCTAGAAACCCGTCTTATGGTACTTGCCACTGGCTATCCTGAAAAGTAAATACTGCTACGGAAGTATTTAGGACTCAAACTAACAAAAATCGGTGGCAGAATTCTAATTTTACTTCTCTTTACCTCTTTCAACCAAAAGAATTATCCATCTAAACAAAACAATGCTCGATACAACAAACATTTTGTATTCACTTTTCACCAAGTTAGCTACCAACCGTCGAAATAACATGCATGTTCGATAACAATCAACCCAATTTTATAAGTTACTTTGGTGTGAAAAAATAATGAAAGGAACAAATATGGAAGTATAAACACTCCGGTCTACAGTCAAGAGTCATAGAACTTACAGTTTTTTCCATAGAGTTTAGCATGATGTAAAACCTGAAATGCCAAAAAAATATAAATATTTAATTTCTGCACAAAATTAAACCACCACAGAGTTCGCAGCAGTTTAAAATTGAAAATTGGATGTACATCAATCAATATTCTAGAACGACACGTAAAATTCCTAGTACCTGATCATCTGTGAGACCTTGTGATGGGTCAACCCCAAAGAAATCCAAAACCTGTTGCAAAGCATAGATACGAATATAAACTGTAAAAAAGAAAAATGCACTAACAATTCAGGCAGCTAAAGGAAAAACTGCAAGATAATTGTCCACAGAAAAGAGCAATAAATTCGAATAATCAAACGGATTTATTACAAACAGCTCAATAAAATATCAAACGGGTCTTATTCTACACTGCAAATAAAACTGTCCAACTTTCTTCCAGTGCTACTAAGCAGTGATGTGAAGCTGAATCGTAGAATTTGATGCAAAGTCGCATGCAAGGAAGCAGAAGAGAAACAAGGGAAGTGAAAGAACGATGTCAAACCTCAGTAATGGATCTGGCGTAGGCGTCCTCCATTTCTGAAAGGGTGGATTGAGTGAAAGCGAGAGTGGAGTTGCATCCACCAACAGCTTCCAAATTCTGAGTTCGTGGAGATGAGTTGAGATCCGAAAAAGAAAAAAGAAATGAATCAATTAAACAGTTGTGTGTTGGTATCGTAAATGCAAAGTAACGAATGCCTTCAATACGCGCCTTCCATTTTTCCCGCTGGCCCAAAACAATTCGTAACTGTTCCTAATATTGGCCCAATGCAAAAAAGCTTTTGTGGGCCACGTCCACCATTCCAAAAACCTCTCATCTCCTCTTAACAAAAAACAAATGGAAAAACATTTGTCAACTCATTGATTTAAATCAAATAAAATTTACACATTTTTAAATATAATAAAATAAACTAAATTATTTACACCATATAACAAAATTTTAAATTTTATCAACGATAGACACTTGTAGACTTTTATCATTGTCTTTCAATATGCTTGATAAAAGCATATCAGTGTCTATCAATTATGTAATTGATATAATCTAAAAATTTTGTTATATTTTATAAATATTTTATCAAATTTGTCATTTTTTATAATTATTCGTAATAAATTTGATTGATTCACTGTTATAATTTTGTCCACTCTTATATATTTTAAAAAGAAAAAAGTTAGTGTTGTACCGTTTTTTACAGTAGTACGATTCACTTTCTAAATTTTGTATGGATCATCTAGTAGTACGTTCTTTTTAAGATACTTACATTAATTTTGACGATCACGAAAATATAACATAATTGTGAAATGTATAACTTTGGTATTACATCAAATATAACATAACAAGTATGTTTAAGTTTTTCTAAAAGAAATGTAACCTTTTCTTGTGGTATAAGTATGTGAAAAAGGGTAAAATTGATGCATTTCATCCATTTATTGTGTAAATTGAAACTTTCATTTAAATTGGCATTAGAGGGAAGAAATTAGTGGAAACTAAAGTTAACTAAAACCGAAAAATAATACTATATAGATGGATTAGTAAAAATTTAAAAGCCATATAATTTGATAGTTTCATACATATGATAGTAAAATATAGAAGACACAAATATACCCAAAAAAAAAAAAAGTATATGCTGTTTGATACTGTAGCAATTTAAACAAAATTCATTATAACTAGACGAAATTAAACACATAGCCGTCATAAACATGTTTTTAGATCATTATGTTTTATAAGATATGTTTATTATATTCTAAATCCGAGTTATACACTCAAATATTCTTCACTTAGTTACCTTCAAGGCATTCAGATATGAATTATTAAAACATGAAAGGTGTAAGGGAAAAACTGAAACTGTAATAGTCAAATAGAGATGTAAATGTGTATATTTTCCTTGATGGGTAATATATATAGAGCTACAAGGGACAAACTATGGGTGATATATTATTATTTTTTTTTTGCAATATACACTTCTTGAAAAAGAACAATAATAACAATACAATAACTTCCCAAACAATAATTCAAATATTTTCAATCAATTGGCTGCATTAACAATAAAGCCAGAGAAAATTGAGTAAAAAGAAGAAAGAAAAAAAAAATGATAAAAAGAGAACCAACAAAATAATAATAATCCACACGATCCTCCTCGTGTCTCTATCATTTCATTTAATTATTCTCGGCGTTCCACTTCTACTGTTCTTGATAATCGCCTGCACACACAAATAACTCCAAACTTTTAACCTTACACACCTACACAAAGCCCAGCCTTTTACCGTTGTTGGTGCGGGTTGAGAGAGTTTCTTACCTGAGACGTTTTTGGCCAATTTTTTTACTGAGGAAGACTGAAAAAAGCTTGTTTGTTTCTGCAAAGAACAAAGTTTTTTTTTTTTTTTTTACATGTTAGTCGTACGGTTGTTTCCAAGATTTTGAAAAACAGGATGGTTTGTTTTTTATGGTTTTTACCTTGCCATGTTTTCGAGAATGGGTTTGGGAGAATTCTTTTACATTATCCGCCAAACCTTTATTTCTGTATGGATTCGTCTCTCTGATCTGTAAATAACACAGGAGAAAAAGGTGACTGACAATAAATTATTGACAACGACAACTAACTTCTTATATATATATATATATATCTGATTGGGAAATTCTGATATGACATTTCTTTAGTTTGGGACTAAATGCAATGAATTAAACTATAAACTCAATTTAATGTGTATATATTTGAAGTCAAAAGTCATAGTCCATACCAAAACTAGTCAAGTCATTTAAATTCTTTTGACTCTCATTCAAACTTTGATTCAATCGTAATATTCTAAATTTATTATTATTTCATTTAAAATATTTAAAATAAGATCAAAGTAAAACCATCATGGAATTTTTCATAAATAAGTAGACAAGAGGATGAATAATAATTCATATCAATGGAAAGTTACTATGTTCTATAAGAATTTAGCTTCTTTTTTTTTTTAAGAAAGAGCTTACTTTTTTTCCAAAAAAATAAATTAATAAATAAAATGCTAACATTATGTTACGAGTTGAATTTAAACAAGTTTTATACAAAAATATGGAGGTTAATGTATTAACAGTTTAAAAGAAAAAGTATCTAAATTGATTTAATCTGTAAAATAAGTGAAGGTTTTTAATTAATATAACACTGAATTCATTAATTTTAAGTGATACAATGCAATATATTTAAGGGTATATATTTTTCCCCAGAAGGACAGTGGAACCAAACTTTTACATTAAAGAAATGGAAATAAAACTTTAGAACTTTATTCCTTGGGTGACATTTGTAACATGTATGTGTATTTCAACCAAGAAAACAAGACATATGAGGTATAGTACTGTAAATATTTTTATCCAAGGGGGAAAAAAGAAAAAAGAAAAAAAGCAATTGAAATTAGAGAATTGAAAAAGCAAAAAAAAGCAAGAAAACCCACAAGCCTCATTCCCCAAGAAGATTGGCAATGAAGTATAAAAGAATTAACAACATTTTCAACTAATTACCAAACCCACAGCCACAGCCATAGCCATTGCCAAAGTCTATGATTCTAGAGATCAACAAGAAGCAAACTAACCTTAGAAAGCCCAAAAACAGGGGAGCTTGCAGTGTCATCAAGGCAAGAATGTTGGTTCCGCCACCCCATTTCCTCTTGCCTCTTACTTTTCCCGGCCACCAATTTCTCTCCACTCCGCGACACTGACTGACAATTCTTCTCCTCATAATACACGTTCCTCGGCCCCGACGATGCATCCGAAATCATCGACAAATCCCTTTCTTCCTCCTCCTTCTCTCCGCCGCCATAATCCACCGGACTCCCCCTAAACCTTTCCTCCGTCTCAATCGACTCCTCGAAATACATTGTCCACCCCGATTCACACCCACTATTATCACAACGCGAACCTGTAAAATTACTCATCCTTAAGAAGAAAAAGAGAGAAAAAAAAACCCCAAGAAAACAGAGGAGGAGGAAGAGAATTGGAGAGTGGAGTGGCTGAAAGTGGGTTGGTTGGAGGATTGTTTGTTTGTTTGTTAAATGAAAATAAGAGAGTGGGTATTGGTTAGTTTTATAGAGTGTGGTATTGAGGGATCAATGATTGGGATTTGGGAGATGCAAGCCACCTGGATTGTTAAATGGAAGGCGGCCCCAAAGTATTAATAAAAATTGTCCATTCCTAAAATTATTTCGGTGAATACTCGTCCTCTGTTTTGTCTTGTCAAATTCTTCCCTTTTTTTATTTATTTTCCTTTCTCAAACCTCGATACTGTTGAATTTACATCCCTATTTAAAACATTAACACATGTGTACCACCATCTCACTAAACTATAATGGATACTAACATTACATGTAGTATCACTAAGATTTTTGGAATTTTTGTGCAGGTGATTTTAAATTTCTTGGAAAAAAAATATATATATATATATATAATTTGTCTTGTTTTTTCCTTTCCCATATCAGTTTTTTTATGACGTCAATAAGATTTATTTTGGATTTCTCATTTTTGCCTTTGTTCAATCTCACTTTCTCATTGGTATTATAATCCTAGCTCAATTATTTTTGTTCATACCCTTTACATTTTGATTTGTTTTCTATTTGAAAAACTTTGTTTATTGTCACCGACCATCACATGTTGCTAGAGGGAGAGGAAAGTACAACTTCGTTTGTTGCCATTGTCAAGGCAAAATACAAAAAAGGAAAAGAAGAAGAAGAAAACGATGAAGAGAGTTGCTATCAAATTTCAAATATAGTGAAGATGTTTAGAGAAAAGAAAAAGAAAGATGGAAATCTAGAGTGATAAATAGAATTAAGTGCATTTAAGAGATAAAAGAAAGATTGAATAATAATTAAAAAAGAAAAATATGTCTATTTTGTACCTTTCACCTTGTTCTTACATATAAAGATAATAATAAACCATGGAAGAAAAAAAATAAAGATACTATGTTATATGACCAACTAAATGATTTGAGGTTTGTGGTTACACAAAAAACAATAACAAAAAATGTTGTTTGAAAACTTTGACCAAATTGTATAGATAAGTCTAACGAAGAGTTTAAGATTTTTTTAGGTTAGAATGATTTATAGAATCTCAAACACAAGTTTAGTTCGCATATATAATTTATATGAACTAAAACAAAAGGCTAGATTTATAGGTTTTTTTTTTCAACCGAAGCTTCAACAAATAGTAATGCAAATGTATAATATTATGATCAAATATATCATCCCATAACATGTATATGTTTGTAGAAAAAGAAAAACGTGTTTAACTAATTGTTTTCTACAAGATGATATTTTATTAATAAAGACTTAGTGATGTATGTTATTTGGAATAAAAAGATTATGGAAATTTACATTCTAATTGGCATTACAAACAATTCAATGTTATTTTTTTAAATATATTTCCTTTAAAATAAAACTTTGAACACAAATAAATTCTATACTCAGCCTTTTTTTTATACTCAATATTACATTTCCATCTTAAAGACTAAAATGAGTTGCTCACCAAGTTCATTCTACTTTGCTACCTTTTGTGTCTATGAAGCAATTAATAAATGAAACCTTTGTTTGATTACTATTAAATATAATATGATCATTGAATAATTTAAAATATATTTTGGACATCACTCAATAAAAAATAATTAAATATTTTTAAAAAATAAAAAAACAAAATTTATCACATAACAGATTATAATTGAGTAATTTGATATACTTAGAAAAAGAAGTTTTTATAACTTTTTAGAATATTCTGTATTTATTATTTATTTATGAATATTAATATGTGACAAACAAAAAAAACTTATTAGGCAGTTTTTTTTTTTGCTTCCTGAATGAAAAAAAATGTCACTTTGGAATATCAATAATGTTAAACAAAATAGTATGGAGATTTATGAAAACATTTTTATTCTTCAATACACAAAATTATTTTTATTAATATCTAGTTAAACTATATAAAATGTCATAATAATTAACTAATGTTGTGTTGTTAATGATATAATATATTGTTTAGTTTAAAATGTAATCAAGTATAGGAAACAATAATTTTGAAGGCATTGTTTAATTAGCTGTATATAGATAATTTATGCGTAATTGAAAAGTTGCCTTCCCTCTACTCTTAAAAACTGTCACTAATTAATTGAATGTGTGTGTGTTTTTTTTATCCTTTTGATTTTAATTTTACAAGAAACAGTAATAGCAAATAGAATCATTGTAAAACATATCAACATCAGTATTTGACAAGTCTAAAACAATAATCTTCACCGAATTTAAATATTTAATATCATATATATATATATAATATAGATGTATTACTTTTCATACATTATTGTTTATTGATAATGATTGACATTAAAGAAAAAATCATACAAACTTTGTGAATAATTGTTTGAGCTATAAATTTTGTTTACATTTGTGTCATAATCGTGAGCCTTTCAGGGACTAATCCACAGATCGACTTGCTTTTATTGGTCTGACCTAATCAATCTTCAAGTTGATATATGTGAAAAAAAAATTCACATGTGTGGAGTGTTTAGCCTATAACACGATGGTGTATGGGAGACTATGACGACTTTTGAAGTTGCAGGATAATGACGTTTAACTTGTATTGGTTATCTCTTGAGCTTGGGAGGTCAACATTATATATATAAGACACTGAGATCAACTAGTCAATTTAAGATGTAATAATTGAGCTCAACTAGTCAATTTAAGATGTAAGGTCTCGACTTTTTTTCATTGTGGGATGCACAGCCCCTAAGTTACCTCTTGATTTTCATTGGATTAGGGATCACTGGTGGGCTTTGGCTCTAGTTCAATAATTTGATTAACCAATAAAATAACTAATAGCATGAATCTTTAGCAATATCAAAATCAAATACATTAGAGTTAACATAAGTTTAATTAAACATTAAACTGACATAGATTTCTCTTAAAGTACATACAATTTGTGATTCCAATAAACTATTAAAAAAGAGAAAAAAAATGTATAAATGTAATATACAAGAATGAAATAGTTTAATTTGTAGAAAATAAATTAGTACAAATAGAATCGAGCAACAAGTGAAATATTAATAGATCATACTTTAGTTTTTTATTTTTCTATATACACCAATAGAAGAAAACTATAAATTTAAAATAAAACTATCGAAGTTATACTGAAATATAAAACATAAAATTCTTTTAATTTCTTTTTAAATATGAGATAGAGATTTAAATCTTGAAATTATTGTATATACCTAATGTACTTTAGCACTTTTTTTTTCAATTTTATTTATTTCAAACTTCTATAATACAAAGAAAAAGATAATTTACCCACTTTCTAAAAATATATAAAATGTAGTATATAAATAAAAATCAGATTGTTTTTTCTTAAAAGAAAAAATTAGAAGTGAAGAATAAGACAAGACGTTCAAACATATTGTACAAGGACTTCACAAAATTTTATCAAACTTTTAAGGTCGTAACAACTAAACTTTATTTTTTCTTTGATAATCTTAAGTCTAAATTTGTAAATTATTAAATTTTTTGTATATATAATACTTTATACTATAGTTTTATAAAGAATTTGGAGAGAACTGATAGATGAATTAAGGCAATTGTTCCGTTCCATATCTCAGACTTTGTGAGCACTTAATGCAATATTTAGAATTAAAATTTTCAATTTGTTGAATCCAAATTATCATCATTATTATTATTATTATAAATTGGATTATTGACCCAACCACCTTAACTTTGTGAGCAAGAGATTTGAGATGAAGATAATTAAATTATGTATAAGTGTTTATTATTGTTATTAATTAAAATCAATAGCAAACCCATATATAAATATAATGAATAATGGTTCCAAATCATATCAATAAACCACCGAACATGTCGTCATCATCAAATCTCACTGAAAATCAACGACATGATGGCAACCCAAAATGAACTACATCGTTGTCCCATATATCATATTTGCATTAAATGTGCCATTTAATCATTACTCAAAATCTATCTCCAAAAATAAAATATAAATGCAAATATCAATCTCTCTCTCTCTTTAAATAGAATAAATACTAACAATCTCTTATATGAATCGTGAAAATTTAAAAGTTCGTATATGATCTTAAGATATTATTTACATGTTTAATCATTAATACTCAAATATCATACAAATAGTCCATACATTGATAGTGTTTTTTACATAATTAGTTGCATAATTGATATATTTAAAATAAAAATTGAAGAGGATGGAATCTAGCTAACTCTATTATATTTATAGATGAGATATCAATAATTGGATTCCTCCTGTAGGTTGTTTTTTATTTATTTATTAAGATATCATATAACAGAGAAAATTTAGAAAACTCTCATTTTGGAAATTAAAACAAATGAAATCTCCTTATCAGTTTGAAGTGAAAAAAGGGAGGTAATACTACAGAAGATTATATAATAATAATAATAATTATTATTAGTATGATTATTAATCTATTTTGTCAATTTCAGAAATGACAAAATAGTAATTTAAAAATAATAAAGTACTTTTAAAATCTATAAAAGCAATTATACAAAAATACAAAAATAGAGGTTGGGTCATTTTCAAGTAATCTTCCGAAAACCAGATAGATAAGGAGTTGGCGTATTTGATTGAAGACGTTGATGGAAAAGACACCTAAAACTTCTTCTCTCAATTCCTAAAAATCTTTTCCTACTTTTTTTCTTTCTTTTACTTATATATATAATTCAAACATTATTACATACAATGAGTCGGCCATAATTCAATTTACATGAAATTTTTTTAGGCTATCTGGTAATAATAATAATAATAATGATTCTTCAAATTAATTCATGAAATTTTTTATTTATGAATTGTTTTTTTTTTTTTCTATATATATAGAAAAAACCACGAGAATAATTTGGTGTTGCACTTCGTTATTTATCTTGCTCAATGTACTGTTTTTCATGTAGTCAAATTGCGTACTGATTATCTCGCAAAGTTGACAAAACGTCTAGTGGTCATAACGCAAAGCTTCAAAACAAAAAATTAGTTAGAAGATGGCTGAGTCGCAACTTTGCTCCTTTATGCAAATAGAAATATAGTCTCGTTGTATACGGGATAAAACAACCATTGTTCTTCAATTGATTTTGCACATAAATTAATTGGAATCTCAACCCTTAGGTAAACACTCACAAATGCTCGGTAAGTTCAAAAGAAGAAAATTTTAAGAAAGTGTTTCTTGGTAGTGAAAGTTTTTCAAGCGTTTCAAATGAAAGAACGAGAAAAATATGAATAAATAAATAAATAAATGATTATTGCACGAGCGTGACAAAAATAAAAGAATTAAAAAAAAAAAGAGGGAGAGGGAGAAGTTGAGAAATGATCTTAGGGGAGGAAAGGAAAGGAAATAAAAAAGAGATATAGTAGTACATTTCAATATCTTTAATAGGGTCCATTTTTGTGCCCTCCCAATTTGATGATGGACCATTTCCAGAAACAATACAAAATCAAATTAATGGACGAAAATGTCTCTTCTCAGTGGACGATATTAAATCCCATGATACATTATATATTTTATATCTTCATGAATAATAATCAATACATACATACATATACATATCAATTTTTCATTTTATTTTTCGGACAGTAGCATATAAATTCCATATTTGTGTTCTACTTAAAAAATAAAATAAAATCATTTTGCTACACATTTTAGGTATTTTTTTAAAAAAATTATTGCAACTTTTAAAAGTAAAAACTAATTTGAAAGAAATATTTTTATAATTTAGAACAAATTAAAAAAGAAAAAAAAAATACAAAGGGAGATATTTTAGCTTGTTTGGACTTTGAGGCAACATTAGATTTTTCTTCTTCTTTCCTTTGGTTAAGGACGTTTATCAATTAACTTTTTCTTAGTTTGGAATGAGATGTTATAGTTATTTTATTGAGCATTTAATGAACTAAGACATAAAACAGATGTACAAAGGTTGGATTTATGCTATAAAGCATTATGTTTTCTATTAGATGTCTACAAGTATCATTAATAATTAATAGAAATCTAATTTTGGATCATAACAAACTGTTGGAAGAAAAAAATAATAATATGAAAGTTAATTGTATAGGATATTATAAACGAACTAATGATGTACTTAAACACATCTCTTTCAAAATGATATCGTATTTGGATTCACTATTCTCATTGTGTTTGGAATTTAAGTGTTAGAGATTTTAAACCACAAAAGATTTTAAATGAATTTCACTATTTAAATAAAAAGTATTCAAAAGATAGATGGTTGAATTGTACCATTGATATTACGATCTATAGTAACATATGTTTCTATTTTTCTTGTGGTAATATAATTTTACAACTCTAGAGACTGTTTTGAACTATAAAAGGGGTTGGAAATAGTACTGTTTCAATATATTTTTTGTTGGCTGGGTTATTGCCCTTTGAATTTATTATATTTTCTTTAGAGATTCTTCTTCAGAGTTACTACAAATAAGATAAAGCAGGGGAAGAACAGACACAATATTTGAGTGAAGAAAAAAGGAAAGAATTAAGTTCATTGCTTATTATTCATACAGGGTACAAAATGATTCAATTCACTCCTCTTTCCTTCTTTAGGTAATTACACTGTTTTAATTGATTCATAGCTTCCATATCAAGTGATTTACTTTTAATCGCTTTTTCATTGGGTTGGCCAACTAACCCACCTAAACCTAATTAAACTCGTTGTCAACACATCACCCAACTCCCATCATTCTTTGTTACCTTTACTACATAAATGCCTCCCTCCTAGCGTTAAAAAGATTATGGTTTCATCTACCCATCAATATTTCATTGATACGTTTATATTCCTTCGAGTTCTCCATGTTAACATTGAAAGTAAATAAACAACAAAATGTTATTTAATGTACATGTTATACAACTAATAAACATGCTAAATTGTTTAAAAGCTCATTAGAGTATCACTAACTAATTTAAACATTTTGTAATTTTATTGAAGTTTGCAGTTTAAGAAATCTCTCCAAGTAAAGTAATATCGCGGATATTTAATTATAACATCCGGATAAAAGCTATCAACATGTTAAGTTAGGAAAAAGATGCCAATTGTTAAAAAGGGACCAACAAGAAGGCAAAAGTTATGTACAACAAAAAAAAATCGTGCAAACAATAATTTGGCTGGCAAAGTTAACAAATTAGCTTTAAGGAAACTAAATACTCATTTGACAATTACTTTGCTTTTTTTTTCTTTTGTAGTTTATAAATTTTTTAAAACTAAGTTTATAGACACAATAGTCACTTATTGATTTTTCCTATTATGTTTTCTACTCTTAAATTTAGCTAAAAATTTCGTGCTTGCTATGAACTCCAACTAAGGTGCAAATCATGGTAAGTTTTCGATAACAAATTGATTACCAAACAAAGAAATCTATTAAAATGTTCACATAGTAAAGTGTGGTAAAAAAGTTGCAACAAACTAAACATAAAATTTAAAAACTAATTAGATAGGGAGTGATTATCAAATAGACCTAAATAACAAGCCTTTATCAATTCTCAAACAAAAAAAATGCAAATATTGTTCTCAAAATAAGATCATAGTTTCCAACAGGTGAAGGATCGAGTAGGAGAACTAATCCCTAAAGAAAGAGGGGAAACTTGTAGGAGTGTGACCTAATGGAGATCAGCCTTTACAAGAGAAAGAGTAATTGGTAAGGAAGAAGGTTTAAGAGAGAGACTTGCAAAAGAGGGGAATAAAATGAGCCATCTGCTCAATAAAATACCATCAAATACTGAACACTTCTGATTATATTTCTCAACCCAACATGGTTCAAACATCAACATAAATCACAGTTATGGTATGAGTGTGTGTTCTTCAGATCATATTTTTCACGTGCTATACAAATATCTAGTTAACTACTTGATCTTTCATATAGTTATCACCATCCACTATAGTTCTAACCTGCATTCAAAGTGTTTTCACCAGATAAGAAGAACTATGTACTTTATTTTTTGTCTGTTCTCTTCTTACTCTGAATAGATTCCGAACCTGTTAAGAAAAAGAAAAATCAGGGGGATGAATGACAGAGATCCTTATTAAAAATCACACTAAATTGAAAAGTATAAGTTGTTGGGTTAGTCTAATAAGCACAATCATCAGTTAATAGTTGTGGGCTTAGATACAAGACTTGAACTTGTGACCTACCTACCTACCGTCTAAGGGCTCATAATAATATAGATTATCATGTAAATTTAGCCTGAGGACTATGTATTACAATGAAACATATATGTTCGATATAAACTAAACAGTTTGCATACTTATTACAAACCCCTTGTTACAACTTGGAAGCATGGTTGACATTGGTTAACACAATAACATCTCACAACACAATGACTTCTTTCCAACTAGTTCCAACAAAAATTGTCAGTTATATTTCCTAGAGTATCACTATAATTAATACTATCTACAGCCTATATATGAAAATTATCTACTCACGATCTTATTATTTATAGCAGTATCATATATTACATAGAAAAATCCATCCAAACTTAACTAATACTTGAAACCGGACTGTGAACCTCATATTTCCAAAAGGCAAAACATAAGGGGAGAAAATGTGGCATAGGATGCCTTCTCATGTACAAATTACTATTGCCCCACTAAAGCAATTATAACCAGGCACAAATGTATATGTAGGCTATCTTAGCTACTTTGCACCCACCATAGACAATCCCTAGAAAAACAGATGATTCACTTTCACCATCAATTCAGTCACCACAAGCATCCAAACTCTTATATTATGCTGAGTGTTTTCTATTGTTATGTTTTATAACATTAACGTTCAAGCAATTCAGACTCTTAATTTTTATTCCTTAGGTTCCCCTCACCTATACCATTAAATCAGCCTCCAGTTTCTCTAAGTAAGCAGTGTGTTCATTAGAAACCATGAAATTCAATTAGTTTAGATACTATTATTAATCAAAAAGATAATCAAAACCCAAGAAAGAAAATGCTCACCAGATTAAGTATCTTCTTGTGATTCAGAATAAACCAAGATTCATAAACTGTATACTATGCACCTTTTGAAAGCTCATCTTTCCTCACCCAAATCATTTTAACATCCCTCTGTTTACGAGGACCCCGACGATGAAGATTCCGACGATCTCTGAAATTCCGATTGCCTTGACTACTACCTCTGTCAACACCATTATTCCTCCCTCTTTTAATTTCGAAACTCACTGAAATAAGACTTAATTTGTTTTCCATCTCCTTCATCTCATGAGCGTAGCCAGTTTTCTCAGGTCCACGTTGACTCCCAGTCCCCTTCTTTTCGTCGATTTTTCTTGCCCTAACATTTTTCTTCCCGTTCTGCACCCCAGCCTTACATTCCTTCTCCAGGAATTCCTCTTTCAAGTTCTCCTCAGGTGTTGGTGACGTTTTATCCTTCCTTTCATCGATTTTTCTTGCACTAACACTTTTCTTCCCGTTCTGCACCCCAACCTCACATTCCTTCTCCCGGAATTCTTCCCTCAAGTTGTCCTCAGGAGTAGGTATTGGTGACGTTTTATCCTTCTTTTCATCGATTTTTCTTGCCCTAACATTTTTCTTCCCGTTCTGCACCCCAACCTCACATTCCTTCTCCCAGAATTCCTCCTTCAAGTTCTCCTCAGGTGTTGGCGACGTTTTATCCATATTTCCCTTTCGTACCCTACGATTCTTCTTGCGACCCTTCTTTTCCTTCTTCTTATCTCTCTCGATTCGAGGAATAGCCAGCTCAGGCTCGCT